>JAPMOR010080612.1:5456-244342 GCA_026543865.1 Argiope aurantia | reverse complement strand
AAAAAAAAAAAAAAAAAAAAAAAAAAAACTGAAGCCTTATTTATTTTCGGCGGGATTTGGCCTCAGATTTTTGGCGAGAAAGTTAGTTTTTAATTAATAAAAAATTAACTACTCAATTAACCGGAATAAATAGTAGCCTATGTCCTATTCCAGACTATAATCTACCTCTGTGCTAAATTTCATCTAATTCCGTTCTGACGTGATTGACTAACATCCATCCAAACTTTCACATTTATAATAGTAGTATAGATTTACTAGTATATTACCAAGATCTTAGTGATATTAATCTATTAAGAAGGAGGAAGAGGGGGGGGGAGGGTTGAATCAGCATCGTTAATTTTTTTTGCCTAGAAGCGTCTCATTTAACAGTTTGCTATTCTGCTCTTTTTCTTTTTTTTATTGGAATTCTTTTAATTCTAAATTAACTAGTTGAAAACGATTTATAATGTGTATTGTTTTAAAATCTGCCCTACTACTAATATAGATAGATGTATGTCGGCGCTCTACAGCTCAAACTGTTTAACCTACAGCTACCAAAATTAGCATTTATGTGTCTTGAAGGGTATAAATGTGTATCTCGGAATGATTTTTTTCGAAATTTTAATTAATTAAAAATTAAACTGAATAATGGCATTTTTACGCTATAACTTCCAAAAATATTATTGCACGAAAATGAATTTTACTGCAATTTTACTGAAAATAAATTTTACTGCACGAAAATGAATTTTTTCGTGCAGTAAAAAAATTTTGAAACTTATAGTTTCAAAATTTAAAAGGTTACTGTTTTATTGATACCAAAATAGTTACATAAATTTTTCGTCATTTGGGGCAAGTTTTTTAAAAAATATATATTTTTGCCTTATTACCTACCAGCTGTAAATTACATTGTTGTCCTGAAATTCTAACTGTTATCATTATTTTATAAAATGTGTAATTCCTTGATTTTCTTCCATTATTGCAATCTGAGGAGGAAAGATCCTGTTTAATATTTGACGATTAAAAAGAATGAAATTTCAATACCGCTAAATTTAGAAGATAAGATTGGTCGCATGACATCATAACGCTATTAAAAACATAAATGTGCGGTTAATCTTTATTAAAAAATATTAATGTACAAAATGAAGAGAACATATGTAATATAATTAAAATAATAAGGCTCTGATATCTGAAAGTTTAATGGAATCATGGACATTAAGTTATATATAAATGATTTATTTGAAATCAAATATAACTACTACTATGGACGAACCGGCTGACTGCCAAAGCCGGCTAAGTAAAAATTAGGAAAATTTTTCAATGTTACACCATATTAATTTGAATTAATAATTTTTAAATCTAAATACAAATTTGGGTGGTCCAGTTAGGTAATCAGAATATAATTCTGTTGTTTAATTGAGAATTATTGTGGGGGGGGGGTTAACATCTGACTGCCGCAAGATAAAACTCTACCGCTATAACGGTTTTTGAAGAGCTTTGTATAACATCCCTGATGGAAAATAATTAAAAAGATTTTTTTCCCTCTTTTTTGATCTGGAAATATAGTAAAAATATTATTTGAAATATTATTATTACATTAATATGATCGTAATATAAATAAATCTTTGTAGTTATATATGTACATTCTATATGTTCTCTTAAGCTACTGGATCGAATTTCAACAAATTTTGCACTTTTTTCATTTAAGACAAGAGAAATAATATTGTCAGTATTTCAAAGTACACAAATTTATTAAATATTCAGTTGATTTGAAATTAATGCAAATTCCTCCGTTTATTCACAATAACTTCAGGAGAAATGATTTCTATAGTAACATTTTTATACCGTCTTTAAAATTCAAATTTTACTATTTCATTGATACCAATTTCATTCTGCACATTATTTCTTGCAGTTCTTCTTATTATTTAAAAATTTTAAATCTATTAAAATTGACATTAATTTTGAATTAATCCATTACTATTTTTTGAAATATGTTTTATTTTAATGCATATCTATTTACCCGGTTTTCTATGATTTCAAAGTAGTGATTTAACAATGTCTAAAAGCAAACACAAGTTAGTCGCTCAATTAGAGGCAGAAAGAAAATAAATAAATAAAGCTCTTATAAGTAAAAGAAATGGATGATTGACAGCAGCAGCGATTTCGGGCAATAACATTATTTTGCGTTTTTTCCACAGAAACTTCGAAAAATATTTTCACCCTCTTAAAAAACACCCTCTTAAAAAAAAAAAAAAAAAAAAATTAACTTTTCAAAAATACCAGTTTTATTTTTGTGCAGTTTTTTTTCCTGTTGTTATTAATTCTTTAAAAAATATAATGTGGAATATTTTGAAATAAGGAAATTTATAAATACTCTTTTGCTTGTGAACTTTTAGACTTTGGACTACTCTATCACTATTTTTTTAAAATTTCTTTGTTACTTCATTACATATATTTTTAAAAGAAATTTGCGTATTATAATATTTTATATAAAAGTGTTAAAGGTATTGTTCATGAAAGTATTTTAAACTCGAGCAATACCTGATATATCAACTAGTAGTTATTAAATAAACTGCAATGTATGCAACTTTCTTTTAATTCTCAAATGATTTTTCAGATTGTTAGCGACTGGATTTCAAATGACGATTCGAAGTTTTTTTTCAAATCCGATATGCAGAGAAAAACAATGTTTTCATAAAAAGCCTCTGTAGTATGTATGCCTTGTCATGAATGACGTCACGGATTTAAAAGGTGTTTTTTTCCCCCACCACCCATGATTTGACTTGTAATTATTTCAATGTCATTGCATTGAACCCAAAGTCCTCTCCGTGTCGATGAGAAGGCCGGTGACAAATTTAAACCTTCTTCCTTTAAGATAAATTTAACTAATGTGATACAGAACTACCTCACGAGGATTTTATCAGTTTTATCTTTCTCTACTATCTCTTGCAAACTTTGGACTTGAGTCTGTTTTGTCCCTCCCTTCCTTCTCATCTACCCTTGCCCCTCTTCCACATCATATTTGTAAAATCACTTGTTTATCTATACCTTATTAACAAAAACAATATATATATATATATATATATATATATATAAAGTAATAATCTTGAAAAAGAAACATGGCAGCTGTGGGATTTTGTTAATTCCCCCCCCCCTTTCTTTTACCTTCATTCGTTTTGACGAAATAGTGGTTATGAGTTTTGGCATCATTCTCTTTTGATCAGCTGAAAATAAAACTGTGTAAGCGAGTGCGCTTGCACTTGTTTCGCGTTTCATTTAGACTAGTGATGTTTCTGATTTGCTTACTCTGTAATCTTTCTTCGGAAAAGATAAATTTAAGAATTTTTTTAGAATATAGTATATTTTTTTTTTTATTCTATATAGATAAGTTAAAGTATTATTTTGTTTTAGGCTTCCATTTCTTGAGGATTTTTCAAGAATTGGAATAATTTAATTCGAATAATTTTTTTTAACAATTTAGAAATTGTCCAGTAATTATATTAAAATGAATTAATTAAAAATAAATTTTTATTAGTCTAATTAATAAGGTTTTTTGTTTCATTTATTTTGTATTTTTTAATATTGAGATGTATAACTTCTTAAATGTGCCGTGCTTTTGATACAAAATCAAAAAAATGTGTAATTAATGATAAAATATTAAAATGCTTTAAAATATTATAACACTTCTATTTCCAATTGGGAATAGATGAATAAATTGAGAAAGTTACTAACGAAGAGAAAGAAAAAATAATTATTATGCGACTTCAATACTATTCAAATGTATTTAAAATCAATATTATTGTTTAAAATTCCAAATCCAAAGTCGTCCGCATTAATTGTTTGAATCCAAAGTCGTCTGCATTGTCTGAATCCAAAATCGAAATGCATTAATAAATCAATTTAAAAAGGAAGACGATAACAGAATGAATGATTAATCTTGGTACAAGTCAAAATTAAATAGCGTAATAATATACTTACGTTGTGCGGCGAGCCTTTAATGGACGCGAAAAACAGATTACTATTGTACAAGCAGACTGTTTTGTAATTTGCAAATTTTAATTTATAATTTAAAGTGCAAGAAGATTTTAAAATTTCAGCAGTATTGCATTAAAGATGCATAAATTTTGAAAATAATACTTAGGACATGTATGTAGTATAGATTTAAAGCATGCGTGTTTTGTGGAAAATAATATATATATATATATATATGTATATTTTTTTTTCGGTTATCTTTCTATTTATGTCAAATAAACTTCCTTTGTTTCTGTACTCTTTTATAAAATTTGGATTAATATTTTTGTAGCACTTAAAGTAGCAATTCTATTTAAAAAAATAGTAGAGGGAAAAAAAACCCCATTAAAACATTCTGAGAAATTTTTTCCCCATGTTTTTCGATTTTAAAATCTCGGGGATAACCGAGAGGAATGAAAGGATTATTATTTTCTTCTACCAAACCAAACATTTCCTTCCTGGTCCGAGTGTTCTTCAATTACTTGCCAAAGAATGTAACAAACTACTACTTTTCAATCAGTTACAATGCACGTATCTCTTTGTGTTTCGCCGCTATTTGATTTGTGACACTTTGAAAGAAGGTTAAGAGAGTTCGAAAACCTCTCCATCCTTGTGATGCACTCGGAGCTCGAGTCACATGGGCCCAGCGGGTCTCGTGATCCCATCTTATCAGGAAAGCGTTTGGGTGTCGAAACTGTTTCTGCGTATGGTGCTATAAAAGAGATTTATCTACTCTGGCCGTAATCACAGGAGGCTTTTGGCAAAAATAAATGGTCATCGTTTGGTCGAGATTCTGTTTTCTAGTTTGTGAATTCTTTTCTTAAAAATATATTAGAGATAAAGTCTACTGTAATAATGTTGGCGGGATTTTTTTTTATGTATTCCAGATTTTATTTTATTTAAGTAAATTACTGTCTCTAATTGGCATAATTTTCAGGATTAGTTTTTGATTTATAAAAAAAATCGTGCTTATATATATAATTTTAAAATTCATAAAAAGGAAACTCTAGAATCTCTCTGGAACTCTGGCTTTCGTTTCATTTATATAATGTTAAATTTGATATTGCAGAAGACATTTAAAAACAATTACAAGAAAGAGCAAAATTCTTTGACTGAACTCTTTTATAGTAGTAGATAAAGAAGGTTAATAACTTGCCAACACCTTTTTCAGCTAATTTGTTTTTGGCAGTTAGGGGGAAAAAAAATGTTTTAAGCTTTACTCATTTTTTCTTTTGCTATTTTAAAATATTTTTTGAAGGAAATGTTTTTAAATATGAATGCTTACACTTCAGTTTTTTTAATTAATTCAAGTTGTCTAATTGTTATTGAAACTATATTCTATTGATTTTTTTTTGTTAATTGCAGTTTAACTAAGTGGAGAACATTTTGAACAATGATAAATGTTTTGCAAATGATGATCATATGGGACATTTCGAAGTGAAACTGTCCTAGTTGTAGAGATTATTCTCGCACAGGCACGTACGAACGCACGCGGGCACACAAACGCACACACACACTTATAATATAAAAAGAAAGAGAGCAAGCAGTATATTTTTATATGTGTGATTTTAAGAGAAAGAAAGAGAGGGTCGTATTCGTTGAATATTCTGTGTATTCAGATTTTTCTTTAAAATTTTAGTTAAAAACGGACGATTGCTAACATTTCTAAATTTTTTACCGTTTAGTACACATTCATCTTCATTATCTCGTTCATTAATAGTCAAAGTACATTCTTCGCTGAAAGATATTAATACATTTAGAATTCCGCATATCTTAAGATACATTGTATACTTTTATAGCAATTTAAAACGCATAATCATTAATGCTAATGGAAATACTGGTTTTTGCGAAAGCATTTAAATTTCTCCGTATCCGAACTTTGTGATAAGAGCTTCCTTATCGGTAATGGTATAAAAATTTTATTACTTAAAAGATTTGAAGGGGTTAAAAAAATGGTGCCATTTTTAAAACGACTAAAAAATAAGGCAATTCTGTCACACGTCTATTTATTTTTGGTGAACGTATTCCACGTGAAGCACCTTCTTGTGACGTGTGCTAAATGCGCAGGTGTCTTCTGGACCGAACCGGTCGTAAATCGCGCCCTCTCTTTCACTTCTAAAGAAAGGGCACGTTTCTTTCTTTTCTTTTTTTTTTCTTCTTTATTTTTGCCTTGAACCGTTTTATTTCTACTTACGCAGTCTGGCTTTGTCAAGGACTTTTATGCCGCGTCTGGCAATACTATCTATTCGCCGAGGACAGCCGGACTAGTGTCCTTAACCCCTTAGTCCTCTGCATAAATCCTTAGCCAAGCAAACTCAATGACATTTTGCCAGACGTCGGTCCTCCAGAGCATTGATTTATGTCATTGAACACAGGCTAGAAGGGATGGTTACAAAAGCATATCGATTTCACCGAAGTCAAAATACGTCATCATTGCGGTCTGATTTAGTTAGATTGTGAATGGTCTAAATCTGTCAATTATATGCCTATATGATGTCTTTGTCTGTGTTCGTATATTCCTCATCTCTTCCGAGACCAAGTATTTGGGCATAACCTGTAGAGTAAAAGAATCGTTTCTTTAAATTATTATTTTAAAAGGTGGTTTTCGATATATGCTATATAAATGATGTATGAATGCATATCTGTTGTTAAGCTCTCGCTAGTAATTGAGCATTTTATCATGGTAACAAGAATATTGGAAACAAAAGGGGAAAATAAACAAAAGGTTACAATTAATTGACATTGGTGAATTAGCAATAGTAAAAATCTAAAATTATATAGTACAAGAGTCACTATCGTATTATCGACTCGCGTATTGTGAATCTCCATGGATAAATGTTACTACATTCTGTTTTATGTTCTTCCCAATTTTAATTGCAAGATAATTTCCTCTTTTACTGATGCCATTGATCAGGACACGTTTCTGCTTCTTTCGCTGTCAATGCTTGAATTTAATTTTGGAATTTTAACGGTGATTTATTTCTTACGGCACTTCGTTTTAATCAGAATTATTATTTATATGCTATCCACTGTTCTTCCGAGAGAAATAATAATACTACTAATAAAAAAACATTTCTTTATATACTTTGTAAGGAAAAGCCGCGACATAGTTCCCTAATCAGTGTTATTGAACCGATTTCGAGATATATATATATATATATAATATAATATGAAACTTCTTGACCCTGAAATCTATCATTAAAAGTTTCCCATTCTCCACCACCCTCCATTTTCGAAAGAAATAAAAGGAAAATATCTACTTTACCATACATTCCTTACTAAGAAAAACCAGAACAAAGTTCTCCAGACGCAACCGTGATAAAAATTTCGAAATTTTTGTTTTGTTTCATATGAATACTCATAACCTCTAGAAGCGCCGGCAGTGTTCGTTTACCTTCTACCACCCCATTTCAAGAGATATTGCAAAATAGAATTTAGATTTCAGCCCTCAATTTCAACAATTGGAGTGATTTCTCCATTTTCATAGCTGACTGGACAATCTCTCCACTTTGAAATATATTTAGTCAATCAGAGTGCTATATCAGTATTGTGCAAGTATAATTTAAAATGCTTTTTATTCCTCTTATTTATTGTTGTAATTATACTTTTATTATATTTTTATTGTGTTAATATTCATCATTGATATGGTTAAATTAATCCTATCAATATTAACTGTCTTCGCCAATCATATTAATCATTGCGACGAATTTTGACGAAATAAATCTTATCAGAACTAAAGAAAATAGATTTTAAATCATGATTGCTTAGTAATGATATAACCTTCTGATTGCTTAGCTATCAAGGGATGAAATTACTGAGTCGGCAACAGAAATTGACAAAATCAGTCCATTTGTTGAGGCTGGAGAATGTTAAATTTTATTTTGCATTATTTTCAAAAATGGTGAGAGTTGCAGATGGCCCTTGATCGAAGGGTTAAGGGCTATTTAAAGATCAGGAGCTTTTGTATGAAATAAAAATTAGCAAAATTATTGCATTAAACGTTTTATTTAGTGATGGTGATTGCGGAACTCTGTTAAGGTTTTTCCTTGCTGACAATGTGCATTGAAATATTGTTGGAGATTTCTCTTAAATTAAGATAAGTTACCATTTATGACGTATCTTGGTGTTATTAACTTTCATATGAAATAAAAAGTGGTGAAATCGATATTGTAGTTTCGTCTGGATGACCGGTTCTTTATTTTTGCTAGTTATTTTAAATTTAAAGATTCTGGCTGAACAGTTGGTAGCCATAAGTGGCTAGTCACTTATAAAAATAAATTGTAACCTAACTTTATGAAATGCATAACAATGTTTTGAAAAATATCTTCAATATTCTTGTAAAATATCAATTTTTTATGAAAACATTTATTGTTTCTGACGGCCAACTGGCTCGAAGGGAATATTGTTAAATTTAATTTTAGTAAATAGTTTATATGTAACTTCAATGGGGATTTCGAATTGTCAAGCATTGAATCTGTGTTATTTTAATTATCTTACATTTATTCTGTTTATTTTGTGTATGAACCTTTCTCATAGAGAACTAGACCCATAACATTAAATTACTATTAAAATATAACTGCCTGGTTCTTCCAGGTTCGAAATTTTACGGTACTGTATTTTTTCACCTTTTTATTTGTCTTCCCGATTGTTAAATTGTGTTAATTGTTAACGTTTTATCATTGAAAAGATAAAATTTTGAAACAGTAAAGAATTTATTTGTATGCAATAAAATTTTCAGAAGTTAATTATTAAAAAATATATTTTAATTGCTAAGACTTATTCTGTGAATTGCAAAATAAAACTTTGGGAAACAACTTTTATTGTGGTGAAAAAATTAATCTATCGGGATATTCAATTCCTCACATACACAGAGAATATAGTGTTTTCAAATTCCTGTTTGATAAAGGCTTAAAAGGACATTGTGAAATTCTTTGAAAGATAGCGGTCTCATTGATAACGTTATTTTTTTTTTCTTTCTCGTATACGTATTATAGAGAAAGTATAGTAATCATAAAAAAAATTCGAACTCGAGATTTTGACGAATCTCAAAGTTTTAGACCTCTCTGAGCTCGAAAAACACTTTTTTGGAAAATTTCCGAATGTCTGTGACAAAGATAACTTAGAAGCGCTTTGAGTTAGACGGTTTAGTGCTAGACGGTTGAAATTTGGTATACGGTCTTTATTTCCTATTTGTAGATTTCTGTCAATTTTTTGAGTAAAAACTATTCATGGAAACTCTATCTGTTCGGCTGTTTGAATATAATTTAGCATTATAACTACAAAATGAAAAGAGCTAGATAAGTAATATTCGGTACACAGATTTAACATCTGCGATATAGATACCTAAAAAAATTTGAGATAAATTCAACAATGAATTGACCGCTTGTCGGTCTGTACTTATAGAAACATGCAAGCGCGAAAACTCAAAAACGCAGTGACTTAAATATATCAAATTTGGTATGGGATTTTGTGATTACAAATACAGTTTTGTGGCAGATTTTTGTTTCAATCGTTTTGGGAAAAACTTCTAAAGCACAAATTCGATTTTTTGGTGCTATTAACTGTTTACCAGGGATTGAATGCCTAAAAAACTCGCTAAGGACCACAGAATAGATTCAGTAAAAGATGCTATATTCTCATTAAATATCTCGTAATTATTGTACGTCAATATGATGCAAGGCGTTCTGTAGAATAACACTTTGTATTAAAGAGTGAGCGAGAAAGTTTTGGGAAGACCACTGCGACAGGTTTATTTTTAACGCATTAACAATAAATGTGAATAATAATAAATTATTTGCCATTTTATCATAAAGAGGACTTTCCAGGGTTTTTCAAATAATCATGATTTTTATTCAGAATTAATTAGAGTTAAGTTCTAGTAATTTCGAATGGCTCCATTGAAATATACAAAGCAAGAATTAATGATATTAAAATATTCATCAGGTGTAAATACATCTGAATCGTATAAGTAATAGCGTAATGTGTAATTATAATAGGTTTAAAAAACTTGAGTGCTAATTAAGATTTATTTTTTGTTTTAAAAAATGTGATTATTAATGATGATAATTATTTTAAATATATTGATTTGTTTACGTGCAATTTATCTGTAACGTTTACCGCAGAATGCAACTTCCCTTTAAACACGTGTCTCTGCATAATATTTTACATCATTATTTTTTTTTTCTAATAAAAAATGAGTTTCGAATCTAATCCGAAATTTCATACATAATGTTTTCGGCTTGATTCGTCTGTTTATATTTTATTTTTAAAATTCATTTTTATTAATTTAGCAGCAAGCAATAGTTACAAAAGATTAACTTTTGTCGTGAGTTTGGCATGCTTAGTGAATCTATCGTGCAAAAGTTATTTGGCGATTAATCTTTAACAACAACAGTCAACCCGCTGTTGCATTTAGCTCAAACTTTGACAAATGTCTACATTATAGATGTTAATTCCGTGTACTGAACCCGTGTAATTCCTGTACTCTTTGTTTTGTAATTATCGTATTAGCTTATATTCGTACCGCCGGACAGACGGACTTCCTCTGACCAGTTTTACTAGAAAATTTAAAAGAAATCTGCACATTTGGTGTAAATACCAAATTTCAGCCATCTAGCTCAAATAATTTTTGAGTCATCCTTATCACAGAGCGACGGATATTTTCCAAAAAATGTGTTTAAACTCAGGGAGGTCTAAACGTGAAGATTTATCAAAAGCTCGACTTCGAATGCTGGTATGTATACTAGAAAATAGAAAAGGTTGTATTTAATATCGTCGCGACGTGCATGTGAATAAATCAAGTAACTGAAACAATGAGTAAAAACAAAAAGCAACGCGAACTTTAAAATTGTTTTAAAATTAATCTGGTATCAAAGAAAAGCTAAATTTTCTCATTATTATTTTTAAAATGATGTAGAAACGGCTTTTCTTTTGTGCCGTCTTATGTTCCTAAGTTATTGAAGAGAATATTTAAAATTTTGATCAATTTATAATTAAAAATTTAGTTAAAATTTTGACAAATCTTTTTTTAGTGAACTCTATCCAAAATAGAAATACAGGCCCAATTAGTTCGCTGTAGGTACTGTGGTTTATCTTAAGATTATTTTGAACACATTACACCTATTATCTTTATTTTAATTTATTTTTAATTATTTAACTACTTATTTTTAACTTATTTAAAATATTTTTAGTTGCTTTTCGAATTAAAAAATTTTTTTTATAGTATGTATATTTTTAATTATCACCTCGTTGTAAATTTCTTTAGTTTATTTGTTTATATCTTAATCTTTATTTGTTTGATTTTCACCATTGTTTCCTACGTTTGAGGAAACTTCGAGCGAAATGCGTTGTTTATTTCCAAGATTACGCTTCTATATAGTCGTGCGACCTCCGGAAAGGATTCTACTCTTGAATTTCGTGACCAGGGAAAAATACGCGACTATGATTGAACAGCAGCGTACGCATTTCGTTGGACGTAACGGTTAGGCCCGACCTTGTATAAATTGCAAGTAATCGTCTGTCACCTCGCTCGTGCTTGCGGTCGACGCTGCTTTCTTTGTGTTTTTATGTCTTTATACGTTCCAAAACTTGTCGATTCAGACTCTTGCGTGGAAGCTATTTCTTTGAAAATTTTCTGTTGGCGTCGTTTGGAAGTTGAATTGTGATGTGAATTGCAAAGTAGAGGATTAAAGGGAATAATTTTTTTTCTTCTTAGTAGCTGCCTTTAGCGGTCAATTGGTTCGAATTAATAGTTGCTAAAAGTTTTGGCACTTTGTGTAATTTGATTTTAATAGCATTTTCAGCGAAATATTTTTAATTAGCAATTTTTTGATAGACATATTATTCATAATATTTAGAAACTTAACGCCGGTCTCTTCTGTTATGCAGCAGTGTCTTATTCTGAAACTGCTCAACATGAAAGAAATAAGCCGAATATTCATATTTTAATCATTGGCAGTAGAAAAAAAAAGCTATAATGAAATATTAATAAAAATAATGAATACGAATTAAGTTTCCTTTTTTATTATAAAATGTATTGTTGAAAAATGCACTTAAAATATATTTTAAAAATTAATTAAAAATAGAAAAGAAATTAAAGAAAAAAACTACAAAAAAAACTGGTATGATTGAAAAAATAATATTTTGAATTTTAAAATGATGTTTTGCTACAGTATTTTCAAAAGCAGTAATAATAATAAAACATTTTTTTCGATTAATTTTTATTCTCCAAAGTATATATGTATCGAGTTTGTTAGCTATAAGACAAACGGCCTTGTAAAGTGCCACCATACAAGGAGATGTTTATCTTTATTATTGTTAGAGAACGTATACATGGAGAATGGCTCTTTTAAAGATGCGATTTAAATTCAATTAGACGATTTTTATAATTTTAAAATAAATTAATTACAATTGCTTATTTCTATTTAAACACTTTCTCCAGTTATGTTTTTTTTTGTTAAAAAATTATCATTTATTAGTAGGCGATTTCATCCTTATATTAAAATCCCTACTAATTATTTTTATTACTGGTATTCATTGGAAACATTGCTTATTTTCTGCCAAAGTAATCATTCTTGTATTCTCACACATTTCATAAATTTCTCCATAATTAATAACTAAACTAAACTGTAATTTGCTAGATCAGCGAAACAAACTGCGCAAAATAATCGCTAATAGTATGTGAGGGGGAGAATTTGGAAAGCAGAAAGAGTGTTTCAAGAATTTTCTAATCATTCAAATCTGATATTTGGTTTTTACTGTTTGATATACTATATTACAATTTCTTGTAAACAAATATATTTTTGGGGAATAAGACAGTATTTTAATGGAAGTCAATTACTGAATCAGAAGTTAAATTATTTTACCCTGAAAAATTTTACAATAACCCTGACGAGTTTTATAATTTTGATGGAATTTACAGTATTTTTTTTAATGCTTGGATGCATGTAACATATTAATGAATATTATGTTTTAGATATTCTAGAGCTTATATGTGATATTATTATTACATGTCACATATATCTTTTCTTTATATTTCATACTTTGAAAAGTTCAAAACCATTGCACTGTTCTTTACCCTTAAAAGATGTACGAGAAAAATTTCGAATCGGAAAAGTAAATAGAAACATATACATTGATATATTTTTGTTACGTTTTACTTCTACATTGTTTAGTTTCTTTTACGTGACGCGATAAAAACATGCACAAGTGACAAACTTCCCAGGAAAGAAGATTTTAAAGAAGCACGATTTCAGCAAAAGAAAACTTCGATAATTTTTATCATCGTCTTCACGCCCACTCACGCGGAAAATGCTAACAAAAACACCTTTTTCAGTTTTGGTTACAGTAGCAAATGAAAAACTCTTCGGAAACAAGGGGTGTGGAAACTCTTTAGCCAGTTCTGTTATCTACAAGGCGAGTCTTTCTTACATAAGCGAACAAATATGAAACGTCATGTAAGGTGGTCAATGTCCAGCCCAAGGCCATCCTATTTTTCTGTTTTTATCCTGAAGATTTTCTCGAATAAGTCTTTCTTCTTTTGGATTTAATCGACTACAACATATGTTATGTAAACATGCATATGCTGGTGTAAGCATGCAGGCTAGAATGAAACCAACATGGGTCGTATGTCCTAGCCTAAATTATAAAATAGATAATACTGATAAGAAATAAAATAATGAAAATAAATCTAAATGTTTATTCAAGATTCTGAAAAAAAATCATTATCCCTTTTTATTTGTTACAATGAAACTGAAGAAAGCAATTGTCTTTTTTTTATTTAAACTTTTGTTTTTAATTAATACATGATGCTTTGAGCCCCCCCCCCCGTTGTATTTTTAAAAATTCCAGCTGCCTCTGATGACCAGCTGGTTCGCTGGGAAATTTGGTTGTATTTACTTTCAATTAAATGTCTTGTGCTCAATTTAATATTCATGATTATCTCAAGATCTGTTTAAGTAGCAAATTGTGACTGAAATTAAAGATGCACTAATTTAATAGACCAAAATCTTGTTTTGTTCATTGCGTATTTGAAGCATTCAACCTGATCAAGTCTCATAACATCATAGTGCTTAAGTGTCCGGTTCATTTATCCTCTAAACTTTCGGGGTACTGTACTTTCACTTTCTTATTTGCCATATGGACTATGCATATATTAAAGTAACCGCCTTTGGAGACCATTTGCTCGCCGGGATTAGTGGCTGTTAAACCTTTAATTAAACATTTTATGTATTTCGTTTTTAATGACTTCCGCAACAAAATATTTTGAATTTCATATTTTGATCAACATACTTCATATTATTTTTTTAGAAGCCTTATGCTGTTCTATTCATTGTACTACACATTTCAGTACTTTTCTATTTATCTGTGTATGTCCATTTATATCAGAGAAAAGAGCAACAATGTTTTATATATTTGGAGAAAATCAATGAAAACAAAGAACATTTTTCTTCCATGGATTTTAAAAATCTTTAAATATTGTGTCTATTGGTGGTGGTGGATGTTATAATTCAATGTTAATAATTATAAATATTTAGAAATTTTAAAAATTGTAAATATTTCCATAAAAATTTCTTTTGTCAGATTTATTCGACCGAAACGGTATTCTTTTTGAGTCGTGAATTGCCGATGACATCTGAAATTTTGAATGTGATCCTTATATTAAAATTATTGACTTGTATAAAAAAAAATCGATCTCATTCATGAGTGAGAAAAGACTATCTCACAAAATGCAGTCTCGATTTTCTTTGCTATATGATCTTATAAATTAGAATTGCTATAGTCGACTTTCACGTGAGCTACCTGAATGTATATGGCTCGTTTTAGTTTTATTTTAGTCTAAAAAAATATGAATATGGATCTTGGAATAGTAACCATGATATGTAAATGGTTTTGAAATGTTTTAAACCAGTTAGTCTGTTGAATAAATCGAACTTGCGGTGTCTGATGCTAAAATCTAGGCTTTAGAACCCAAAGTTCATGTTTCGAAATCCTATTCTATTAAAGAACTACCGCATAAGCGGGTCTGGTGTCTGTTAAATCCTAAGGAGCCAAATATTCTTCCGCTAGTGTGGTGCGGAAATATGGAAAGCAGTTTAGGTGTTGTCTGCGTCATTAGCCGCTGTTCATTATTACGAACAATAGTATAACAAAATTAAACCATTGAAGCAATTATGTTTTGTATAGAATGATTATAAATTCTTCTCCTAGTTACAAATACATGTAATAAATAGAAAAGTCATTGAATATAGTACTGTGAAATTGGAAATAGTCGTGTTTTTAAATTTTAAAAAAATCCTACTGATAGCTTAATACAAAAATAATGATCTTGCATTCGATTATTACTAAAATGACGCCAACGATGAAAAAAGTTCACTGCGTTCTTTGGTTACATAAATTCAAATCCGCTATTATAGTTCTGTGTCAGTTTTCGGGTTACATAAAGAACAAAATATCTGAAACGCTAGATGAAGATAATGATATACTCAAAGTAAAGATCACAGGTGTTGTGTCTTGTGACAGCCGAAATGTTGGACAATACTTGGCGAAACTTCGAGAGTGAAATTTTTTGACATAAGTAGTTTTATAAAGAAAATAAGCATCTTTACAATGCATCGAAATAACAATATGCTAAATTATAATAAATTTTTTATTATAATTTTTTTAATCAAGGAAAAGACTTAGTGAGCACCCTACATGTTTAAATTCCAAGGAAAGCGAATCCTCAACTTTGCGGTATGTGTATTTTTACTCGGTTATAACTTTTTTTGTGTGTTTGTGTGATGTTTTATTATTTATTCAGGATTTATATATATAACAGGAAGAAAAGAGAACCTTTAAATAGCATGCAAGTTTTTTTTATTCATTTCGCTTGAAAAACAAAATAATGAAAGCTCAGACTTTGAAGGTTTCAAAACATGAGACAGAGAAACTGCAAACATTTGCTATTTGATCATCTGTTACAAAGTAAGGGCATTTGATTGCGGAGCATTCTGTTTCATAACCTTAAAAACAAAATGAGTATTACGTTTGGTAAACATTGTTCGTATTGAAATATATTTTACTTTTTGACCTTTTTTTTATTTTTTGTTCGTTGCCATTGTAATGCTGCGTTGAAATGATATTGTAGTTCCAATTACTGAAACAATTTCCAAAAGCTCCCGCTATTATTTTTGTAAAGAAAGTAATTCAAAATGTAACATTTAAAAGTGTGTCATTATTA
Organism: Argiope aurantia; assembly: GCA_026543865.1. Lineage (NCBI taxonomy): Eukaryota > Metazoa > Arthropoda > Arachnida > Araneae > Araneidae > Argiope > Argiope aurantia. Next base: position 228,135 of record JAPMOR010080612.1, on the reverse strand, counting down.
TTTAAAAAAATCAAACTGAGATATTAATTTCAATTTCTTGTGGCTATGTTTAAACTGTTTTTTGTATTTTGCTGTTTTGTATTACAATGCTCTGGGTTTATGTGGTTTATCCCCCTCCCCCCACACACAAAATATTTTTTTATTAGCAAGATTGAAAAAAAAAAAAGAAGAAGAATATGTATCACGATTCTAAAATTATATATATTTTATTTGATGGCAGGACTCGCAACTTAGGAAACAATGCTCAGAGTGTATGCGGTTTATACACCGCTCCCCAAAATATTTTTTTATTAGCAATATTGGAAAAAAAAAAGGCCATAATAGGTATTATGATTCTAATATTATATATATTTTTTATTTTATCTGTTAGCAATGTTCTGGGAAACAATGAACTGGGTATATGCAGTTTTGCTATTAATGTTGCTCTTCGTATTTATTTTCCATTCTTAAAATTTATTTGAACAAAAAAAAAAAAAAATCGTATGAAGATTTAATACATTGAACAAAATTTGAGACCATACATTCTATATTTATTTTAGTGTGATCGATTCTATGTTCATTTTAATATGATAGTTATTTTACTGTGCGAGTTATTAGTTGTAAATGTAAGTTATCGAAGAAGCGCTGTAAATTCTAAAGGACATAAAATAGCAAGGTTTTTAACTGCAACACACGAATTTGGATCTTCAGCCAATATGAACGGTGTGAGTTCTAATGGTTTTTCACAAAGCAATTATACAAACTACTTTGAATGGATATTAAGCAATCTACTTATGCTACCCTGCTGGATCATTGTTATTATTTTTATATTCAAATCTGTAATGAAAACAAACAAGATTCGAAGGAGACGAAAATTTTGAAGTCAGTATCTTGGAATGTTTAATCATGCTTTGTTGTGAAATCTTGGAGAACATTCAACACTTATTTCACCTGCTTCATTCAAGGCTATGATGATACGTACCAGATGTGAAGATCTTAGTATTATCTATTAGTTGATAAAGTTCGTGGATAAAATTGGAGATATCCGTTTTGAAAAAAAAAAAAAAAAAAGTGGAGCAATGAATTGCTTTTGTTCTTGATTTTGAACTTCCACCAAAACATTGAACAGTTTCTGTTTTATTTTTTCAGTGACCTTAGCAATGTGCATGCTAACTTCATTAGTGACATTTTCTGTCGCCCAGATTGAAAATATTTTTTACAGTGTACAAAAAAAAAAAAAGAAGTTATTGTTCAACATTTAATTTTCCATAATTTCTTACTCCTTGCAGCAATCGAAAATGAACTTATTATTGAGAAATACTTTATTTATTAAATATTTATTATTTACAAGGTATTCCGTTTAATAATTCTTAATATTTTTTTAAAGAAAATAATTGCAGTTTGGGAAAAAAGGTACCAAATATTTTATTCAAAGTGTACGCCATCACTAGCTATAATTTGTTCATTTGTCCTTCAAATAATGAGTGCCTTTATAGAAAAATTATTTACATTTTGAGGTGATGCAGTCAGCAAATCATTTTTCAACATCTTTATAATTGTTAAAGCGTGTGAGACATCGATAAAAACAAATGGTAATCCGAAGAAATCATGCCTGGTGAATACGGTGGGTGGGGCAAGAGTGTCTTATGTCTTTCGTTGTGTGAAATGAGGCGCTGTCTTCCTGCAAAACCACTTTTCCTTGGCTTGAAACCCAATCTTGGCGTTTACCGACATATGCATAGTTCAGAATGATCAATTGTTAAAGATTAAGAATGGCATCCATTGTTTTTCTTGACTTTATAAGCTCATAGTACATAACAAGTTTGTTATCACATCAAATGGAAAAATATGGAATTGCCACTTATGAATCGTTTAAGCCAAATTATACTCTTGCCTTGCTTATGGGCATTGTCACCATAAGTTTCCACAAAGATATAATAGCTTGCACTTGTATTTTGCTTTGGATAGCACAGTGCTCTTTAAGGTACGTTTACACTCAGCCAGTTATAAGATTGCAGAAAGACTGCGCATGCGCTGAAAGAGCGGACAGTAGCAAGTCCTTATCTCGACAGGATTTACTACTGTCCTGTTTCTGCGCGTGCGTGGTTTACTGGACAGATTGTAGCTGACTGAATATAAACCCTACTTTATCTTATGCGAAATTAGTATGTTTACTACACATACACAATATCTCCCTTATTTCGAAATCGATTTCACACAAATGGCGTTTGGTCAGGTACTGTCCTAGCAACAAACTGACGTAATATTTGAGACTGGGAAAGCGCCTCTGCTTCCAGTACGATGAAGCAAAGAAATTAAGAATTATGAACCAGCACACGTAGTAGTTTTTTGTGAAGACGAGTGATATTATGTCAAACATTTGCATTGACAGCGATGATGGCAGTATTTATTGGCTAAGTTACTGTTACGTAATGATGGAAAGTATATATGCCAGACATGTAGTAAACATCATTATTCTTGGTAAATCAAAATATCAAAATTTAATTCTTTGTTTTTAATTAATCGTGATGATACTGTTGGAATTCTGTTTCTTCTTCCAAGGTAAACTATTTGATTATTTCTAAGGGCCATTATTTTGCTCTGGGTAACACTGATAAGGCCCATTATTGTGCAAACAGTTAAATTCTTTCAGATGTATTTTCAAGAAAACGTCCAATTTCATTGCGTTGGCGATTTGGTTTTCTTAAGGCCTGAATTTCATATTTTGCTTTGACCGTAGAGTAGGCATTATAGGTAATAATGTTTTCTGTACACATACATGATATATTCTAACAACATTTTTAAATCGATTGCATTTATTACTATTCTATCTATAATTCTTTTCCATACACCTTTTGATGAGTCTTTTTGAATTTTTACGTCTGTCTTATTTCTCTATTATCAAAACTCGGACTTAACCATGCCTTTGGGTGAAGAAATTCTTATAAATACTGTTCGGAATTTAGTTAGTTTAGGAGACAAACGATTCGAATTAATTACATGCATGAGAATTGTTTTTGATTTTTTAAAAAATTGTATCCACGCTCTAAAACATGGAAACAGAATTTTGCATCAATCTATGATGAAAGTTAATAATTATTCGGTTTTATTATCAACTATTCAAATAGAAGAGAAGTTCAGTGCATCCTTGGCTTTGTTTTGTGCATTTTGTATTTTAAAAAGCAGATTCGAATGTTCATGTATAATCACTTATCTGGGTTGCGCCAAGCTTACTCTGATATTTGTTTTAAAGTAGAAATAACACTGAGTATATTCTTTCTACAAGTTTTATATTCTTAAAGGTATTAAGAATTTTAATGCTTAAAGGGTTCTATTATTTTAGCACTGCATCCTTGGTACTCGTCTTTCACTTCCACTCTTTAGAATTTCTTTGTAATTTGCATAATTTTCACTTTCCACATGAATTTGAGGAAGTAAATTCTCCCTCTTTGATTTATTGTGTGTGTGTGTGTGAGTGTGTGTTTCGTCCACCATTACCAACATGACTTTTTTCTCGCTAATAACTAACTTCTCAGGAATACCCGTGTCATAATTTAGGAATCTGTAGTCTAATTGAAGTTTTCAGAGGATTTCCTTTTGGATTTTTAAGTGATATCTGGAATTATTTGAATTTTAAGGCTATTCTTATATAACGATGGCGTTTCGTTTCGGCAGCATCTTCTAACGGTTTTTAGTATGTTACTAAAAATAATTGAAAATGAATTGAATTTTCCAAAACTTCCATCTGTTTTGAATGAAGGAGGAAAATTTTATGATGAGTGATTTGTGATGGTTACACTTTCTATAACTTTTGATATCTTTTTCGATAAATTATTCCACTATTCAGAGCGTCGTTTGAATAGTATGCTGCGGTTCCTCATTATTCAGCAGTGTAAATGACAAACATTCGAGTATCGTAGTTTGGGAGTACATTAGAGCAGGTGGTGGAGCAATGGCGTAATTAGTGATGCCAGCTGTGTTTAAGCAGAATTAACGTGCCTCCAGACGAGACTGCCGACATGCACTAACGGTAAGTAAATGGCGTTGTAAAGCTCGGAATTTCCAGCCGTAATGGCCCAGTTCGGAAATTTTATATGAGACTCCAAACATTTCCGGCGTTCTAATTATCTTCGAATATCCCATGATCTACGTAGCTAGTGGTATTTATATATATATAAAGTTGTATATATATATATATATATATATATATATATATATATATATAATATAGTTAAACATTAACTGAAGAAAAAAAGATTTGCAGCCTGTTGTGCTTTATCTATATTGTTAGTTTTTTAATAGCAATAAAATCATTATTTTATACGATATCTGAATGATCGCAGCATAATTACTGTGATGCTGTACAGAAGAGGTGACATACAAATTGATCTTTTATTGTGTAGAGATAATTACCTGCATCGTATAGCATATCGTATTAAAGCCTCATATCTCTTTATGTAGCATCTTTTGCGCAGTATTTTTTTTAAATTCATTTTAATTTTACCAAAACTATTTTATCGTTTCTTAACGCAACTAGAATCTTTGGCAGTTTATTTCTTTATCTGTGACAATTTTCATTGTTAGTGCGCTATCTGAGTACAATTTCATTTCGGCAGGTGTTACGAATTACAGTTATTTATATAAAAAGTAATGAAAAAATGCATGAAAAATTATTTTCGGGTAGAAACAAAGCAAGACTAACAAAAAGTATTTAGTAGATTTGTAGAACTCGGAGTGATTGTTCACAATAATGTGGAAATAAATCAATATGTTGTGTATTTTTTTTTTTTGAAAACTAAAAAAAAAGTGTTTTTTGTATTTACTCATTAACTACACCCCTTTCCCGGTTGATTTAAAATTTTATTTATTAAAAGTAAGAATTCATGCATTTAATCATATAAAAGATGAAAAAATTGTGTTAGGATTGAATACTTGAGTGATTAAGGGGAATTGAAATATAATTCAAGAAAAGTTATTGTTTCTTAGACTAGAAAGAATTAAAATAATAATTACATTAATATCGTGATAATGATTTTTTGATGCATACAACAATTAAGTTTTGGCATGTCATACAAGAAAACTAACAAATGATAAAACGGTGGTCTGTTTTTGTTTTTTTTCCCGCCCTTGGCTACTAACAAAATCTTGAAAATAATACCTATAATTAAATAACAATAACAGTAATGGAAGCTGCAATTACTAATCCTTAGCTGTAAATAAATTTAAAAATAATGTACATTTAATTACCTAAAAGTGATATTGGAACACGGTCTTTTCATCATTAGAAGGCGTTTCAGTTTGGTGACAGATCTACGTTAATTTTCTACGTTTAATTTTCTCATAAATCGACCTTTGATCTGATTATTTAGATTCAGAGCTTAAGACGTTAAAATTTTTACCATTTTATATTAGGTAATTCTATTTATATTTTATATTTTACGTTTTATTGTAAATAAAAATCTATCTCTACTACCATTTTTTATATAAATTTTTATATAAGGTCGATACAATTTCATTCTCAAATAAGTAAAATCAAAATGAATACTAGAAATTGATACATGATAAATCAAAGTAATAACAATCATATACAATTACCCAAAATCGTAAAAAAAGTAATAGTTAATATTAAATTATCTAATATGTTTATAGTTCTGTTTGCAGTAGAACTGCTTAAACTGATGATACGTATCACCAATTTAAACCAACAAATTTGGTTCTAAACTTGAGTCTAATTTAACTTCGTATAATCTTGTATCAAGGTTTTCCAATATTTTTCTTTGAAAATTATGGTCAATTATATGATTGGAGATGAAACTATTGCTTTCAGTTATGCCAATATAATTATTTTTTCTCTCTATCTGTTATATGTATTTCCACTGATGTGTAAATCCTGCGAATCATGTTGACGAGTTAGCGCTTTTTAGTTCCTTGTTTATTACTGGGGATTGGAGCATTATTTTTTTTGTCTATGGCATTTAACTTGATCGATTGATTTTATATCTTTAGATATAAATACTTTGCTGATTTTGTAAGGTTCTGATCGATAAATTTGGCTTTTCTTGTTCGAAATTTTCTCAATTTAAATATGGCATACATGTTTTTATTCTTTTAATTGCACATTTACGATTCCAGATCGATTCTGGTCCATAACAAGAAGGCTTTGTATTTTCTGAAATTGTCTTGCACTGAGTTAAAAAAAAGTCTAGGAATTTTTTTTTATGTGATCTTTATCTTGAAACTTGAATCCCTTTTTTTTTAAATTTATATATATATGTATATATAAAACACAAACTTAAGCTGGTCAAGGTCTTTGTTTCTTCGAGCAGGTATAATGAAATAAAATAAAATAGATCAGTGTTTCGGTCTCACCTCGCTCTACTATGAATCCGAGCATTGTTATTCCGAATCTGAACATCTGCTTTCTTCTTGAGAGATGCGGGGCGATAATAGCTTCCTAGAAAAATCTCCATCTCTTTTGTCTGAACTAAATACTTCGCTCCCTTTACCTGTATTGCGGGGCAGCACCTTGGAAGAAATATAAATGAAGAGTTCACACCTCAACTGGAGAAGAGAGATGGCCGACTTGAGGTAACCTTCTCGTATTCGAGTTAAGAACGAGGTTAAAGTGGATGGTTATTACGAAATCTTGTGTGTCCTCGTTTTTTTACCTCCTCCTCACCCACTCTCGATTTTTCGTGCCAGAAATAGCAGTCGTCGCGTCATTGCGAACGCTCGCGTTTACTTCTTGAAATCTTAACTCATCCAATTCTTTGTTAACTCTTCCTACTTCGGCGAGTTCGGCCCGATTGAATGAGTTATTTTTTCTTCTTTTATATGGCCGAATTCGGATTCTTTGTGGTCAGTGGCAATTCCTCCTTTTGTTCGTTTGTAGCTATTTTTGTGATGGAATGTATGGAATTACCAATTTCTTATCTAGCTCAGGGGAGGAAAGGGGGGGGGGAGGCAAGAAATTCATTGCAGTACTGTTACTTCTTATGTGGTAGTTTTTAAGTAGATTCCTGTAGTAAGAGTACCTACCTATTGCAATGGTTCTGACGACAAGACTTAGGGAATATTTCTTCAGTTCTTCACCGATCATGGTCCCTAGAACCCAAAACCATCCTTCGTTCAAAAGTTATATGAGATATGGATATAGCGCTTTGCCCATGTTATCTCGTTAACAGGATAACTGTAGTAACCTTATTTGAATTTTAGAATGTAAGTGAAATATAAAAACCTCGATTGAGTTCGTAAACGGGGCATCTAGCTCAAAGGGATTGGAAATGGTGGGGAGTTAAAATGTTTATTTCGCTATAACTTCCTTAATATTGAAGATAGAAAAATAAATCCAATTAGTTAAATTACCAACTCATTAAAAAGAACAATTTTTATATTTAATGTTTTTCGGTAACAGCAATGTCTTAGAAGTTAGGAGCTGAAAATGATTTTCAAGCCCTAATTTTAACTGTTTTTAACATCAACAATTTATGCTGCCAGATAGTAACGCATATGTAAAGGAATCTACCTTTGCTTTCGAGCTTGCAGAGAAGATTTTTTTTTCCCCTTCATCAATTTTTTTGATTTGTTGGTAGTATTACGCAACAACGGAGCAACTTCTCTTGCTGTTGGCATTCAGTGCCACTTAATGTTACGAGTCTATTTTAAATCATCGGATAACTTAATTTAATCTATGCAATTTATGAACTCTTATGTTAAACTAAAAATTAATTGTATTAAATCAACCGTCACATATTCCATAATACTCTCCGCTTTTTCAATTGTACAATTTCATAGAGCCATTCCGTTAAAATATCTCCAGATTTTTCTCAGATTGATCTGTACATTGAATTATTATAATCACCTATTTAATAAGTTGTCAGTTTTTTATATTCCATTAAAAAAAAGGCTCGTGTAGCAGGTCATCGACTTTTAATACGTTTTTACTATCCATGAGTGAATTCGTATTTTCAGAATTGTCATATTCAGTTACAAAACATGTAGTTGGTTACATAAATTAATTTTTGCTGTAAATGGCTGTCAGAGTGTCTTAAGAAGGATCAAGACTTAATATGTCAAACTTATTTTCTTACTCATTTTCTTTTTATCGTTTCTATCGTATTTTTGTAACTATATTTTGATTAACAAGACTCGTTTGTGCTTGTGCGTTTGCAAATAATATATTACTTTACTACATATTCGCTATAATAATGAATACTGTTGAAGATATAACGATTCTTTTAGGAAATTTTAGTACTTATATCCGATAACCTTCTATTTGAAGTTTTACATATTCTTGTAAAATGATAAGATTAATTTAAGATCTCTTTTCATAAGGTTTTCTAATTCAAACTATACCAATTTTTTAAATCTCTGCCCTTGCTCGTAGCATTTGCCACTTTCACAAACAAACAAATAATCCGAAATGTGTGCTGCTTTCGAGATGGAGGCTATTGATGTTAACAGTGAAGACAGTTGTATATTCAGACTGTCAGCATTTCAATAGTAAAATTTTGAGCGGCATGAAGGGGGCGGGGCCTAAGGTTTCGTGTGTTTCCACTGTCGTAGTTGAATAGGAATTGGATTATATTTTTTAAATTTAAGCGGCATTAAAAAGAATTTATTTTAAAGATGTATATAAATTTAATTTTTTATATATAGATTATATAGGGAAAAAAAGTCCCTAATTTAATTATCATTATTTTAGATAGACTAGACAACTCCCTAAGGCCGGTTCGGTGATGGAGGCCATAGGCTAAATTTTTTTAAAAAAGTTATTAACATATTTGTGAAATAAATTTGCAGAAACTATAGCTCTACGAAATGTCTAACATAATGATAAAATATAAATATAATTGGTGAAATTTCCATTTGTATCTTTACGTGATCACATAAGATATTAGATTGTATGAAATGGATTGAATATTTATAAATATTTCAATATAATTTAGTGTGGACTTGCAGTCCACTCAATCATAGTAAAATAAATAAAAACATAGGCATTTTTATAAAGTAAAAAATTGAATAAAAATTTATTACAAATCAATAAGACATATTTTGAATTAATTGAAAATGTATAGAAATAGAAAACTAAATTGACTATAAAGAGTGGCCTCATAATGTGCTTTGTCTAGGGCCGCAAAATGCCTGAATTTGTCACTATTCTGAATTGCCTGTTATTTTCTAATCTTCAAGATTCAATTATGAAAGAGAATTATTATTACTTTCCATCGAATTATTTTGTGAAACCTTTACTGGAATGGGATAGTATTTATACATAAAATAAACATGCATATATATTTTTAGAAATATTTATAAACTTTGATTATATTTTGAAATCTGTCAAATAAATTATTAAAAAGGTCTGGAGACTTTTCAGGGCCTTTATTATGTATGTAGGAGAGTGAATTAAAGAATCTTAGCGGTTGAGAATCTTTCGATAAAGAACATTACGCCTTAAATGCACTTATTGAAACGCAGTTGAATCAGCTAAATGAGAAAATTATCAGTGTATCTTTTTTCAAGTTTTCCACCCTTTTTTAAATAAAATATACTTTCATCTGCTGAAAGATTTGAATAAAACATAACTCGTTTCAGCCGGCAGGTGATTCATTTACATAACAAACGAGTTAAAATAATTTTCTTTTTTACCCTAACGAACCTGTTTAATCGAGTTGTGGTCACTCATAGATCTCGACGTTTGCGTTGTAATTTTATTTATGGGCGCAGATTTTTAAATGCGGTCAATCGTTATATCTTAGCAGGTTAAGAGAAGAAGTTAAAAAGCGAAATAGCTATTCTTTATTTTATTATTTCACAATTTTGAAATATAACTGTTTTGTTTCTCATGACGTGTGATATGTACATGCAGGTTTAGTTTAGAAAGAAATGGTAAACAAGTAAAAATTCTGAGCAGGAGTTTTACGAGATGTGGTATTTTTAAATGCAGTGTTAATTTGAATAATAATTTATTTACAAAATAAAGCTACAGCAATAATGATGTCAACATAAAAAAAATGTTTTGTATATTTTAAAATTTTTATGCTAATTTGAGGAAATCTATAATTACATGAAAATATTGTTCATCTCGGCTTAAATCTAAAAAAAATATTTTGACTTTTGTAAATGTTTTAATTATCTTAATATATATATATATTAAGATAATTAAAACATTTACATTATATATATATATCGTTAAAAAAAAATGTTGAAAGAAAATATTAACAGAGGCCTTCAATTTGATCCTTGAAAAGAGAATATTATCAATCAATATAAATAATAAAAATTTGATGATTCTCAAATCATTGACCTTTGTTGTTTATTCATGCTTAGGTTTATCAGCACACCAATAAATCAATCAGTGCTAAATGACGGAAAAAAGTTGAGATTTTGTTTCCAATAATGATGCATAGAAGGAAAAAAAAAAAAAAAAAGACGGAGGTATTTTTAATTTTCTCCAGCGTTATAAACGGTGGTGCATGATTATATCTATATACATTGATGTTTTTATTGTATTGCGTGGCTTAATAAGCAACACCACCTATCTCATATTCCCAACTTCTACAAGAGGCAGAATAAGCTGAATTTTTCTCATCCAGTAACGGATTTGGCGGATTTTTCTTATATATTGAGCATGAACATAAGGCCATACATCTGGTTAAAATAAAAAAAAAATCCATCATATTTATTATTGGTGTATTAAAACATTCCCTTTTTCTTCGTGTGAAATGTGGAAAATTTAATATAATAATGCTATTTGTTGAGCGACTGTTACCTATCTGAATTAACTGAATTGGATTTTTTTTTAATTTAAAAATATCAGGTTAGAAAGCATAGAATTTAGCCGACGTCCTGGCCTAGGGGTAGCGTGTCTTCCCTGTGATCTGGACGTCCTAGGTTGGAATCCTGGTTCGGGCATGGTTGTTCTTTACCCTGTATTCTGTCTGTGAGGTGTGTGAAAGAGCCTCCTTGATAAAAATTGTTGCGCAAGCGAGTGTGTCATCTTCATATGAGCTGAGCCCTTAGGGGTCTTTACTCTCAGAAGCTACTGTACAAACTCGGCTTAAAATCGATGACTTCAACAGCGGGCGTGTCTGTGACAAGTGCCATAAATAACAACAACAAGCATAGAATTAAAAATATCTATAATAAACTTTCTTCTTCTGAATCGATAACTACTGATAAAATTAATTTCATAAATTTGATTACAAAATTTTGTTAAACTCTAAAATGGTTTCAAAATTACAATCAAAGTATCCAAAAATTAATAACATTTTTATTTTATCTGTTTCAAGTATATTTGAACTTTTCGCTTTTAAGTTGATACTTTTACTTCAAAAACCTTGTTAGTATTGAGTTACTATAAAGTAAGAAAGTATCGTATATAAAAAGTAACATTGATAACTTTAAATTGTGAAACATGATTGTTGGCATTAATTTTAACTGGTGAAAGGTAACTACTTCGTTAAAAATGAAATTTTTGTGTTATAAAATCGTTAGGGAAGTATTTTGCGATTTTAAGAAGAATATTTTAGTCTGAATAGTGCTTCGAATAATTACTTCAATAAAATAGCATTACATATTTTTTTTTAACTAAACAAAAGAAAAGGCATTGAATCAATTTTGTGATGTAACTTGACAAAAAATGTTTAGAAAGCAAATAACTATTTTATGTTAATGATTTACGGCCAAGAAAAGTAATATTTAACTAGGGGGTTCCGCCCCCTGCTCACTTATGCTTGCCTACCCCCAGGTCGGATCGGTTAGCGATCGAAGCTCGCTTCGCTCGCTCGCCATCTATTAAACCACTTTAGTCTAGCAACAGATATATTCAGAATCGATTCATTCCAAAATATGATAAAACAGTGAAAGAAATAAAAAAAATGTAAAGCAAAAAGTATACTCGCAAAAATCACCTGCATCAAATTTTTTTGTAAACACAAATAACCTTTCATTTAAATAACTTTACATTTACCAAAGAAATAAATTTATTTTCCCCAGTAAAAGAACAGAGTCCTGATATAGTCCCACAACTATGCTCCTGTAGTTCTGAAAATTCGCTCCGTATACATAAACGTTTAACCCTATCTCATTCATTACGACGGGATTCTTGTGAACGATTCTTGAGCATTTGCATTCGACCTATCTTCTCTTTTTCGATGATTTCGTTTTAAAATAGATACGGCCTGACTTAAACTCATCGTAAAAAATTTTGTTCGTTTTCTGGCCGTTAATTTTTTTTGTTTAAAAATTTTTCAAACCGATGTAAGAACAGAGTTCGCTTGAAATCTTGTCAAACCGAATGTTGATGTTTCCGGGCGAGATCGAAGTGTTCCAAACGGCGATTAACAAATTCGGCTTGATTTTGTGTCCACGTAAGCGTTATATAAATATATATATAGAGATGTATTATTTTTCTGTATTACTTAAATTTTATAATAACCTGAAGTATCGCAATATCCACTTTGAAAAATAAACCTACTTATCCACTTGTAAAATAAATAAATTTAGAAAGTTAAGCGTATCGATTTCAAATAAGTTTTTCCGTGAAAAGAGGAGAGGTTTGCCGAATGACTGTGAATAATCCTTATTTTGAAGTGCGTCTTCCCTTATTCAGGATGGTGTCTTCTTACAGTTTTCGTGTGGGAGTCATTACTTCAGATTAGGGTTATTTTTATCTCAACCCGACCGCCTGTCTGCCGATTTTTGTGTGTCTTTTTTTCTTATACCCTCGGAAACTTTCAAGATTCCAACCTTTAATTCACTGGCATTCGATAATTATATTCGTAACACCCACATATGATTTCTGCTTCTTCCTCGGACAATAATGAAATAACGTCAAGAAAGAAAATCCATAGAACTTTAAGAATTAGGTTTTTGTTATAACACAACGCTTCTTCCGTTATTTATGTTAATCTTTCTTAAGGTATCAGACTAGATTGTAAAGATGCTTCAATATATGTATTTTTTTATGGTCTGAAAATAAAGTCCTAACTTCGTAGATTCTAAAACAGACTTTGTTTTTAATATACAGTTACTCAAAAAAGTATTGGGACACTTGGCATGAATAATTACAAAGCTATTTATTGTCACATTAAAATAAAAACCAAATGAATCAAGAAATATTTTAACATTTGGTGTACAATTTGTAAGGAAAATTTTATTGATATTTTAAAATTATAATTTGATCTAGTTTTTCAAATATAATTCAAAGGCAAAATAATATTGGGACACTTTTGAAATGAGAAATTTAACAAACATATAGCTCATCAATAGAATTGAATTTACTTCCACTTTTTTTACTATAATTTTAAACATAAAAATTTCAATAGATTAGATTTCTTATAAAAAATGACCAGATACAAAGGTATATCGGTTGATGTGCGAAATCTTGTAATTTAGTCACTGCAAAAATGAAAAATCAGTTCGCTGTATAGGACACATTTTGAAATTGAGTAAGTCTACTTTTTGATATATATTAATCATAATAATTTTCAAATTTTTTTTATTTTGGTTTCTTTTGTACATTTAAGTAAAATATTATAATATTATGATAAAAATCCGTGAACTGTTGTGTGTCCCAATACTTTTTTGGCAGACTGTATGTAAGATAGAACTATAGATTCAATAGTTTCAATAATACACGACAAATAAAATGGAAGTCAGAAACAGTGATATTTTTAAACGGAAATGACTGATTTATTTTATTTTTAGCGTAAAATTCTCCAAAATAATATTTGATACGTTTATATTAGCTCTCTACCTACTCAGCCATAGTTTGCTTATTTTTGGCATTTCTGTTAAAAAAGCTCGACATTGTTTCTAACGCATTTGGATGAATTAATTTACAAGTACAATATCTAAACGCATTTTCTGAAGAATGAATATTTCACTTTGATCGATTCACGAAAAACAGGATATCTCAAAATCAATCCAATAAAATTTGGTGTCCAAAACCTTCGTAGGTGTGATAGACCTTGGATTTTAAAATAACTTCATTTAGACATGTTTTAAAGGTTCGTTAATTTCAAAACATAGACAAAATTTGACAAAAAAAATAATAAATAAATAATGGCAACTTTAAATGCTCATAAAATTTTTATTTATTAAAATAATTTTTATCTTGTGGTCTGTTAAAATTATGTAGTTTAATTAAGCTATATATAGGTAAAATATAAATATCTGTTTCCATTATGTTTTAACTTACTTTTTTAAAACTTTTCTTAACATTGAAAATTTTTCTAAATTTTCAGTAAGTACGCAGTTTTTCTTTCTTTCAAAAATCAAGTAATGATTCCCCCCCCCCTTCTAATAGTATCCTTTCAGGTCTGTTTTTGTTATTTGGTACTATAAAAAATGTTTATGTATCATTTTTTAAAAAAAAAATTGTCTCCGAGTCTAGTCGGATACCATAATTAGGAAATTTGTCGTATGTGTTTGTGAAACAATGTCTTTTGAAAGAAACTCATAAAGGATTTTTTTTGTTGTTAACTTGATTTTATTTAGTTACGGCTCTATTAACTTTTTTTGTAAATTCCTAAGGTAAAAATTGTATAAAATTTAGATTTCCCACCCTACAACATTATTACCCCCCCCCCAATAATTTCTGACATTTTTAACCGTTCAGCGTGTGAGATTTTATTTTTATTGTTCTTTTAATAAATATATAATATATTTATTTTAATCGGCGTATTTTAGAAATTTTAGTCATTGGCCGTGGGTGTTGAATTTATTGTTCATTATCTACGTCTTTCCTAACAATAAAGATGAATGTGTGTATTGATGCTCTACTGACTCATTTGACCTGGATGTGTAGGATAGGAGTATGCGCCTCGGAACTATTTTTTTTTTAATTTTAAGAATTTTAATGATTTTTTAACTGAATTAATTAGAATTATATGAATATATAAGCCAATCCTATAAATATCAACTTTATTTGTGAATAATAGTATATAACACTCAATTATGATCTAACACGCTATATATTTAATAGTAACATTTTAATACGCTATATATGTTTAATAGCAACTCGTTTTTAAAAAATTATAGTATATTTCGTATATGTAATAGTAATTTTAATAGTATATAACAATAAATGTACAAGCCAGTGTGTCTTTAATTAAAATTCCAATGCATTTTTTTTTAATTTTAAAGAATTTAGATTCCTCCTACTAACATTATTTCATCCCCCCCCCCGATCATTTCTGGCGTCTTGAAACATTTTAATGTTGGAGATTTTATTGTTTTTATGATTAATATGTAATCTGTTTATTTTAATCGTTGTAGTTATAAGAATTTGAGCATGTCGTGGGCGTTGAATTTATTTTCCATATCTTCATATTTTTTAAAAATTAAGATGAATGTGTGATTGTGTGCGTGGTTGTTGTTAATGCTCTACAGGCTAGACCATTTGATCTGTATGTGTAGGGTAAAAATATCACCTCGGGCAATTTTTTTGAAATTTTGATTAGAATTCAATGAAAATTAATTAGAATTTCAAACAAAATTTTGGCATTTTTCCCATGATAATTATTTGAAGTATTGCAGTTTAAAAATAATTTGAACATCATCTTAAAATTCGAAATTATCCTTTCAGTGATATAAATTGAAAAATTTTCTTACTGTATAAATATTTTTCCTATATTTAATCAGTTTTTTAAAAAAAATATTTTGAGCATATCTTCCAACAAGAATCGTAAGAATTCTGAACGAATATTAAATGCATCACAAACGAAAATGCAAAGAAAAAAAATTAAGATTTTTGGAAGAAGATAAAAATTGTTCATAAAAGTCACGATTATATTATAGTTGCTGATATATTATAGGTTTTTGTTTTACAGTCCAACTTATTATCCTGTTCTTAGCACTTAAGAACCGTTCATGAGTTTTCTCGTGTTTCGCATGCCATCTTTTACGGGACCGCTGACGAATTTTCTCGTGTTGCGCGTCCCTCTGTTATTGCTTCATAAGTAACAAAGTTCTGATGATTTTAGAATGTACAAGTTTGCCCAAAACCGTGCGATCCCAGGCGTATGTCTTACGGATTCCTTGTGATCCTTAATGTGTTAACATAAATAATTATTTGCAAAGCAGATTTCAAGAAAACATAGAATCTTTAAACGATCGACATTTATATTTAAAATATTATTAACATGAATAAAAAGGCAAAATTTTACGCTGTTTTAGATTAGAAATTATGCTACATTGTTAAAATGTATTAATTTTTTTCGAGTTTTGGGAGAAATTACAAAAAAATAAGGAAAATGCATACTGAAATGAAGAGAATGGCGTACTACTTCTAAATATGAAACATATATCTATCAAAATTTGAAGCGTAAAAATATCTTGCTAAAGAAGCCATTGCAACTAAGTTTCATAAAATATTTAATTAAAAATTGCAGCTGCCCTTAATCCTGGTGAACTAGCTGATCTCTGAAGCCGGCTAGTGTTTAATAAAATTTGATGCGAGTAAAGAACTGGATGAATAATCAATCTTCTTTTTTGTGATAATTTTTTAATGCATTTTGATTATTTTTCTTAAAGCTGTTGGGGAAAAAGATGTGATTACTTTATTTTATTTTTTCATTATTTCTCTAGATTTTTAGTGTGTATTTTTGATAAATCATTCGCAGTAAAATATCAAGCAATTTTATAAAATTGCTTTATTAATTTATATGCATTCTTTTAATGCTTTGTTTTTATTGATCGTATAATATTGCAAAAATTACAATCATTTTTAAAAATGATTCATCAGTTTCATCTGGGAAAATATTAATTTATTTGGAAGAATTGATGTTGTTTGTTATTTATTCATGCATAAGAAAATTTTTTGATATTTTTCTGTTAAGGAAAGAACTCCTTATATGTATAATTGTAAAATTCTAGATAAAAATTATAACTTTCGGAATAAATAAAAATGCTAATTTGAGAATTGTTGTAACTCATATCATAGTTACAAAAATATTTACACTATTATTATTAAATTTAATTGTTTTAAAACTGTTCTATAAAACCTGCAATCAGTTGAAATAATTTTTATATGAAAACTATTTTTTTGATCGTGGTGTTACTTACAATATATTATCTAACATATATTATTATTTCCATAATTGAATTTTACACTTTACATAATTATACATCTAATCGTTACTTTGCATAATTGTTTAAAAGCTAATCGTTTCCGGTATATTATTGATTCAATTTTCGTAATGTGTTAAGATTTACAACAAAAGGTAAAATCCAAAAATAAATCCTGATTCCAAATTTTATTCTTTGTAAAACATTCTTTTAACGCCCTCCAATGAACTGATTAAATGATAGGAATGGCCTTCATTCGTGAGGCCACCCGGACCCCCCACGCCAAATTGAAAGAAGAGTTGAATAAACCTCGACACGAATCGTCTGGCTTTTTATTTGTTTTTTCATCTAGTAGGCTTCCGGAGGGGAGAAAAAGTTGTAAATAAAAAAGTACCTTTTTCCCGGAGTTCTTAAATTAAAGGAAAGGAGAAAATCTTGTCTGAAAAAGAAAATATGATTTAGAAGTCTCATCAAAGACAAGGTCTTTTTTTTTTTTTTATTCTCGTCTATACGTACTACGTTTTGAAAATCACGTGCTTCGAGGCTTGCCCTGGCACGCTGCCAAAAAATGACTAGACTGAGCAATTAGTTGGCGGTCTTTTGGGTTTGCCGAAGGGAAATGGCGCCATCGCCAAAAGTTCGCGGCATTGTACTTTCCGAACAGTAGCCTAATGAATTACTACTTTAGGAATTCAGAATGTCTCTTCGTTAAAAAAGATGTACAATATCCAGAGAAAGGAATACCAGTAGGAAAAATAGAATTTATTGGCATGGAAATCAGACTTGCTTCCATCTCTCATGAACATGAATACGTCCACGTGATTTGCGCGTGAAAATGGCTTCCAGACTTATGGTTTCGAATATAATAGGAACAATGAAAATTACTCGACATGAGTAATTTTTTTCAAAGTTTATCACATGAGTTGGGTTAAAAGTTTCCCTGATTTTTTTCCCTTTATTATTGGGTGAATCTGTCAATTCCTGTGAGATTGCTCTCATGTGATTTGGCATAAAAGTTGACTTGCATCAAAATTAAGACAATATTTTTTGTTAAGAGTAGGTATTAACATATTGTTAAAAATTTCGTAATCATATGTTGTTATGTTAAAGATTATTAAAATGCGTATGATATAAGGGCTTAAATTAATAATAGGAAAATGAAAAATTTAAAAGTAGATTTTTGAATACGTCCTTTTCTGTATGTATTTAAAAATAGAATCTTACGTGGAGATTGAAATTGGAGCTTACAGTTTCTCTCTGAAATATTCATTTCATCAGTGCCTCTTAACCCCTCCCCCTTTACTGTTCTTCCTTCAATCAATTCGGACAATCTTTTTTACTTTTAGTAATTAATATTTCCATTGTTCTTGCCTCCAGCTTCTGAATCTGATATACGATCTTCGATACTTGATCACCAATGTTTATTTCTTAAAATATTATCTAGTAAATATGATATAATTAGAACACGATTATACCTTATTGTTTTAGAGAAGGTGTCTTTTTTTATTTTTTCCCACTCGTGCCTTCTGTTGGATGGTAAAAAATTTCGCAACCCCGTTTCCGTCAGAATTGCTTTCACTGTACAACAATAAATAAGAAATTAATAAATGAATTAATTTTATGAAAAATAGGGATTAAAAATGAATATTTCATAGATTTTTATAAATTTGTTATTCTAAGATTTTTGGAATCACAGCATTTTTTGTTTAACTTAAGGGCATTTTTATTATATTCTTCCAACAAATTTCACCGAATCTCAATGTTATTTTTGAATGCATTTATTTAGTGATCAAATCTTGAGTCGAATTGAATGAACAGAATGTTTATCCTAGTATTCTAAATGCATATTCTAATTGATATTTTTTACTGAATTAAGAGATTCAACTGTCAGTTGTGGTACAAATATCTTCTAAAGATTACAAACTCTCATGCACATTTGAATAATCTGAATGCTCGTTTTCATAGTCGTGAGATTTGCTTAAATGGCCAACATCTTTAAATTTCAGTCTGAGGCTTTGAAATTGATTGGTACAAAACGTTCAAAAATCTGAACCGTCCCGATTTTGTATTAATGATAGCTAGCATGCAATCGTAAATAATAATACATAAAGGAATTACGATTCTGAAATGTAATTATTTACTTAAACACGGTGTCGACATTTTGCATGTAGCAAAAGTTATATTTAAAAAAATAATATATAGGTATTGTTAAATTTATAATAGTTTATTGTTCATTAAGGATCAAAGCGAGGTTCTGGGGTATAACAGTGAAAATTTTTATCATGGAAAATTGTTCCTGAGTTAGGGAAGAAGTTGGCTGACATCCCAAATCTGAATTGTTTGGCCGCTGTAGTTTCGCAGATAGGAAAGATCGTTTACGAAAAATTATAGTCGAGGATGCGTATTTTGCTAATTTTTTCACTAAGTGTTAATACTTTTATAATCATTATATGAGGGTAAAAAAAATATCAGCAAAATTCATTCTTATTAAATTCATGATTCACATAAGAAAGTCGTGTAATAAAATGAAAATATCTAAACTCTCTATAAGTATTATATTTGGCATTTTAAAATGTAGGTATTTTTTTGCTTATTTATTTATTTTTAATTCTAAAGTAGAGAATCTTGTTGAAAAGAATAAAAATACATTATCTCTGTAAAAAGTGCAAACAATGTAAATAACATACCTTCTTAAGAATTTACGGACAGCATTTTTATAATTTTAAATTCAGAGATGATCTAAAATTCATCAAAATTTTTGAATGCATTGTATTTATTCTGAAACATCAGTAGCACTTAATTTTCATTCTTTCTCTTTTTCTCTCTCTTTTTTTATCCTTTTAAGATATTTGAAAATTCCGCCGGGTTTGTGTTCATTTTTAAAATTTCCACAGGCTAAAAGTCGGGGATTGATTACCTTGTAGAAATCGCACAAACGATTCTTCTAGCAAATGTATACTATGTCTCACTTCCGTAAATGTGTTCCAAAATCAGATAACAAAAACTCGCTCTCTTAGCCAAGTGTCATCTCACCAGTCTAAAAATTTTTTTTTATTTCTCTTGCCAACATATGTTGGCAGTAGGCCTTCGATTCTGACCGATAGGATTGTCTGCTTTTATTTATTTATTATTATTATTTGGAACATGAACCGAATGCATTTCATTGATGACGCATTCTTTTGAAGGTATTGAATCATAAAATGGTGACAACTCTCTCTCTCTCTCTCTCTCTCTCGCTCTTTTAAAGGAAAAAATGTAAAAGAAGTTTCGGTCTAGTTAAAAAAAAAAAAAAAAAACTTTGATCTAAGGCCTTAGTCTTGCAATTATTTATCTAAAGTTATAGATAACTTACGATTTTTATTCTCCTTTGTTATTTCATGTAAGTTTGAAAATAAACTTTCATGCCATTCGAAGATATTTCAAATTGCATAAAACAAAATAAAATATAAATAAAAATAGTGAGAGATGTTAAATTTTTAAAAATACAGTATTATTCCGCTTTTACATTTTTCAAGTGACCATAGCAATAGTAATGTAATTGAAAATAAAGTGTAAAATCGGGAAAAAAGAAATCTCACAAATGTACCTTATTAATGTTGCAGACTACTTCGTTTTTATTTTTAGATTACCTCGAATAAATATTAAATGTTATTTACTGGCTAGGATGAAATATCGTGTAATATATTCTTATGAGTTGGCTTAACTGTTACAGTATGGGTAAAGAATTATTTAGGATACTACAAATGCTCATTCCTTATAGGAAACATGAAGATTTTGTTAACTAATATTGTATTTACTGTATTAATAAATGCTTATTCCAGTTTAAAAAATATTAATTTATTGCTTGTTAACGAAGTGTGTAACCCACAAAGCTTCACAGAGGGTCCCCATGGTTATTCGTAACATTTTGAGTGGGTTGCGACGTCATTTTTCTGCAATTTTTCCCCCAGCATGAAAAGCTTTTTATCGTATAAACAGCGGCAAGTAAAATTTTAATGAATGTAAATTCAAGGATTTCCATTTGTTGTAGGCATAGAAAATATGAAAGGAGCAACGAAAAGTTATAAATGATTAACACAGTAATTTTACCAGTAACATTGCAGAGGGGCCATCTTGAAATTGATTTTGGACGAAAGTTTCGGTGTAGTATGTGTTCATGTATTTTTAATCATTCTTTTAGTATAATTCATTTTCAATAATTTCAAAGCACTGTAAGCATAATTAAATACATTTACTGCATGCCTTTATTATCACAAATACGGTGTCATTAACAGAATGATTGGTGTATTTATTCTTTTGATGTGGCCTTTTTTGAGGCAGCCTTTATTCTCCACAAAACACTGCAATTGTATGCATCTTCTTTGTTAAATGCAAGATATATTCCAAATTATGGGAAGAGTTATGTATTACTTATAAATCTCGTAAGAAACTACAAACCAAGCGAAACTTAGATCAATCGTTGCAAGCGTTTTTGCCTTAAGCGCGGGAAAGTTCAAATTAGAAAAGTATAATCATTTACTGGAATGCTTCGTTTTTCTCCTTATAATTTCGTATGAATACTATTGCAGGTATTTACAATCAATTGGTATGTCTTTCTTTGCTTTTATATTTGATTTCAATCTTATTGATAGTTTGATGCTTATTTCTTTCTAATTGTCTTAAAAAGTATTTTGTTGTGGTTTGATTTGGTTTAATTTTACTGTGGTTTTGCTTGGATTTAAATTTTGAAATAATTTGTTTACTAAATATTATTTTTTATGTCTGATTTTAATGCCATTTCTTAGTATATGCTTATTTTTGTCTTCATAAAACCTCAATATCTTGTGATTTTCGGGGCACGAGGGGTCATTATTTGGATGGAAGTCAGACTTCTCACAGAAAAAAAATCCCTAGTTTGAATTCCTGCTTAAAAGTCTTCAGGCTAGATTCATCAATTTCTTAATTTTTTTTATTCCATTTTACTCTTTCTTTCTTCTTTTCTTGTGCAATTTAAACTAAATATTTATTTCTAATTTGGTTATATATCACAAAGAAATATACAAAGAGAATTAATTGCCTGTGAAGGTGATAGAAATATAGAATATTACATATGAAGGTTATCCCTTCTAGAGTTCTCCGAATTATTAGTCATCGAATCTCAGTATTCGAATACAAGAGACCAAAAGTTTTCATCCATTCTAATAAAAAATACGAAACGGGAGTTACCAGCCTATCACATCGTGAGGTAATTACAACAGTTAATTGGCTGCATGATAGGAAAAATGTATAATAAAATCACATGGGGCAAGTTTTATATCATTCTACACTTAGATAAATATGCTACAGCCAATCCTTAGGCACTGTATATAATTTTCAAAAATAGATAACTTATCATCAGAAGGCAGTTCTTTATCAAAGAATCTGTCCAGTTTTGCTGGTACATCGAGATCAGAGAGTTGGAATGTAAATTAGACAAATTGAGTTATGGCTACGCAAGAATTTTGATAAAATGCTCTTCTCTGTGGATTTCAACAAAAGAAACTATCTCCAATTATTATCGCAGCTGAAATAATGACACGAGCTCTTAATACCTATGACTAATGATCTAATTCTTTAAGAAATCTATAATGTCTGGATCTTCCACACAGTGAAAAAGTTGAACAGCCTGAATGTGGAAACTATTATAATTTTAATTATCAGCTAAAGGCTATCAGACGATTCGCCTTGTAAACTGTTTGCGTTTAATTTCATTTTAATTTTTACATATAACTGACCGTTCGTGATGCTCCCTACAAAATAATTAAAAGCTACAAATTGCGGTAGACATTAAAGTCGTGTTATTTTAATAGCCTTGCTCTGCTCCTTTTATTGTATAAAGGAACCTTCCTGATAGATGATTGTCTGAAAGACGCAGCTGACCGGACAGTTTATCATCCAACTGCATGTTGTTTTTCGCGGTACTTTACTTTCTTATTCCTTGTTCAGTTCCGCAGATAAATAAACTTTTCTTCTTTAGCTTTCAGCAGTAGGAAAAGATCTTGCGATTAAATATTTAAAACAATGAAAATGGTTGGCATCAGGAATAAATTATACAATAATTAAATTATCACCATTAAAAATGATTTCTGCCCCAAATTAAAATTTAAAAATTATCGTGTTTGTGCAATGATAAATCACCACTAGGGTTTATACAAAAACCGGTTTTCGGACTCAATATTTCTAAAAACTGGTTTAGCCGGTTTTCGAATTTTTGTCAAAAAATAGAATAGGGAAAAATATTTTATTTAATTTATATGAAATAACAAAAAACGGTATCGAAATCAAAATATGAAAAAAATTACGAATTACATATACATATTACTTACACAAAATAATGAAAACTCAAACGAAAATTACAAATATATATAATATTATTTTTATTAATTTTAATTTTTCTTAAGAAAATAGGACTTTAAAAAAACATAAAATATCCATTGAACGATAGCTAAGTTTTGTTCTTATTTTGCACACAATATTGCCTAAAATTGAAAATACTCATTCACTAGCTACTGAGCTTGGTTTTATAGTTTTCATAGCATCAAATAACAAAGTTTTTGTTTTTTCATTCGTTGCCTCAAATAATGAAAATTCAGCTTTCAGTATCTTTGGATTTGTAAGTTTTTCTTTAGGGTCTTCAAGAAACTTATGAATTGATTTTTTAAAAAAATACATTACTCAGATGAGTAGTTTCAATGTAATGTAGTAATGCAACTCACCACGTTGAAAAAAAAATGAGTTTGCTGCCCGTTGCATAGAATGAATATCAAATCAAATAAGTTTAAAATTAATTTTTGCGTAATAATATGAATTCTTTAAACCGATTTTCTTAATTTAAAAACCAATTTTCGAATGTGACAAATTTACTTTAAAAAGCCGGTTTACCGTCAAACTCTAATCATCACGTAAAAGTGCCGAAAGTTTTTTTTTTGCTTAAAATTGAAAAAAAGAAAAAAGAATATTGGTTTGAAGTGCATATTTTTAGTTTCAAAAAAATATTTGTATTAAATTTGGTAGTTTCAGTTCAAACCATCTATCCTGTAGAACGCCAAACACGCAGTCACACATATTCATTCTCTATTTCTTATTATTATCTATATCTATATCTATAATTATAATAAAGCTCAATGTGTGTGTGTGTGTTGGCGCTCTACAGACCAGACCATTCAACCTACAGCTACCAAATTTGGCACGTGTATACCTTGGAGGCCGGAAATGTGCACCTGGGGGTTATTTTTTCGAATTTTTAACTAGAATTTTATTTATTTAAAAATTAAGCGAAATTTTGACGTGTTTCTGCTATAACTGCCGAAAATATTACCGCACAAAAAAGATTTTTACATGAAGTTAAAGATAAAAAATTTATCTTTTAAATGATACTACTGTTTTAACCTTAAAATTAAATTCCTATTTTTAATGAATTTTTAAATAAATATTTTAAATATGTTTTTCAATAATTTTTTTCGTCAAAAATAAAAATGAGGATTAAGCACGTTTCGCATTCATGAGAAAAAAAATAGCTTTTTTCAAAGTGTTGCTATCACATTGATTAAAGCTCTAACTGAAAATAAATTAAATCTTTTTGGAAATGAAATCTGCAAAAATATAATTTTTGGCGCGTGTCTGTAGGAAATGAAACAAATATGAAATATTATTTTTTCTAAAAAATAAATTCAAGAAAAAATATCCCGGATCCATTTTGATATTTAATGACTCATAAAATAATGAAGATGTAAACAAACTTATGGCATTTATTGATGGAATAACTCATATATTTTCCTTTTCAGGTTTGAATATTTTTACTTTTGTAAATATCGTCTGCGCGTGTTTTTAATTTCAGATAATTTCATTTTCCAGTCTAAATATCTGTACTTTTCTAAATATCGTCTGCTTATTAATTGCATTTTTCTCTCTTTTGTTTTTGGCAACTATTGAAATGTTATGTTTACTTTTGATGTGTGTGTTCTATGTAGTACTTCTGTATGTGATGTTTTATTCGATCGGATATTAAGGAGAATGCATACACCACAAGAGAAAGCACATATTTTATGGTGGTCATAGAGTTAATTTCCAAACAACTAAATCACTGACTTTTAAGAGTTAATTTTCAATCACTTAAACTGACTGATTTATGAAGATTTGAATATCACTATTCAATAAAAAAAGGATAATTTTAGATTTTTCATCGATCGTTTCAAAGAAAATACGCCAATAAGCGCGCAGGTTTCTCAAGATTAATTGGCCTAAGATTATGAAAATGGTGAGTTTTTCTAAATTTTTAACATTTAAAACTTCATAAATAAGTCTTAGTTGATCGTGGAAAATAGAAACATTAATTCACTTATTTAAAATTTGGTGTGTCCAGAATATTTATCAGAATATGATACCTTACTGCATTAAATTTAGACTTCATAATTTTTGAAATATATTTATAAGCAGGAACAAAATATTATTATTGATTTCATTTCAATCCTTTTGAAAGCAAAACTAAAAACTGAATTTTATACTGAATCTCAGAAATTTTTGTTGATTTATTGTTTGAGATATTACATAAACTATGAAAAATATTTTGTAGTTAACATGAGACTTAAATACCGAGCGATTCTGTTTGCAATACTCATATTCAACAATAATAATAATTAATAAATAACAATAAAGATGATAAATAAAATAAAATGCTTGGTTTTATTAAAAAATATCTTAATATTAATTTCAAGTTCGTCATTTACATTTTTAATTAAAGTTGAAGTTTTACCGGAAATGGCAACCAATTAGCAAAATATATATAGTAAATTGAACGAAACGATCTAAACAATATAAGTTTGGTATGACTATCAAAATTTGAAGATTAAAAATGTTTTGTTTGAGAATCCTTTAAGAGACCAGTTACTTAAAATATTTAATTGAAAATTGTAGCGAGCGGTAATACTGGCGAACCGGCTGGTCGCCAAAGGCGGCTAGTTATTTAATAAAGCTTTTTGCGCATTCTAAACTATTTCATATGCTTCACTTTTTGTATAAATTTAAAGAGTTGGAAACCATTTTTTTTTCAGTATTTTTTTTGTTACGATCTTTATGCACTGTTTTATTTAATTGACTTTGTGAACTAACAATATTGCTCAATGAAATAAGAATGAACTAACAAAGTTCTTCTTAATTAATTTTCTTTCCTAACTTGAATATAAAAGTGAAATATTTAACCTTTGACATTAGATGGTATCTAAATACTCTTTATTATGTTCTGGAAATAGGCTTTATGCCGAGGCTGAATAGTTTCAATAGGGGGACATTCAAATCCTGGTATTATCTTAAAATCTTGATGGGGGGGGCAGATATTTCGAGAGAAGGTCCCCCTCCTCGAAATATCTGATTTGTAATTACTGTCTAACTGTAATATTTACTTTATGACATACATGTCTTAAAAATACGAGAAAAAAAATGTGAGCACATTAACTGCCGCGTGTGTCACTTGTGATTCACGTCTATTTTTTAATTAGATATCGATAACAATAAGGAGAAAGCAAAAATAGCTATAATATCAAGAATATGGGGTTTACATTAAGTTTGTTTGTCTACTTTAGCTATTTTCCCCCTCTTTCCATATAATTTGAGTGCTTGGTAGGCCAACAATTTGTAAATAATATTAAACTATTACTAAATTATAAAATTTAAATGTGAGGTGCATAAGATAATTTTAATTTGATTGATATTGCTGAATTCTTGTGAAAGTTTTCCTGATATCAAAAAATGTGAAAATACATTTGAAATTGTATTTCAGCGGAAGCTGCACGAGGAATCGACAGTGGTATCTTTTATTTAGCTTTATTAATTTCGTTGTTCAAATTTAATATATCATGCAGTAATGAGATTTAATTTTTGTTTACAAATGAATTTGTAATGGCTTAAATTGAAAATAAATATGCACGAAATTAATCTTTGGTGCAAAGTTCAAAAAATGCCTTTGATAAAAACCTTTGATAAAAAATGATATCAGATTAATGTTTTGCTGGATAAACCGTAATTTTTTTTTCCCCTGAATCAATTTCGTGTAAATATTATGTAAATGAATAAGCACAAAATGCATTTAGTTCTTTTTGACTTTTTTTTTTCAAAAAACAAAAGAACTCAAAAATATTTTTTGAAAAGTGTTTATATTTTATAATAATTCAGCCTTGATCGTAGAGTATTTCTGTCTGGTCATGGCACATTAATCGTAAGAGGAAATCAGTCAGTCTCATGACCAAAACGGGAAGTGTCCGCCTGCTTTTAAGCAACGTAAATCACGTGATATAAACACTGAAGCGCGTGGTTGTTAATGGCAGAGGGGGAAGGGGACACTTACAATTCTTCCAAATGAATAGTACAACTATGCACTTCTTTCCGGCATTTAGCTCTTGTTGTTTTGACTCGTCTTTCGAATCGAATACTGCCGTGTACGGTAGCATTGCAAATTTTGATGGCTTAGCATGCGTGTTTAAGAATTCCAATATGTTATTGCATTAAACTTTTAAGAATCGAATTGCTTTATTTTTTTTTACAGTAGATATCGTTTCACATTTTTTTTTTACAAATAATGCATTAATTGCTGCATTTTTCATAATTTTTTTGACTTTTCTCATTTAGTTTCAAATTTTATTTGAATAAAATGAATTTGCACCAAATTTGAATAGACGTAGAGTATGGCTTGCCGTTTTTGACATTTTAAAAGATGTACATTTTGTATATGGCCTCAAAAATATCTTTTAAGTAATTCTGAACTATATTACTGTAAAAAGATAAATAAAGTATTTATTTCAGGTGTTTCTTCATTAGGCTGAGATTTAAAGTGTTCGGTTACATGGATTTTGCCGTAAACATGCATTGTTTTTCATCTTTTTTTAATCGTCAGATTATTAAAAAAATCTTCCGGATAGGAAATCTCTGATGAAATGATAATCAAAACCATGGAATTGATTTCATCTAATAAACTATATTTTGATCCATATCAAAACTTCCGTATAGAAGCCTCTTTCCTCTTGATTTCCTCTTACCTCGGATAGTATTATTTAAGTGCGAACTTCCAAGGTGTTTGTGGGTGTGTGGGGAGGGGGTTGGAGTTATATTCATTTTCTTGTTATGTTTTTAAATTGTCCTCAGTGGAAGGTATAATGTAAAATCAAATCATTGAAAATTAGACTAGATAAGATGGTCAAAAATTTAAACTTTTTTCTAAACAATATAACATGCATGTTAATGTTTAAGACTTGATTCGTCATTCTTTAGTTTATTTTTTAAATTTAGCTATTAGCAGAGATAATGTGTGCATAAAAAATGACACTTAACTATTTTTTTTTTTTACTGTGCACTTGGAATAAAAACCATCGCTTAACCTTTTGCATATATTTTGTATATTCCGATGAAAAATTCTGTCAACAATACACAAGAACTTTTATGTCGTGCTGTATATCACGAATGATAACAAAAGTGGCTTTCTTGTTTCATGCTGCACTATACTTAGGTTACATTTCTTCCGTTTATTCTGTTTTTACGGTCTGCATATTTTAAAGAAAGAATTCTTACGACTTTACGAAAGAATAAATTCATGGAATATCCAAATATCTGGAAAATAGTGTTTTGCTTTTTTAAAATTTGAAAATACCTGTATCGAAGTAATTTGAAATTATTTTATTGACTTGTAATAAAGACTTTAAAACTTATTACATAATATGAGTGAATCCATATGCATATACAGATTATATTATTTATTATGGTCAAAAGCATTAGAATGATGAAAGTGACATTCGTATGAAAATTTTCAATATAAATAGTTTGTGATGATTAAAATAAATGTAGGGAAGTTATCGAATATAATTCCTAGGAAAAATATTATAGTACAATATTTTTTATTTACTTATGAAAAATAAACTTTCTCTTAGGAAATACTGTTTATTTAAATGTTAAAAGCTTTTACTGTAAGTAAATTGTAATTTTTTTTTATATTTGTAGCAATTTTTTTGGCAACAGTTCAATTTTAAAATAAATACGTTTTTTTTTTTTTTTTTTTTTCCCTCCCTGGGCGTAAAATCTATATGCCAGATATTTTTAAAATGATTTCCCAGTGTAAGCAATTCTTCACAATTTTTTGAAAAAATTTCAATAAACAAAATGTTAAATAAACAAAATTATTTGTTTATTTAACATTCTTTTATATTACTTTAGCAGGAGACTTTAATCTTTATATCTGCTCTTTAAATAAATCTAATATGGCTTATGATCTTAAGTCCAGTATGTCCGGTGCGATTATCAGTTTCACAATGCGTCAAAACAACGTGAAATGGAGCAGAAGACTTGCGAGAAGTATTTTCTGCAAAGATTGCTATCTGGAAAAGACTCTTGAATCACAAACAACTGGCTTTCCACATAGTCCAGAGTGAATCTATATACAAATTACTCACACAAACACACGTCACGTGTTGGAGGGCTTCTAGAAAATAACTAGTTTTGATTAAAAATAGCTAATTTGTTTGCGATAAAAATCTTAAATTTAAACTTATTGCCGACATCTTTCTGGTTTTCCATTTTTTTAAAAATTCAGTTTTGAACTGTAGAACATAAAGCAAGGTTTAATAGAATAATTTTAATTAATTGTGAATTTAGGTCTCCTAATAACTAAGTGTTGCGATTGCTTATGTCTTCTTGTTCGTTAATAATGTCATCATTTCAGACCATAAGGTCGATTAAAAAAGGCTGAAAGTTTCTTTTCTGCTTAGATTTTTATTTTAGAACTTTTGGTGTAATTTGACAGTTTCGGCCTCAAAATCTGTAATCAAAATATATTCGAAATGGAGAAACCAGAAGCCTAGGGGAAAGGGAGGACTCTTTAACGCCAGTTTATTTAAAAATATATAATATTTAATCGTGGGATATTTCTTGTCTCCATCTCAAATAATAATAAAAACAAATGTATGTTTGTTGATTCTGTATAGCGGGGATCGTTGTCTTCACCAAATTTGATGCATATTTACTTAGGTGTGTAAAAATGTGAATTAGGGATTTCTTTTTATCAACTTTCGATATTTTTTTATTAGAATTTCAATATATTGACATTTAACCAGAGTGTTGGATTTTTGTTTTTTTTATAATTATTTTAAAATATATTATTGCTCAAAAATAATTTTTAGGTTATCTTGAAATGCTGAAATTATAAATTCGATGGTAATACCTTTGACCATAACGACTTTTTAAATATTTTTTTTATAATTCTTGAAAAATATTTTTAGTATAAAATAAACATAATATTTCTTATTGTTATTTTAAAATTCAAAAATTTTTAATCCCACTCCCTACAAATATTTAACCATGTTTTTTCCCGCCCCTCTTAAAAAATAAAGTATAAAAATGCTGTCTTTAAAAAAAAAATTATTTTGCATGTTAAGAAGGTTTTATTGTAAAACATCCTTTAGAAGTTTTGGATTTTTTCGAAGTAATTAAATCTTAACTCCAGAAATAAAAACTAACGGAAACATTTTATAGTTTTTTTTAACTTCCTTCCCCCCCTCTGTGGTATATTTGAATATGTAAAAATATAATATTGCTCTGTTATATATAATATTATTTCTTTTTTAGTATTCTGTACTTTACATTTTATCAGTAAAAAGGAACGACTCCCGTAGTTAATCGGTAGTGTACACAACACTGCGGCGATGTTTGATTTTTGTGTATTGTTTTCTTATATGTTTTCCTTTATATGTTTGACGAGCATGTTGAATTTAATTTAGATTAACTGAATTGCTATAATTTCCTTTCATTTTTAGAGCTCAAATTTGAAGTTTTTCCCATAGACCTGCAATAAAAGAAGTACATGGGCACTATGAAAAAAGCACGCGTTCTTAATAATACAGATTAAATGTCCATTACAGTTTGAAATAGCGCGCTATTAGGTTCCAGCTAAGAAATTTGATTTAGAACAATAACAGTTTATTTCGTGCTGATTGCTTAGGGTGACAAATATTGTAATGAAATTACAATACGTTATTGAAATTTAAAAAAATTCTTTGTATTAAAATTAAAATATTTTATAATTTTATTTATTATCTGAGACTTTTTAAAAAATAGATGTGTAACAACCGTTGCTATAATATCTATTATTCTTTGTGACCAATAAAATTACCAAATTGACATTGCTTAGTAACCATTGCTATGATATTTGCCATTTTCTATGGCCTATAAAATTGCCAAATTGATATTGCTTAGTAACCGTTGCTATGCTTATAATGCACGTCTTTCACTTTGGTATGAAAAAGAATCATAGTATTGTGCTTGTCTGTAATGTATAAAAACAAAGTGAAATTTCCTAACTGGTTGTGTTAAAAGTAATGTTGACTGCTTTAATAAAATTATAATGAAAGTAATTGGTACATTCTTTTCTTCATTCAAGATATTTCTTATACATGAAGAAGACATTAGTAAGAAGTTGATTTATTATTTTCGATAATAATTGAAATGAAAATAATTTGTATTCAGATGAGGTCATTTTTTTAATGATATCACAGCAGCCTTTCTAAAAATGCTAATTTTGATATTAAGCACCTATTTTCTAAAATTCATATCTAGTTTTTCATTAAATATAGTTCTTAGAAGATTAAGCATTATCAAATTAAAATTTGGATGGAAAAATTACATTTTTGCTGATAACTTTAATCTGGAAAGTAGTCTAAATTTAGTAAAGATTTATAGCTTTGCTTTTTAACTGTCTGGGAAACAGTAGTTCAATACTTGTAAGGAATTTCATAAAGAGGGTCAATCAACAAGGGCACATTCGAAACAACAAGTCAGATGACGGTAAGATCGTGACGCTATTGCTCATTAAGTAAACTGAGAAACTGGTGACACTCTTATCTTGGCCGAAGTCCCTTAGCCCCCGATAAACATTCAGGTGATATAGCAACAAGCTTTTTACAAATATCCAATAGCTCGTTTGGAAAAGAGGGTGTTGGCTTGACGCTCCTCCAGATCTGCATATCCCGCTCTCCCAAGTGATCATCTGCATCATAAGGATGGTGAAACAAAGGCGCTTTTTTTCAAAGCTTAAAATTATCAAGGAGAATTCCTTATGTTTATTTACTCCACCGAAAGATAATTTACTTGAAGATTCGTTCTCCCTGAAGAGTTGGTTGGTAAATATGAATGAAGTATTTTTTCCGAGATCTGGAACCTTCCATCCTTGCATCCAGTAGTTCAGTTTACTATTATATAATATTGTGGCAATATGTTATTGTATATTTATTCCATTGCCTTATTGGATACTTTTATTCTATTGCCTTAGAATTAGTGTTCCTTTGTGCTTCTTGGGTTATGTTTCTAGTTCTTCCGTTGGGCAATTCTTTTATGCTTCGTGCTACCAACCATATGAATTTGATTCTATCGTTTTCGATGTTTAGGAAAGTTTTTAGAACTTTTCATGTTTGTGTATTCACCTGTATGTTGCATGTACAATTGTCCTTGAATACAATTTGATTGCACTTTATAAATGAACTATAGATGAAATTAAAGATTAATAGTGAAAATCCTATTTTATTCTCGAACGTTCATTTAAAAATTTGTTGTAGTCCCTTTAGTAATTTCAATTGAAAATGTGGAATAGAAATACTTAGTTTTGTTATTAATCGTTAGCCGTTTTTTATATGTAATTTGAGATAAAAATATTGTTTGATTTGATCATTTTCTTCAAAAATTGCTTAGAAAAATTAATTATTTTTTCATTATTTACCCTTGTTATATTTTTTTCTCATTTATTCTGTTGATTTTACATTTCTGAAGCTAGTCGCTGCTTGATATTCAGCGCAGTAAAATTGCGTCTAATCTAAATTTTCTATTAATTATAATGCAGTGTCGTTTGAAAGAAAAGTGAATAACATGCTTTTTAAACTCCAACCCTGTATTAATTATTAATTTTTTCATTATATTTCTTTTATTACTTGACAGTAAATTTTCTTTATGATTTCACAGCCGTTTTCTGTTGTTTATCGCTTGGATGTTGTTAAAAAAAGATACATCACAAACTAAGATTTTTTCAGTCTTCATTTTCAGTTTCATTTTCTTTCATTGTTTTCAAACCTAGCATCATCTATATCTATACTTATATAAAGCTCAATGTGTGTGTGTTAGCGCTCTACAGAAAAAGACCATTTGGCCTGCAGCTACCAAATTTGGTACACGCATACCTTGGAGTTCGGGAATGTGCACCTGGGGTCCCTTTTTTGAAATTTTAATTATCAATTAAAAATTAACTTTCCTGCCAAAAAAATCTTCATTTACCCGCCAACAAATGAGTAAGGCTTCAGCATTTTTTCCCCACGGTAATGAGGCTTAGGCTTAACATTTTTCGACCAATTATTTCAAACGATTCTGTTTATTTTCTTAATGTTTGATGCATGTAAAATTAAACATTGTTAATTAATCGATCTTTCAGATCCATTCTGAAGTACTTTTGAATTAAAATAAAACACAATAAGGGAAATTATAAATGTCTAATCTGCATAGCGTTACCCCAACTGGTGTAGAAAAATTCATGCATTTGCGTTACCATAACTGGCGTTGAAAATTCACACATGCGTTTTGTGTTCCGATTGTTTACAACTATTTTCTTGATTTAAATTATTTTTAGGTTAGTTGTATGCTTTTGTAATTAAATTGTATTTATGTTAGTTTAATTTCATCGTTTTTTAAGTCATTTTTTTTACCTGTTTTCGACCGATTATTTTAAACGATTCTGTTTATTTTCTTAGTGTTTGATGTATTTAAAATTAAACATTGTTACCTACAATGTTTAAAATTAAACATTGTTAATCGAACTGCTCATGATGAATCTGACAAAATTTTGTTTACAAATTCTTGAGATATTACATTAATTAAGAAAGATATTCTTTAGTGCCCATAAGGTTTAAATGCTCAGTGACTCTGTTTTCAGTAATCATATTACAAAAAAAAAAAAAAAAAAAACTTTGTTTCAGTAAAATATATTATTATATTAATTGCAGATTAATCATTTCCACTTTAATTTAAAGCATAAATTCTACGGGAACTATGCTTTAACAGAAAATTAGAGAGATACAGATTACGTTATGACTGAAGGCCTTTATATTATGAGTGAATTAAAATATGAAGTTTTAAAATATTTTAATGAAAAAGCTATTAAAGTAGGAATTACATAAAATATTTAATTATTAAAATTTTAAAGAGCATTAAGATTGGCTAACCGGCTGATCACCAAAGGCGGCTAGTACTTATATAAAGCTCAATGTGTGTGATTGTGTGTTGGCGCTCTACAGAAAAGACCATTTGACCTACAGCTACAAAATTTGGTACGTGTATACCTTGGAGGTCGGGAATGTGCACCTGGGGTCCCTTTTTTTTTGGAATTTTAATTAGATTTATAATTATTAATTAAAAACTAACTTTCCCGCCAAAAATCTTTTTATTTTCCCTAACGCCAAATGAGTAAGGCTTCGGTTTTTTTTCCAAGCAGTAATGAGGCTAGGGTTAACATTTTTCGGCCGATTATTTCAAACAATTCTGTTTATTTTCTTAATGTTTGATACATTTAAAATTAAACATTGTTAATTAATCAATCTTTCAGATTCATTCTGAAGTACTTTTGAATTAAAATAACGCAGAATAAAGGAAATTAAAAATTTCTAATCTGCATAGCGTTACCCCAACTGGCGTAGAAAAATTCATGTATTTGCGTTACCGTAACTGGCGTTGAAAATTCACGCCTGCGCATTGTGTTCTGATTGTTTACAACTATTTTCTTGATTTAAATTATTTTTAGGTTAGTTGCATGCTTTTGTAATTAAATTGTATTTATGTTAGTTATATATTTTTTGTGTATACTTGTAGTTTTAAGTACATCGTTTTTTAAGTAGTGTTTTTAAAACTGTTTTCGACCGATTATTTTAAACGATTCATTTTATTTTCTTAGTGTTTGATGCATTTAAAATTAAACATTGTTAATTAATCGATTTGTTCATGTTGAATCTGTAGAAAATTTTGTTGACAAATTCTTGAGATATAACATAAATTAAGAAAGATAGTGTCCATAAAGTTTAAACGCTCGGTGACTCTGTTATCAGTAATCATATAAAAAATTGCTTTGTTTCAGTAAAAAATTTTATTATATTAATTGCAGATTAATTCTTTCCACTGTAATTTAAAGCATAAATTCTACGAGAGCTAACAGAAAATTAGAGAGATACATATTACGTTATGACTGATACATATACTGACAGATACATATACGTTATACATATTACATATGCCTTTATAATATTATGAGTGGATTATTTGACTATCAAAATTTGAAGTTTTAAAATATTTTGATGAAAAATCTATTAAAGTAGGAATTGCGTAAAATATTTAATTATTAAAATTTAAACGAACATTAAGATTGGTGAACCGGTTGGTCGCCAAAGGCGGCTAGTCAATAATTAACTTACTTGGATACTTTGAGTGTTTATTACATCATTGTGTTTTCTTATGGAAAGATTGTTATTATTATTTAAAATTTTGGAGCCGGATTTCAATTTTTAAATTTCGGAAATTTCTATTTAAAAATGGGAAACTATGAGATTTATAAATGCTATTTTATATTTCAAACTTTTGTTTATTTTATATATTTAAGAAATTGTTAATTTTTGATTGATTGCTAATTTAATGTTTATTATTTAGTTACATAATTTTAATAAATTTAACTTGCTCTAATTATTGTATACAAAATCTTTTGAAAGTACCATCTATAAATGTAGTTAATCTAATATTTTTTGAATAAAAATTTTCATTTGATGATGATCAAATTATAATAAATTTTTTCAAATATAATAAGTAATAATACCTTTTGAAAATTTTGGATTTATTAGTTTTATTTTTTTAAATAAAACCTCGGTATATTTTCATCTATATTAATATTATCTGATTTGCAGTTGACAGTTTATGTCTTTTGAAACTTCTCTCCTTGTTGAATGCCATTTAAAATGTTGTCAGAGTTATTTATTTATTGAAATTGAATTGTTCAATTTGTCTTCTATCCATATTGTACTCAGAAGGTCAAGCGAACAATCTGTATTGATTTTTGTAATTCAATATCGAAAAGCACTTTTTCTTAAAAAAATTTTGCAATTATTAAATGTTTAATTAAAATTTGACGTAACCACTCTCGTAAACTTGTCAGAATTTTACTAAAATAAATGTTTTAATCCATTATTAGAAACTATTAAGGTTGTTTTATAATTTCTGAAAAGTGATTAAAAAAATTTTTATGTTAAATAAAAAATTTTTACTGCTAAAAAATCATTTCAGTTTTGCAAATTTAATGTGCCAAATAAAGTTACTCGATTATTTTATTCTCTCTAAAATAATATTGACCACTTCTTTCTTGATATATAAAAAAGTGGTAACATAGAGAGAGATAATAACAATATAGATTTAGGATAAATTTTTATTGTAGAACTGGGAGAAATATAACAGTATTATGGTCATAAACAAATAAAATGTTAAGACCTTGCAGAACTTCGCTTAAGTAAGATATGTTGGTAAACAAAGAGCGGGAAAAAATTGGAATGCGTCTAAAGCGAAGATGTTTACGTTTTTCCTCTTGACGGCTGCTGTATTCTCTTTCTCCTTGACACTTGTATCACAATTGCAAGCCTGTCATGTTTAGTTATTAAACGTTTTTTTTTTGTTGTTGTTGTATGTTTCTATAATGGTTGTTTTGCCTACAACTATTTTCACAATTTATAAAATATCACAATATCTCTGATGTTTATCATCTAACGTTGAATTGACTGAAGTAACAATGACCTACAGATAAGCATCTTGTTAAGGTTTCATGTTACAGGATTTTTGTTTAAAATAATATAATGATTGGAGAGCCTTGTAACAATGAATCGGCATTCATTTGATCGTATTGGATTCAATCAGACCTTCGTAGGGTTTTATTAAAGGAACGCTTTTTTTTTTCAAGCTGAAATTGGTGATGGCTTTTTATCAATGACATAAAATGAATAAGCAAGAGTAATAAATATTTTACTATATTTTGATCTTCTTTATATGCTATATTATAATTTTTCTTCTCGTGTTTTTGTTATCTCGTTGTTTTTTAAGAAATTAGCTATGGCACACCGAATTGTGTATTCCAAATTATTATGTATCAGTCATGTCTAGTTTCTATTTCGCTTGTTTCATTTCACTTTGTAACTTCAGATAACAACAACAAAAATAAATAAATAAAAAATAAATAAAAAAAAACGTTAGGAATGAAATGTTTGCCTTTGGTTACTAATTTTTTTATGATTTTTTTTTGTCACAGATCATGAAAATAATCATTTCTTTTATCAATAAAAGTATTATTCTAAAGAGAAATTTTGAAAACATTGTATAGACTTCCTTGTCAATTTTGAAACCTAGAAATATTTTATGGGAGAAGTTTCAATGAGCAATATCTTTCTGTTGTAATGGCAGAAAGTTAGTTTAAAATTGTATTGCTCTATATTCATTCGCTGTTTCATTTATTTATATTTTTTGGAAGTTGTTTTAGTTAACGCAATACTGTACGATTTTCCGTAAATATGGATGATTAAACTGATAACGAGACCTGAGGACTATAAGTATTAAATTAATTTTGTATTCCTAGTGGGGTTTTGTAAGAGCCTTTTATCTTTAGTAAAATAAAATGATTAAACTCGAGCTGTTATGCTCGATATTGGCATCACTCTACTGATATGATTATTTTATTCTGTTTTTAAACTGAAAAATAAGTTTTTTTAATAATATTTTTTAAAAATAATGTTCTTATTATTGAAGATTAAAATTCGTACAGAGCTAATTATTAGAGCCGTAAGATTACTGAAAATTATCTGGTTATTTTGGCATAAATTAGGAAATTTTAAAGACTTTATTTTTTATTTGATTATATTTATTTTATTTTATATTTATTTTATTTTATTTTTATTTATATTTATTAATATAAATCAAAAATAAATATAGAAATATTCCAAAGCTTTTATTCGTTGAAAGTGTTTCTTTTATATTTGCATATAATAAGCATTTAGATACATTTATATATTCCGTGTAAATTATTAGTTATTTTATAGAATAAATCCCCCTTTTCCGTCAACTTTTTGAACTTATGGTTTGCAGGGTTTATGAATTACTACCTTTTTATTTTATGATTTTTCACCATTCTCTCTTAAAGAATAATTCACGACTGCATTAAATTTCTGTTTGTATGTTGATTTCCCATTGATAGTTTTTCATTGCATGAAAGAAATTCTCGTTTCTAGAATTTACCATTTATTTTTATGGAATTCGTTATTTTTCACTTCTCTCTTGCATATAGTTATGGTTTATTGCACATTCTAAAAACCACGCTTTCTGTTGAGAATACTCGGTGGCGGCGTTCGACCAAAAAGAGAGCAACATTCCCTCATATCGATCATTTTCGTTAGCCCGCCCAAAATCACGTTTAAATGTCGGCCACCGACTGCTCACGTGCTTGCGAGAGCTCCCGTATGAGGTATGAATATTTCTGCATTTTGTTCCTGCATTGCATTTCTGTTTTACAATTTCAACTGTGAATGCGCACAACATTACATTTCCTCTGCCCATTTTTTGCATAGCATTTGCATGTTTGTGGTTTTTACACCACACCCAGGAAAGCATGCTTTTTTAAATCTTCACCGGGGCATTAGCCCCTCGAAAAATCTTTCTAGTCGCCAAAAAGAGCGATCAACTCTGGCGGCTGGCAATTACGTATGTTGGCAGCTTGCCAAAAAAACGAATCGCTTTCGGTCTCCTGTCGTGAATACATTGTTGTGATTCGCGTATACGTAGTAGTGATGCGGAAAGAGCGCGTGATTCTGAACACTGTTCGCGACCTACCTTTTTTGAATTCAGGATGCTTCATGAAGGTTTCGGGTCTCGTGATTTCTTCATTGCTTCTGAGTCCTAAGCGACGCTGAATGTTTTGTTTTATAATAATCAAGTTAAAATGTATATCGGATTATTCGATATATGGAAACGAATTTTGCAGAGTCTGGGTTTGATACCTCCTGTCAATTCGAGGTATATTCTGAAGGATGATCAGCAGCTTTCCCATAACAGGTATTTGTTTATTTTTTCACTTCTCCTTGTGGATGCGTTTCAAGAGTTTGTGTCATTTATGTACGCGCGTCTTTCAAAACGCGTGTAATGCTTTTATTGTATTAGCTGTTTTTGCAGTTGTATCTATAAAAGTTTTTTTTATTTATGTACACGACATTTTAATTAAATTTTTATTTAGTAATTTTGTTTGTCCCGTCAAAAAAAAAGTAAGATTACAATGAAGAATGATCGTAAACTAAGAAAACGATTGACAATAAGTTGAAGTTACATGAATGTTTTGTATATAATAAAAGAAAAAATATTTTAGTTGATCCCCCCCCCCTTAATTTTCTTTAAGCTGTCATAAATCTAAAAAAAAATTTACATACAGATTTTAAATAATATGAGCTGCTAATTTTATCACTTATGGTTTTCTATTCATGATAAATGTGCCCTTAAAAGTTTTATTTATGTAATAAATTAAATCATTTTCCAAAATTTTGGGCTAAAGATTATTTACCTAAAACTTCAATATTTTTTCTCTTGATAATACTAAATAATTTATTTATGAAATAATAAATACTTATCACCCATCCGAATCATAGTTAAGGAATTATTTATTCGTAATGTAAATCAAAATATCATCCCAAATTTTCTTAAATGCAACATTGTAAACAGGTAACAGAG
Source organism: Argiope aurantia (assembly GCA_026543865.1). Lineage (NCBI taxonomy): Eukaryota > Metazoa > Arthropoda > Arachnida > Araneae > Araneidae > Argiope > Argiope aurantia. The sequence goes on along the minus strand of JAPMOR010080612.1, from coordinate 188,265 downwards.
TTATTTGATATGATAAAGTTATATTATTTATAAAATCTATTCGGATTTTTTTTTTTTTTTGCTTTGTTTTAGAATAGGTAGTTGATATTTTACCTTAGTTCGTCGTGTTCTTCATAATTTTAATATGTCGTTTATAGAAGCGAATAAAATATTGTATTTTTTTAACCGTAAAGTGCCGTAGGAAGTATGCTTCCCACCAAATTTATCAATATTTGTATGAAATTATGTAGGTTGGCATAAGTTCTGACAAATTTTTTTAGAAAGGCAGAAACGTAGACGCTTCAGTTCTTTATATCACACAAAATGATGTGTCGTGATTTGTTACTTATTAATTTGGTTCATTAATAATTTAATTAATGAAATTAAATTTATCTAATAAGTTAAATGAATCCGTTTTCTTATTCTAATTTCAAGTCTAAAAATATTTTAACATAATATGACTAGAAAAAAAAATGGCCCTTTAAAGGGTTAAAGTAAAAAGCTCGATTTTTTTTTTTGCAACTATTAATTTTTCCATAATTAATAATAGTTGATATTTTACCTTAATTCGTCATATTCTTCATAATTTTAATATGTTGTTTCTAGAAGCGAATAAAATATTGTATTTTTTTTTAAGTAAAAAGCTTGATTTTTTTTTGCCACTATTAATTTTTCCATAAATGTCGAGTGTTATATGCAATTTTCATTATGTTTTTCGTTAAAGACAGCTCGCCTTTCATGGGACTGCCTTAATGGATTTATGACCTTTATTTGATATATATACTCTCATTTTTTAAAAAAAGATTTTTGAGTAACAGTTTAAAATTACTCGTATGCTATTTAGAAATTTACAAGCTTATTTTGAAAAAAAAAATGAATAATTATGAATTATGAAATTATTTATTTTTAAAATTAAATGGGCGTTGGTGCTTTGAAGTTTTAAAAATTGGTCGCCTTCCACCGATTTTGTTTTTATTTTTAATTAACTTTTATCCAGTTATTAAATTTGTTTTTCAAGATATTCAAAGCGAACTGAAATGCTCTAAATGCGTTTTTGTTAAAAATTAAAAAATACTTTTTTTTTTTTTTTGGTAAATTTTTATCATGCTCTTTATTCCTAAATGCCGTTCAAAATAGCCCTAGTGTTGCTTTAAAACGTAACGTTTATATAATTAAACTTAAACGCCGTTTTTTTTGTTATTAGGATTATAAAATGTTGCTGTTATAAACAGACATAATGGATATGAGATATCAATACTTGATTCAATAGATTTAAGATTAACTTTACAGAAATTAAATTTCGCCCTACCCTAATTTCCAATATATTTCAATCACTATGGTTAGTTTCAAATTAATTTAAATCGTTGACTGTATTATTTTTTTAAATTAACATGAACAGAATGTAATTTAGAGAATTTGTCATCAATTCTAATCTGATAGAATCGCCAATATATTTGATTTCTGAATGCCAGGAAAGTTTAAATTATTCTTCAAAATGTAAAGTTTGAAAAATTAATGTAACATAAAGTAATAACATTAAAAACAATTAACACTCTCAAGCGCCTAATTTATTTTTATTAATACTAGTGAAAAAAAAAATTGGCTGGTTAGAAACAAATTCTTATAAACTCCCATATAAAAGTCCCTAAATAAGAAAAGACAATATAATCTCGGAATCTTATTTATAAGATTAATGAAGAATCTTGGTGGATGTATACTTATTTTTTTCGATGATTTATTTATATATTTAAAAAAAGTTATTTGATTTTTTGAAAAAGTATTTTTTCAAAGACATTGACTTTAAAAAAGTGCTTTATGTTGACAAACAAGTTTCCTATTTTAAATTTTACATCGACTATTTTTCACTTTAATTATCAAGAACCGCTAAGATCGTTCATCATTTAATAAATGAGGTATGTACTTGTATTTATTAATTATGTTACGCTTCCAAAAATGATGATGAATTATTAAAGTAATTTTTAATTTCATTAATCACAGCGAGTTTATCTAATTCATCAGACTATAACAACTAATGAAGTTTGACATCTATAATTGGAATTTAGATTATTTAATGTCAGATTTTATTTATGGAAACGCTCCTGGAGATGCGGGCAATTCCTTTCTGAAAGGGCGCGTCCATTGGAAGGAACATCACGTGTTCAAAGGGCGTGTCGTCATCGAAGCAGGTAATTCTTGTGCGGCAGCAAATATAGAGTTGCTGCTCTATTGAGAGCTTCGAGTTCAAGAGAATTAAATGACTCGTGGGAAAATGAATCATTGCTTAAATAGACTTATATGGACTTGGATTACTGATTGATAGAAAATAGTATTTTCTATGCTTTTTTAATGGGCTGATATTGAATTTTATTATTCTTTTTTATGAATTCGTATGAAATTTGCTTTAGTAATTTTATTTTCGTGGAATATTTATTTTGATGTTAATTCAATAAATTTGATAGTCCACTTTCAGTTACGCTAATTGTTATATTGACTGCTCAGATTAAAATTTGTTTTGCATTCGTTCCTTATGACCGTCATTTTAAACATTCTGGAGGGCAAATTGTTGCATCTAGATCTACAAATTTAATTAATCCTTAAGAAAGGGTTTTTCAAAGTTTAAGTTTCATTTTAATTCATAAAAATTTCATCGTTTTCCCTTTAAAAAATCTTCGGAGCTAATGATTGCCCAAAAAACATTTTTGTGCAAAAATCCTCATTTTTTTACAACCAGAATTCCTTTAAAATTAAAAAAAAGAAGCATTTCTGTGATACTAAATTTATTTCTATATAATTCCGTTCCATAATTAATTTTTTTAAAAATTTAGTTCATAACAGTTGCTTATTTATTGAGTTTTTGATTGTCTTAGTTAGTGCAGTGTTGTGAGGATGTACTTTTTTATTTTTTGCATGCACATTACTTTTGCTTTATAATTAAGAGTAAATGTGAGCAGATTTCAATAAACAACAACAGATTCAGACTAATGTTCGAATTTTTAAATTTTTATGCAATATAAATCTTTTGCATAATTATGGGCTGTATTGGTTTTATGGTAATCTTGTGTTCGGGCTCGGCATATCCAAGTTTGTAACTTGTTTTAACCAACGAAGTTTTTTGTATGATGGTCTCTTTACGTGTTAGATTCATATATAATCAAATCGTATCCCTGATGAAGCGCGTAATTTTGAAGACGAGGATTGTACCGATTCATTTATTATTTACTTATTCATTTATTATTATTCATTATTTACATAGTTCATGTACCTCAATCATAGTAAGTAGCTGTCATGGTTTCTAAACGGGACTTTAGTGAAACTAAATCAAATATTTTCTCATATTATCGAAAATTCTTCTAACAGTAAATTGTCATCTCTGCTTTTGAATGGGTTTCTTATTTGCATCTTAATATTTCAAATTTTCTTTGTACTTTAAATTACATGTGGTTACGCAAGAAAATTTGGGTGAATTGTGGCAGCTGTCATAAAGAGTTTCCAAGGAAGTTAGTTATTAATATATTATCATTTTACATTTATCACATTGATATTGGGGTAAAAATGTAGATATTTTTGTATTTTTTATGATTAAAGAAGGGGTTTGTATGATATTTGTACAGTTCTATCAAATCTTATCTTCAGTAGATTATAAAGATTTTATCTTTTGAGACGATTTCAATTTTATTATTACGTTCGGCCACCTTGTAATTTTTTTAAAAATTACCTTATATTAACATTATTAAAGACCAATTAATATTATTAAAGACCTGTAAAATGGAAGGGATTTTAAATATCTTCTATATCTGTGGTTCAGCTGCATATATTTCTACTTAGTATAATCACTATATATATAGACGTACACGAAAAGTTAGACAAGACTTTAACTAGAAAAAAATACCGGAAATAATTATTTTTTTCTCGCCCAAAACACTTGAGTGCTTATCATAATTCATTTGGCTTGACTTTTAATTTCCGGAGTTGAATTCCATCAATTTATGTAACCTGTTCGTTCTATACTTGAGAAGTTATTTTTCTACTAATCACTTTCTCATCTTGTAGTATTTCTAACTATTCTTGCCTCGTGTAAATGCTTTGTGATTTTCAAAAACGGATATTGTTAACCCTGATAAAGAAAAATATTCTTATGTTCATTAAGGCGTTTTTTTTTTTTTTTGTCTGTCTTTTTCCATTACTTTCACTTTCTTCATTCATGATTTAAGGCAAATACCTGATAAATTAATTTTTTAAGCAAATAATTGTAAGTGGATTGGTTATCTGTAGATCCAGTCGAACCGTTGGGGAATGTTCTGTTTAGTCGCCAAATCTCTGAAGTTTGATTTCAAATATTAAATAGAAAAATACGTTTCTCTATGTATGTTAGGTTTTTCAATTTAATAATTGTTACAAGTATCTGATTTAATCAGTATTCTTATATGACCTATAATTTATTAAACATTATCTTAACGTTTATATTTAATATAAACATTCACGACAATTTATTATTATTTTATTCATTACTATTTACTACTTTGCATTAATAATTGATTAAAAGCCCAACCAATGTCATTACTTGTTGTTTATTTCAGGTTTAAAACACAAGCTGGTGTTAATGAAATGATTTTTTTCCTCTCAAATGAATATGATCAAATTATAAACTATTTTTAGTTAAAAAATAATTACAGACTTAAAGGTTATGATTTTTTTAAAATTTTCTAAGAACTATCTTAGGAAGTAGGTACGGTTTCACTTTTCGGCTTTGATTAAAGCATTTTATTTGGAAATCATTGCTGTTGGTGGATAAAAAAACTGTTATCTTGATAAATTAATAAATATATGTTAATCTATTGAATTCTATGAAAATTGCAAAAATTATCGAATCACAAATGTAATTACTTCATTTATAACTGCCTTTAGATTTTCTTATTGCAAATATTGTCGATATTTTATTTGCTGATGGATGCACTTGTCCTTTAAAGAGAAATCCTTTTTGTCTGGAGTTCATGGAAATTTTATTAGCCTTTTTATTCGCCTCTACTGATTTTAATATCGACTCTATTCTCCCATCAAAAGAGAGAGAGGGAAAAAAAAAAACAAGCATAAACTCACTGGCCTTTGTTTCTCCTTCCCTTCTTTCAGTCGGAATCTCGCTTTTACCTCAGTAGACCGAATCACGGCGCGAAAATTCGACCGTTCCTGTGCCTAATAATTCTCGTCCGAGCATTCCGATGGAACGCCAATGCATGCCATTGTTATTCAGATCTTGACCACACGCATCGCTAAAAACCGCACTTCAGTTCTAAATAGAACGCACTCGAGTGATTAGGCGGCATGAAAAAAGTTTTCTTTTAGCAAGAAATTGTTTATTTACCTACGCAAATATCCCCTTGAAGTCACTCGCATTCCCAAGTATTGCGTCACTCTTTGTTGAGTTCAAGAGCCTGCGGTACGTGGTGCACAGGGGCGCGGTGTAGGGGCGTCGTCCCAAACGAGCGGGTCCCATTCTCACGTAGACGTCTACAAATTAGAAAATGTGCTTGTTCTAGCGGAGATAGATCAATGCTGAAATCTTCCATGTTTCTGACGAACAGCAGGTTTTCTGGCCCGGTTTTAGTTGCCACACCTGCATCTGTGGTTTCCGCTAAAATGCAGTTCTGATTTATATTTGATTTTCAACAAGGAGGTCGGATCTGCTCGAGGTCTGAAATATAATTGTTTAAGGGCAAAATTGACTGTGGAGCAACTTCTGATGGCATTGAACTTCAATTTAAAGTATCGTAGAAAATAATCGGTCACTTGAAGTTTAATTATATTTTTGCAAAATCAAGATTTAAACAGGAATTTTATATAATTTTTTTTTTGATGTACGTCGAAAAAATAAACACGATTTAATAGTTTAGCTGAACATATTGTTGAAATGCAAAATATTTGTTAGAATGGTAAATATAAAAAATATTTTATTTCATAAAAATTTGCAATATATTTTTTTTCTGCATATGAATTGATGAACAATCACTATTGAATATTTCTACTAAAATTTATATAAAAAAATCTTTGATGTTAGAGTGTACTGATTATTTAACCAGATATTAAAAAACATTTAATATTGATAAAGTAAAAGTTCGTAGTTTTAAATTATAGAATGAATTGTTGTTAATATAAAATGACTCATAACAATATATAAGGATTACATAATTATTCAAATAATTAAGTGGTATTTAAATAAAATATAATTTATCATATAATTATTATTATGGATAATAAGCAATTTAATAAAGATTCTGTACCGTAGTTTTTCATTACCTTTTGTTGCTAATGTGGTGCAGAAATTGGGTAAAGAGGATGTCAAAGCCGATGTCACCCTAACTATCTGACCTTTGAATCAAAATTACGAGGTTTTCCCAAAATTCCCGTTTTGTTTCTTCTAAACCAGACGTTACTATAATTAAGCTAAATTTTTAAACAGTTTGCTTTGGATGTCGTATTTGATTTCGTATCGTCAATAATAAATTTTTTAAATCCTAAAAGGCATAAATATTTCTTTAATTTCAATTTAAAAATTTAAATAATTACTAGTGTTGTAAGTATTAGTTGTACAGAGTATTGAATAGCTATTGAATTTTTTTAGTGAAAAAAAAAAAAAAACTTTTGTACTGAGACAATTAATAACCATTAATTCTGAAATTAATTAATTACATCATCATACCAAAACTCTAGCACGATTATTAAATGAACATAATCATTTAATTATAAATTTTAATCATACATTTTACTACTTCTTATCATACGTTTTACTAATTAATAGTTTAATTATATATTATCGCTTAAGATTTCCAAAGTGAAAAGAAACCTGATTAGAATTCTTTATCATTATAATTTAATCTGTTACATCGAAATATTAAATTTTCAAAATGGGATGAATAGCTGAAACAAAACAGTTTATGTAATTAATTAATAATGTTATGTTAATATGCAACGTCAGGCGCCAAAATTAATTCACTATAGGCTAAATATCGTAAAACTTCTAACATCATCTAATTAAATGTTGCTGCATTATTACATTTCGTGACTTTATTGCTTACTACTTATCTCAAGCGACCAGCTGGTTCTAAGGGAATATTGGTTACATTTGATTTTCGATAAATCGTTTTATGATTCCGCTAAATCATCTGTTAGTAATGTCATGTTACTTTAATAGTTTTAAGTTTTATTTAATGTGTGCACGAATATTACTATTGGAAATAACGTCATAACATCATAGCGCTATTTAAAAATGTAATTATTTGGTTAGTATATCTACTTCGTTCGTATTTCGCGATATTGTAACTTCACTTTTTAATTTGTCTGCTAAACTACACAGATATTAAACAGAGTCCTTTATTGTGAGTTTTCATTAAATATTTGAGGAAACAGTGAAAACGCTTTGAATTTCGCGGTAACAATGGGAAGTAGGGAAAAATATATTTAATTGTCAAAACTTAGGAAAATTCTGCATGACTGTTAAATTTGTATCATTAAAAAGTTTTTTTGAATTTTAAAATGGTGCAAAATTAATTTTGATGCAGTAAATTTTCGCAGGGAATGATAAAATTTCGCTTAATTTTTAATTTGTTCGAATTTTAATTAAAATTTCAAAATAAATAAATAAAATCGTCCCTAGATGTACCTTTCCACTCTCCAAAGTATATTTATGTGCCAAGTTTGATAGTTCAAAGTTAAACGGTCTGGCTTGTAGAACTTTGGTGCGTGCGCGCGCACACTCACACATTCATTTTTATTGTTAGTGAAAATATTTTTGAAAAACATATCTACATAAATAAAATTTATTAGAAACTATAATTGCTCTTTTTTAAATACCTGGCAACTGCCGATGCTTGCTTCATTATTCATAATCATTGTATTTCTTAGCTAGTTAAATTTCCTAATTGTTATTAAAATCCCTGAAGCAAAGTGGCTTGAAATAAAAAACAATTCTGTATTTTCTTAGAAATTTATGAATATTGAAAAATTCCTTAATTTTGCAAATTTATAACAAATGGGCAGCATATTTTTCTTTTTTCTTCGCCCTCTGTTTTTTAAAACCTAAAATAATATACATTATATTATCTATGGCATTAAAGATCGGAGTAAAATTTATGACCCATAATGATAGTTTATTACGTGACATCAGAACTTAGCAGAAACCGTAAATCGGCTTTTGCAGAACAATTTCTTTTATTCTGCTTCAGGCAATGCCAATCGAATTCCGATTATGCTCTGTATTCTCAATGGTCAATATTTTATGAGTAAGGAATTCCAAATTTAGCCATTTTCTTCGGCATTTTCAAAGAGTAACCGTGTCACTTGCAGTTTACTAAGTCATTTGAACTGTTTTTGTTGCCTTTGGAATTCGGAAGGAAGATAATAATAAGAATAATAAAAGAACACGTGACGTCTGAAAGATGTCTGATGATGTGGGAAAGGATTATTTTCTTTTTTGATGGCATGATTTTGTTGGTATTTCTTTTATGAATAACAAATATATAAACGCCATTGATACTTGGAATGATTTGTTCTTTTTTCCAATTGATTGGTTACTGCGCGGTTGTGAATGAATGAATGCATAGAAGCAAATAAATGGTTTGTAGTTCATGCGATTCATTTGTTGTACATAATGGATACAATACTTAATCTGTAAGAAGGGATTGAACTGATAATGTTAACATTGTTGTAAATTCAATAATAAAGTTGTAAAAACTTTTATGTCTGAACTATATATCAATTAGTTTAATTCCTAAGAATTTATTTCGTAGTTCTACTTAAATTTTGTAATCAGATGATGAAAAAAAAAATCATTCACTCAAATTTCTGCCTATTATCTAATTAAGGGATTTAACTCAAAATAAATAAAATTCAAATTTATTTAATAAATCATCATAAAATTTCATTGTAATATAAATTTTCTCTAACTTATTAAGAATATTTTATAAATAGTCAATAACTTGTTGAAATATTGTTAATGATTATATTTTACTATAAATTTACTTATTGTCGATTATTATATTAATTTTTTCGACCAGCTGGTTTGTCGAGAGTATGAGCAATGTTTATTCTATTAAATGATTTATACTTTATTTTTTCATTGTCCTCTTCGACCCGCTGTCCGTTTCATACTTTTCTTCCGTTTGACAAATGCGTTCATTTGACAACTCATTTGATCCTTGCTGTAGAATGGCTTCTATGAATATGTACAAGTTACATTTTTGTTGTTGTTGAAGATGCTGTCGTGTTCGCGTTACCACGGAAAAAGGGGGTAAAGACCCCCGAGTACCCGAGGGCAGAACTCTGACTTCTAACTCATATGAAGTAGACTCTCACACATTCGCTTGTATATTCTTTTTATTCAGGGGGTCTCTTTCACACACCTCACAGATAGAGAACAGGGTGAAGAACAACCATGCCCGAACCAGGACTCGAACTCGGGATACTCAGAGCACGGTGAAGACTCTACCCATATGCCAGGAGGCCGGCACTTTTTTTTTGTTGTTGTTTTTACCATATCGTGATATTACTGCCAGCTGTATTATTAATGACGCTTTTTTTTTAATGCATTTCCGGGAAATGCGGATTTTAGCGTTTTGGGAATCGAATCTTGAAATATTTTTTTCACGATTCTGCAATATTTTGTAATATTTCAAGTACTTTTGGTATAAATTTATTCATTCTGTTCTTCAACCGATCATTCTTATTTTACTTCTCGGTGTTTGGGTTTGACACCATTCATTATTTTGACACCATTCACACTTTTTTTTTTAAATCTGTGTCATGTTTTTTTCTTTTTTTGTGAGATTTTAACTATAATTTTAATGATTGTCCGGCATCAAACGAATGTCACTCTTCTAATAATCATCAGCTGCATCCCAAAATATTAAAATATTTATTTAGATTCCCCCCCCCCTTTCTTCCTTGGGGAAGTTTAACGTATCTGAATTTTCAAAGCATTTAAGATTTGTTTCAGTTTTATATTTCATTTATATAGTATTGATAAAAATAGCAAAACCTCAGATGTTTTGGTTATTCTTGTAGTTTTACATCTTTTTTTGAAATAATATAAATGCCGTGTCAATTTTGATTTCATTGTTTCGAATACATTTAAATTTCTTCCGTCAGCAAAATTTTCCCTTTATTCCGAAGAAAATAATTTATCGAAATTCAATCACTAAGTCTTGCACACACTTTTAAATGAACAAATTGATATCTTTAAGTGATCGCAATTGCATTACCTTGATGCAATATTTATTTAAGAACAAACTCGTGGAGCATTTCTGATGTATATTGATTTGCGGTTAAATAACATATTTTCCTGTCAGAGATGAAATGTCTACGATTCATACGATTCATTTTTAAGATATTTTTTGATAGTTCCTTTTAAATGATCATGACAGATTTGTTAACTGTTATGAAGATATTTAACAAGGTAAATTGATAATGAATGGATGAAAAGATGCCAATGCACATAATGACACACTTGTTACGAACACTAATTTGACTATTGTTTTCATGTAATCAGACTAATTATGATAAGATGGCAAGATTCTTTCCTATCCTGTTATGAACAATGCTCCACAGTATTGTTCATAACATCCGTTTTTGATGAGATTTTTCTCTGAATTTTAAGGACAGTCTCTAATAAATGAGTGTCACTTTATTAGTATAACCATTACTTGCAATGGATGACATTTTTTTTACTTATCAGCCAAATATATGAAATGTTTCCTTGTTCATGATATTCGATTTCCACTGGACTTGATAATATGGCGCACAATATTCTGGTCTAGTTTTGTAGAGCTTTTCTCCGTCAATGGTTGAATTTTGTATAAGGAATTTGTATAAATTCCCGTATAAAAATGTCTTAAAGACAATTTTTTTAAGCATGGGCAATAAAACCTCCAACAGTTTTATATTCTCATTAATTAGTATATATGAATTTTTTGTTTATGCTGCATTAATGTCCTCCTTGGAAACAACACTAGGATTATTTTGGGATGAAACTGGTAATTTTAAATCGGGCCAGATGATGAAATCAACATCACTTCACCAAACTTCCAAAATACTCCAACGGGAAAGCGTTTGGTCGTGATGTCTATATTTAACGTCCATCAGGCGTGCATACTTGGAATCGGATTTCGAATCTAATGCTATTCCATTTCGAAGCCGAGATTTTAATACTAGACTACCGTAGTCAAAAATCTGTTCGTCGTTTTGATTTGATCAAAAACTGCATACTAATATAATTAAATTAGATGAATATAGCTTTTCTTTTTCCTGTATTTTCAAATTCGCTTTATTATTCTGTCACTTCTTGGCATTTTGACTAAAATCAATGAGTAACTTTACATCTTCGATCTAGTTTTTACTGAATGCTAATTGAATGCTTTCCTTTCTCTGATATTTACTATTTTAAAAGGAATTTTGTTACTATTATTTACTATTTTAAAGGATAAATACTATTTTATTTTGTTTCGATCGATAAGTAAATTTTAAAAAAAAATGTTTACATTTTATATAGTCCTTTGGTTCTAAGGAATCATTCTGCGAAATATTCTTGACATTTTAACTTTTAATTTTTTTAAGTGTCAATTTGACCAAATTATTGCGCGTTTTTAAAAGTTTGTAATATTCAAATTTTCATCACTCACCCGATTTCAGTTGCAATAGAGTGAATCTTTCGTTTTATTTAAATTTATTCTCCTTTGGTGACCAGCTGGTTCGCTAAGAATATTGACTATATTTAATTTTCTTCAAATCGTATAGATGTAACTTCACGTTTATGATTCCACCAAATTAGCAGACATTAAAGCCGTACTATTTTAATGTTTCTTACATATGCTTTGTTTATTGTGTACATGAACCTTTTCTAATGTAGATCAGTCCCATGACATCATGGCGCTATTAAAAATGTAAATATCCAGGTCATCTAGCTTCTAAATTTCACGATATTTTTTATTCACTTTTTAATTTGTTGGGTAAACTACACAGATTTTAAACAGACACCTTGTTCTTTAGCTTTCAACAACAGGGGAAAAAAAATTACTCTACCAAATAGTTGTTGAAACAATGAAAACTTTGAACGTCTGGGCAACCAAGTAATCGTTGGAAACCGGGCAAAAAAAAAAAAAAATACTTTAAAACAACTGCCAAAATTCAGCAAAAATTCACACGTCTATTAAATAAGTATTGTGAAAAATAATAATTTTTTTTTAATTTCGAAACGGTATAAAATTTAGTGTTTTTTTGCATGAATGTTATCGCGAGAAAACATCAAAATGCAGCTTAATTTTTAATTAATTAAAATTTTAAAGAAAAAAAATCTTTGAAGTGCACATTTCCAATCTCCAAGTGCCAAATTTGGTCCTAGAGGTCAAACCGTCTGGCATGAAGAGCGTCAACATATGCACGCATTCATCTCTATTGTTAGCATAGGTGCAACACTTTCGTGAATTGAAATCAATTTGAGCTTTAAGAACTTTTTTTTAAGAAAAATTATTGGTTTCATAGATGCTAGTTCTCATTTTTGTATGTATTTCAAACAATAACAGTCTGGAAAAAAATTTCGGAAATGCCAAAACTTTGCGTTCTTTGAAAAATGTTAATCCTTAAGGCGATCACGATTTTGTTGATTATTTCTGTTTCTGGAAATACCCACTGACGTTCTTTTGATGATAAATATGATTGGTTTCTTATTTAATGATTATTTTTAAATATGTGTTCTGGTCATTCAGTTTTTGAAATGGTTTCGTAGTGTAATTGCTGTTTTCAATCCATTCAGTATAGTGATTTGAATAAAATATTTCTTGGTTTGTATGTTAACTATAAATGCTGTAATGCTTGATGCAAAAATCGTTTCGGAACGCTGTACAAAGCGTATCATGGATCGGAAGATACTAAACTTGACATTAAATTACTTCATTGTTGTTAATACTTGATGAGAAAAGATTTTTCAAAATTTCTAATTAAAAATTAATTTTATGTTTATGCCCAATAACTTTAAAGCTTATTATTATTAGCGTATCATTTTTTAAAATTTCTAATTAAAATTAATTTTATGATTATCCGCAACAACTTCAAAGCGTATTATTGCCAAAAAACTATTTTTAAATGTATGCTTTTGAGCTTATCAGCACCAACTTTTTATCCGTATAATTTTTTCCTTAACAGTTTTAATAAATTTTTAAAGAATTTTAATTATATTTCACTGTAAAACTTTTCATTGTTTTGCGTGTTGCGATGGTATATTTTTTGTACGCGTCTATTATTTCTACTATGTAATTTAGTATGAATTTTAAAAAAAGGGAAAAAATCAAACCTGAAATAATATTATTCTACAATGTTTCTTGTTAGAGATTCGAATCTTCTTTAAACAAATTTAAGGTTTCCTTAGTAAATTCAAAATATTTTTTTTATAACTTTGCTTAATAAATAGATGTCTCAATTTTTTAATGAAATTTTTGCAATGTATTAAAAATAGAAATGGAATTATTTTTAACGTTGGGGTTGAGTTATGTTATAGAAAATTGGCATTTTTGGGTTTGTTAAAATAGAAAGAGATCTTTCAATGAATTGAAATCACAATTGAATGAATTTGGAATTGAATCAAATTGGCATAATCTAGTAGTTACGTTGTGAATGTAAGATTGTAGCGGTTACAATTACTGCCTTCTCCTTTCTTCATAGGTGGCGCTACTAGAGCCATGTTTTCCCATGATTCCTCATTCTTCTCTCTTGTGTTGTCTTGTCTCTTGTGTGTGTATTTGTTCTATGCCTTGTTCTTCAATATGCTTGTGTTAAATGTTTGTGCCGTGGAACTTAACCCGCTAATAAAAAGTAGTTCCTGAAGCTGAACTCATTCTTTCATCCATGGCATAACACATAATAAAGAGTCTCGTCCCTCTACAAGATGCTATTTTGGATGCTATTAGGTGCTTCCTTGTGATCCAAAGGGGATCCATGCTATGTGACCACATTTTACATTTCAGAAATTCGTATCCATTGTCTTAGTTTTTTCCCAAATAGCTGGACTTGCAACTTATAAGTTTCCTAATAGTTGTATATAGATTTTAGACGCAGATAATCAAAATTTGCCTTATATTCTATTGATTTAGTTTTCTGAATAAATTCAAAGGAGAATACATATTTTCGTTATGATGAAATCTAGATTATACCAAAACAAATATTAGTATGAGTTTTTTTTTTTTTTTTTTTTTTTTTTACTATAAAACGAATAAATTTAACTAATGAATATTAATTATAATAAGGGTATTAATTTCTTTTTGCTGCCTTTTGAATACTTTTTGGAAAGGGACGTTACTAGCTGCATTATTAAATCAAATTGATATAATATTATAGTCTGATATTTTCCAGAAGAAAAAAAAATGTTTTTCCTCATATAAAGTAGCTTAATGAATTTTCTTTAAAAGTTAATCGGTTATATTGTGCAGTACAGTTTATACAGAATTCTAGTTAAACTAAAGCTTGTCGAAGTTCTTCATTCTTCGAAACGCTTTAGTTTAATAAACATTCTCCCAGTTCTGCTGATTACGTAATAGGACTGCCGGCGTCCTGGCATAAGGGTAGCGCGTCTTCCTCGTGTTCTGGGCGTCCCGGGTTCGAGTCCCGGTTTGGGCATGGTTGTTCTTTCGTTGTTCTATCTGTGAGATGTGTGAATGAGCCCTCCTGTAAAAAGGGGTTGTGCAAGCGGATGAGGGATGCGTGAGTAGCTAAGTCGTACTCTTGGCCCTAGTTGGCGCTATTATAAAAACAAGAGACGCTCCCCCTCAGGCTTAAATCGGCTGTCTGAACAGCGGGGCTTGTCCGTGGCAAGTGCCATAAGAAACAACAACAAACAACGTAATAGGACTTCTGGGAAGGTCGAATTGGTATCTGTTTATCATTTGATTCTAACATTTATTTAATATTAGTTAATTGTAACATTTGTTTATTTTTTTTTGTGTGTGGATGCGAAATTAACTTCTTATTTTGGTTGTTATTGAATATGGAAATATTATTTTCATATTCCGTCAACTCACCGTTGTTTCTGTTTTTTATTACTGATCTGTTCAACTTGATTGTTGGTCAGTTTTAGTTTAATTAAAACGAGTCCTGTTAAGAGTCGATTGACCAATGTCTGTTTACGTCATAACTGGTATTTCCTTTTCAAAAAAAAAAAAAAAATGCATGACCTAATTAAGTGCTTGATGGTTTTGAAATCTTGTCCTGTTCCATGAACAACTATTTCGTGTGGGGTCATCTTGAAAATGTTTTCTTCTCATTTTGCACCGATTTATGTTGATCCATCATTTGATTTTAACTTCATTTCGAACATCGTAATCAGCCCTTAGCTATATCTAAACCTACTTCCCTTATTATTATTTTTTTTTTATCCTCCAACGCTTATAATGTCTTTGACAGACTTTATCAGGTGAAGGTCTTTTTTAATCTGTTCCTTCAATACTAGAATAAATAGGTATAGAGTTAGCTTTCTTTTTCTTGTTTCGAGATTCCCGGTTGCAAAAGATGAATACATGAATGATATCTTTAATGAATGTAATACATTATTATGAATGAAATGATGTCTGTTTTGGAATCGTGACTGGTTTCCGATTTCTTACTGCATTACTCTGTAGATTAATTCTAGTTTTGAAAGATACAATTAGCTTATAAGTTTTTATTTCATTCGCGGCATCTTTTATCGAGAATTTATTTCTATACATTCTTTCATATTAAATCAGTGCACATTTTTTTTTTTTGAACCTGGATTAGTTTTTCTTTTAGAGATCTTTTCTTTATGTGGAATTGTTTTTGAAAAGAAGAGGGGGGGGGGAGATTATAGATTGTTTTCTAATTAGTTCGACTAAATGTTTAAACAGGTTTTGTTAAATATTTAATCTATTTAAATTCTAGTTACCTAAATTGTTAGAATGAATTGAACTTCTATTTTTATAATGTTAAATTTTCAGATAGTAATATAGGATTTCATACGATATTATCTTATAAGATGCATGCTTATTTGAATATACCAAGGTTTAATTGCATTTATCTTGAATATAAAGCGGGAAGATTTATGAGTTTAATATTCATTGAATTAAATGTTTGGCTAAAGTGTATTTTTGAAAAATTATTTGTCTATATACAATGATTTTGACATAAAATTTTGCCTTTATAAGGGAAACTTTTAGGAAATAGTGGTTTAATCCTGTAAAGGGCCATTTTTTTCTAGTCATATTATGTTTAAATATTTTTAGGCTTGAAATTAGAATAAGAGAAGGGATTCATTTAGCTTATTAGATAAATTTAATTTCATTAATTAATCATTTTGTGTGAGATAAAGAACTAAAGCATTTAAGTTTCTGTCTTTCTAAAAAAATTTGTCAGAACTTATGCCAACCTACATAATTTCATACAAAGATTGATAAATTTGGTGGGAAGCATACTTCCCACGGCCTTAGAAAAGGGTTAAAACATTTATTCCTTTGAAATTTTACTTTGTAAAAGTTACATTGTTAGGAGATATGTAGTTTTAAAGACTTAAATTTAAATAATTATCATTTAAAAAAAAAGCAGAAATATGTACTTTTCAATATTTTGCTACTGAACATTTTGAAATCAACTTTAGAGTAAATATTTAATTAGTAAAGCCATATTTTAAGCTCTCTGATAATGATATGATCTGTTATTATTATTATTAAATCATTTCTGCTACTTAAGAAAATTATTTTAAAAAGATGTGTTTTTAGATAGAAATAATTTTTTAAGCTAAATAGCTGTTAAAATTGAATTAAGCTTTTTAATAATTAAAAATCTTTGAAAATGAAATTTGCATTTTTAAGACATTTACATCTTTAGCTTATATGGCAGAATTACGTCTTTGGAAAGTAGCTAGTTTGCCATTTCATTACAAACTTAGTAGTTCCCCATTTCATTTCATTACTATGCAATCATATCTAGTTTGTTAAAACATAAAGTGCATTGCCACATTATTTATTTATTTTTAAGAATATAAAAATTTATTTTTAATAGAAAATAATCAGTGACGGATTCGAGCATTTAGTACTCTTAGATTTTTTTTTTTTTTTTAGTAAAACAGTTCAGTTTAGTTTCACATGTCACCTCATCATTAAATTAATCAAAATGTGATGATTTTCATTAGATAAAATTTTTATTGTGATATATAATGTATATATTGTTACGGATTTTCTTACCGGCGCATGGTTCATTTAGATATGTGCCTCCTTTCCTAATCAGAGACGCTTTTGAGATATTCTTCTCTAATTTTGAGACAAACCAAGTTAGAAGATAAGATCCTGGAATGTTGCTGGTAATAGAACAAAACGACGTATGAAGAAGATTGTAAAATATTTTATAAATACTCCTATAAGACTATGGACTGGTCAGAGATTCTTGAAATCAGGTGGTGTTCCATCCGGTTCAATGTTACTGCCGAAGCGAGTACATACTAATTGGAACGATGCAGAGACGATTAGCATGGACCCGTTTAGGGATATCCGCTCGATGTTATTGTTAACAGGCAAATCTCCCTGTAAACTCGTCCACATCCTTTCGGGAAAGATGAAAGAAGCGATTAATTCATCTTGGCTCTTGTAAAGTAGACCACTAGCATTCCAATAACCTAAGAAACCCGCATTCTTTGGGTTCTTAGTGAGAATAGATTTCTTCTAATTTAACTTCATTCCGAAGGTACTTTCTGATAGTTGAGCACAGTCATTCAGATTAACGATTCCATTTAATACAAGGAATCCGTCGTTCCGAATGGCCAGTGCATTGATAACATCATTGATTCAATTGTAACCATGCAGTTAACAATTGAATCAATGATGTTAGTAAACATTGAACCAGATGGAACATCGCCTGATTTCAAGGATCTGTGACCAGTCCATAGTCTTATAGGAGTATTTATAAAATATTTTACAATCTTCTTCATACGTCGTTTTGTTCTATTAGCAGTAACATTCCAGATCTTAGCTTCTGACTGTTTAACTTGGTTTGTCTCAAAATTAGAGAAGAATATCTCAAAAGTGTCTCTGATTAGGAAAGGAGAACAGATCTAAACGAACCCTGTGCCGGTGAGAAAATCCGTAACAAATATATATATATATATAATTATAAATCATGATAGTACAGAATCTATGTGTGTAAACAATGTGATTTAAATAGCTGCTCAAGTTCATAAATATTGTAAAGCTAATGCGGACATGACAAAGCAGTTAGAAATATGTCATTTGGCAAATTTCCTAAAATTAGTCATCAACAAATTTTTTAATGTTGTCATCAATCTTGTTGCTTTTTCTTAACAACGTTTTAATATTGTAACTTTTTATAAGTTATCGAATTTGAGAATTTATTCTACAACCAAGCTAATAATTTTTTAAACTGATCTTCCTGCACCCCTTTCAGCACTGCAGCCATGAGCTGGTGCTTAATTCGAAATCCGTGCTAAAAATATTATTGCAAGTAATCTTTAATTTAAAACATCAATTTATGCTTAGTAACTCATTTTTTTTTGGTTTGAAATTTAGTTTTTTAAACTTAATGTATTTTCCTATTTGGTTAAATTTTGACTTTGATTTCAGGGTTAAGCCTCCAGAATTTGATAGTGCCAATCAAGTCCGTGTTCTATTATTTCGAGAAGTCAATGGGCAGGACAGAAAACTTTTATTTGATTCAAAGGCAGTACGGAAGCGGGATCCTTTGGCATCCCCCTCCCTTGGGAAGCCTCCTACTGGAGCCAATGTCAGGAGAAGGCAAGAAAGTAGCATTGAAAAATCATTTAAGTTAAATGAGAACCAAAGCAGAGAATATGTTTATGAAGTAAGTTTTTTTTTATGTGTTTATAAATATTGATTATTGTGATAAATTTAGTCAGGAACTTCAAGTGCTGGTATTGTACATTTTGAAATTTTAATTGTACTATTTTCGGTGGAATTAAAAAAAATTACTCATTTTTTATAAAAATTAGGCATTAACAATTTTAACAAATGTTGTGCTTTTTTATTTGTATGCATTTAAAATTGTTTTTTGAAACCCAAATTCTGATTTTTACTTTCTTGGATCCTTGTGATTAACTTTTCCCTCTCTTTTACAGTGGCATAAATCTAATCCAGATCAGTCACTCTTGAGAGAAATGATCTTTGGAGCTGTATCTATATCGTATCATGGTACTACAATGAAAATTCATACTATTAGGTAATAATATATTATGCTTTTTATTAGTGATATATTTTTCATCTGTTTTTTATTCCGAAATCAATTTATTTTCTAGATTTTTTTTTTAATTTCTTACTTTTTGTGTAATATTTTTAATAGATCAGATGACCATCCCAAATTTATCTTAATATTTGTGTGGGAAAGCCACAATTCTTCAAAAAAAAAAAAAAACTTCAATCTAATTTGCTGATTGCAATCTCTAGAATACAATTAGCCATATTGAAAAACAAAGATTCTTCCTTGAAGATTTTCAATAGTTATTTAATAAATTAAATTGATAAAATCAATCAATATGTAAATTATGAGCAATGCAGAAATGTTTTTAAAATGCCAGTTTCTGTGTATAAAGAATGCAAGTTTGAATTAGAACTCTTAAAAATTATATAACTATATTTCAGTTTTATTTGGTGTTTTTCTTTCCCGCCATTATGTGATTTCTCTTCAGTTCAAAAACTATTTTTTTAACAGGTCACCATCACAGATAATGCTTAGTGTTGTCTTTCCTGCACCGCTTCTTCCTCCAAGTTCTCGAAATGGGTTGGTATTGTATTTACTTAAAATGGCATAATTACATTAGATTGTAGCATATTTAATAGTACCATTTATTTTATTTGCTTAGTTAAAATATTAAAGTATACTTATTAGAAACACCATCATTTTCGGTATTGTTTGTTTGCAGACATTTTTTTCGTTATATTTAAAGTACATTTATTTCTTCATCATGTTAATAAATTCAACCCAATCCTTTTTATTTTCCTTTACAAGGGAAAAAAAAAAAAATCTGAAACTCATAAATGTTTTAAAATTTCAGGTTATTGAATAAATAAATTTAAAAAAAATAACAAAAGATGAAAACCAGGTTCATATAATTGTCCTTGAGCAATTTTATTTTTCTTCTGAAATTGATATTTTAGTTGAAATCTGTTTGTCTACTTTGTAACTTCTAAGTATGACTGAATATTGCATGTTCGAAATGCTTGTGTGTATAGCTTGAATTATATTTTTTGTAAAGATTTTCTAAAATGAAAAAACAATCATTGCAAAAGTATTAATAATTAAAGATGACAGATGTAATTTTGACTAATTTTCACTTAAATGTCATTTAAATAATTTAGGAATTTTCTGCATTCTAAAAGAATAAAATTCTTTTTGTATAAGGTTTTGGATAAAATGAATTTAAGATGAATAATTATGCA
Organism: Argiope aurantia; assembly: GCA_026543865.1. Classification (NCBI taxonomy): domain Eukaryota; kingdom Metazoa; phylum Arthropoda; class Arachnida; order Araneae; family Araneidae; genus Argiope; species Argiope aurantia. The sequence continues at coordinate 167,842 of JAPMOR010080612.1, read as the reverse complement.
GTTAGTAATAAAGAATTTTTTTAAGTAACTAATTACATTAATTTATTTTGTTCTGTATTTAGTGAGAATGAAACTGAAGAATCTGGAACTTGGAATTCATCTGTTGAAGTAAATATTGACAAATCTGCAGAAAAAAATGATCATTTAGGTATATAATTTTATTTATTTTTTAAATCAAGTGAATGACATTATTTTTTATTAGCATTGAATTAATTTCTTATGTTTTGTCTTCTCAATTAGCTCATAGTGTTCCTGTCAATGTACCTAGTCGTTTATCTGGTCATTATATTGAATCAAGGGATAGTGATTCAGGTAATGAATATATAACTTTTTTTGTTTAAAATATAAAAACAATGCTCAAATATCATCAGCTGTTTTCAGATGCTTTTGCTTTTCTTTTCAGATTCCCTCCAATCTCATGATGGTCATAGCAGTCTTCCTACAACTCATCTTTCTCCTGAACGTCCCACAGGATGTCTTCCACGTTCCAGTAGTTATAACAGTTTGCAGAGGCGGATTTTAAGGAACAAAGCGACTAGTATAGAAATGGGTTTATCAAAATCTCATGAAATGACACCCAATGAACAAGTAGTAAGCATTGTTTCAATTTATCTGGTATAATCTTAGCATTTCTGATCTACTTTATTTGTACACCAAATGCATTGTAAAAAAAGAAAAAAAGTTTTTTTTAGTTTAATGAATTATTTTTTTAAAATGTTGCACCTTGGTTAATTTTTATTTCCAAGATGCTAATATTCTAGAATTATTCTTTCCTAGTTGTAAAATTGTTAAAACAAGTGCATGAATATTTAAAGAATATTTATTACGTGATTAAATGGACAATTATGAATATTAAAAACTTTAATTTGTTTAAACTGTTATATTATTTAGTATTCCAAAGTGTGCTTTTGGAATACTAAAATGTGAAATAATAATATTCAGTTAAAGTTTGAGTGCCAATTTACAATAAATAAGAGTAAAAAATCATCAGAAATTCATATTCATATAATAATAAAATTTTAAAGAATAATAGGATATCTAGAAAAGAAAAATAATTTTAAATTGAAATTATATGTTAAATAAGAAAAAATATTTTAAAGAACCTATTTAAAAAAAAAAAAACAGCCTTTCATCTCTTTAGTGGATTTATAAACTTGAGGACCAAGCATGCTTGGGAACTAAAAACTGGGAGTTCTGCATTAGGTTGACCACCTAACAGAAACATATGCCTTGCACCCAAGGGTCCTTGTTCAAGAAAGCAGATATGGGATGTCATGCCGCTGAATTTAGTTTAGTATATGAAAAAAAAAAAAATGTTGAAGTTTTGTAAAGACAAAAAATTTAATTTCATTACTTTGTAATTATTATGTCCAAAAGGAGAAGATAAAATAAGGTCTTAAATGCAGTGAAGTTAAAATTCTGCATTAAGTAGAAGAATTAAAAGTAATTACCAGTTATGTTTAAACAGAAAGCTCTTATTTGTAGCCAGTGCAAGAAAATAATTTGTCTTTATACATCAATTGAGCAAAATAATTGATCAAATCTGGAAAACTTGATATTTCAAAGCCTTTAATATTCATTATAATGTTTTAAACAATTAAAATTATGTGAAAAAATTAAACACATTTTTTAATCATTTGATATTACCAAGGAATAGTAAATTTAAAAAAAGGCAATTTTAAGAAGATTTATTATTTATTCTGTCAAATAAAAGGAAAATGTATTCGAGCAAAGGGAGGGGCAAAAAATGCTGTGAAACCAAGTTGGGGAAGAGGAGGAAAAGTAAAAGGGTAAGGAGGTTGGTGAAGAAGTGCATATTGTCCCCTCCAAAATACATCTGTGCCAAATTTAGAAATTTGGGTTTTGATAATCTAAACAGTTTTACAGACAGATACATGCTCGTTTTCTTCACTATTGAAAGTGTTATTTCCTTGCTATCGGAATATTTCTTTTCCATTGATTTCAGACTTTTAGTTTATCTAAGTTTGTTTTTTGTAATCTGAATATTTTAATCAGTTAACATGTATTTTAAAAAGCTTATTTTGAAAATTATTATTTATTAATAATACTGTAATCTCTTATATTTAGTACGGCACATCAGGAAATCAAAGGCAAAAACAAGAGAGGATCAAGCTTGGATTGTCTATTGTTATTAATTTGAAAGAAGATGAAAACAGCCCTGAAAACAAGTAAGTTTTGGGCATTTCTACATTTAAAAAAAAATTGAGTACCTTATAAGTAATGATAATTAATCCATATGGGCTTGATGGCAAAATATTCCATGAATTGTCTGTATAGCTCATGATTTGTTATTCTTTTATAGTTATCCCTTTTTTTTTCTTTGCTCTCTATATGTTTTGTATTATAGATTATTTTTTATTTACTACTTTTATTGTTAAAACAATATTTTATTTTGGAATTTGTGCAATGTTTTTAATGTTTCATTTTGCTACTGGCTACTTATTTCAAATTGTCAATATGGATATTTTGTTAACTTAAGGAATATTCTTTGCTATTCAAGTTTAATAGAAAATGTGCAAATTTTTTTAAAAATTTAATGTAGAACAATAGTGCTTCAAACTTGATATATTTTACTCAAATTAAATATTTGTAATCATTTTAGGCATTTCACGGATTTCTTCTTCACTCACATATCGCTAATTGAAGGTCATTTAATGGAACTAAAAGACACAGTTATCCGAGGATACATTAATCGAAGAATTTTTGTACATTTAATGTTTGAAGTAAGTTTTCTTTTAAAATTTAATAGATCTAAGGATGCTTGTATAAAGATTGAGCTTTTTTCTAATTATTGTATGTTTATTGATTGCAGGGCTCCAAACTATTCCAAAGATGCTTACATGATTTGTTCACTGCCCCTCGCCTGCAGAATCCTGAGTGGCTTACCATAATCTCATCTCCTAATCATCGTCATTTAAGTTATGCATTCTTGGAAAGATTCTCTAAACTTTTGAGGCAGTTTGATAAAAAGGAAACAAATTTGTAAGTGTTTAAACTTCATGTTGAAGATGCTAGTTTAATGCTATTTACATTTAATCCTAATTTAAGGATAATGTTTACTATTTTGTTATTTTAATTTCATTTTATCTGCATAAAGTATAGAACATACTTGTTTGATTTTTTACAAAAATTAGTTTATTATATTTGAAAAAGAAATTACATTTAGATTGGCATTTAAATAATTTTTTTCTGTTGCATTAAAATTTTCATTTTAAATCAGATGTAATAGGAAAATTCTAACACATTAATACATCTAATCATTATGCTTTATATAACTTTCAGACAGATTTATATTTTAACCCAACACACAAGTGTTCTTTACATTCTAATTAGATAAAATCATCTGTTTTGGGTCTTGTCTTATTGATTATACTAATAAATATTCCATTTCTTAATGGATTCCACATATTTTTTTCTACTGAAATGTATCTTTGAATGATTTAATTTTAGCTTACCAATTGAAAACTACAATAAATCAATAAACATGCAATTCAGGCATAACAAGAAGTTAATGCAATTATTTTCATGAAAACTTATATAAAACTATCTAAATAATTAATATTTTTAATTTAAATAAATGCATATTAAATGTCATTTTATTTAAGATTATCTAAGGAAATTGTTTTACATTTTTTTTTTAATTTACAGCTAATGCAAATTTTGAAATATATTTTAAATATTTTAGCTTTGTGAGTACTCTGTTAACAGCTGTACTTACTCATCATTTATCATGGGTTCCTTCTGTTATTCCTACTGACTCTAAAATACAGTCTACTCAGTCCAGTCATAAGCATGTACCATATTGGGTAAATACTTTTTTAAAATAAAATATATTCTTTTCAGTAATGCATCTTTTTACTCTTTTTGTTATCAAAAATTCTGATAAGAAAATTTAAGATCAAAAACTAATTTATTTCTAATAAATATTTCTGCAACATAACTACGATAATATGTCACCATTCTATTATAATGAATACAAAAATTCCAATACCCGAATCTTCTTTCATGATAAACAGACTAAGTCTCATCCTAAGATTGGAAAAAAGAAGTAAGCAGCTGTAAATTAAGAATGAGAAATGGAAGAAAGATTTGGAGTATAGAATGTACATCTTCAGCATATATACTCTCTTATACTTATATGTACTTTTTATATGCACTCTTTTTTTGCACATCATATGCTAAAATGTTGTACTTTTAATTACAAACTGCCAATACTATAAAATTTACTGATTTTTGTCCTGATATGTATGCAGGTACTGTGTTTTCAAAATTGCATTAAATTATAAATAAAGAATAGCATTTTTAGTTTTTCTTATTTATTTTAATCATGTTTTAGTCTCCTTATATTCTAAGTTCAGTATAACTAGCACATATTTATTTTTAGACAGATTATATACTTATAGATTTGTATTTTGAGAATATGAGGGCTAACTGTGTGAAATTAAAATATATGTGTATTGTTTTCTAGGTGGATTTGTTAGCTAAGTCAAGGCCTTATAATCCTTTGTGGGTGCAATTAAGGTAAATCATTTTGAATAACATTATCCTGTCACTAAACACTAATATTTAAATTCACTGCTGCTTTATATATCATTATGCAATATATATTTTTTATATTAATATTATGATAAATAGTTAAGATTTGTTAGCTCAGTGTTCAAAATTTTATATTAGATTTATCGACATAGTTATATAATTTCAAAGAGAAAACCAGATTCATAGTTTTCAGAAATGCTATGTAAATTATTATCTGCACTATGTAAATACAAAATTACACTATTTGTTTTACAATATTATTACTGTGGAATTGAAAGAGACTTTAAGATCAATTCATTACAAATTCTCTTAATTTATAAATAAACTCTTCTTTGAAGATATCAAATTAAATTAATACATTTTTAATATTATAATGAATTATTTTTATTGTGGTACAAAGAAAATTCATAAAAATACATTGCTTTTTCCTCTAAAAATTTGTTGAAAATCTAATATGTAATTTTATTTTCAGTGATTTGTATGGAGCTCTTGGGGTTCCACTTCGGCTGACAAAAACTGTTATAAGAGGGCAAAAGAGAGAAGTAGTCCAAAATTTCTTAAGAGTCCTCAGCTATTTCATTCGCTGTAGTGACATCTGCCAAAAAGAATTTGATAGAGCAGAAGAATTTTGTTCTGAGAATGATTGCCTAAGTGCTAGGTGAGTTGTCCACTTAAAAATAAAACACAATATACTGCAGTGTTACAAAGTTAGTTTTTTTTCTCCTTTCCGGCAAAAGTTCTGACACAACATCTGACTGTATTTGAAATACTTGTATTAATATAGCTATGCATTAAGTGTAATTTGAAGATGTAGGTGGTATGTTCTTCATGTGGGTATTTTTTGTATTAATCAGGATATCATATGTTTGTGAATTATCTTCAAGATATTTGTTCTTGTCTCCCTCTCCCTCCTGTAGATAAAAGTTTACAGACTTTCCTAGATTTATCACAATATCCATCAGTATCATAGAAATTAATATATTTTACATAAATTTGTCAAAAATTATTTGAGAATTTTAATAAGTTAATGAAAATACCCAACTTTGTTATCAAAAGATACATATTTTAACTATCAAGAATTGAAATTTCTGCAAATTTTATTAAATCATATACATGTGTTATTTAATGTATAATTTATTAAGAATATGAAATTCAAGTGGAATGCAGACTATATTTAGTAATATTTATGTACAGAAGCCTAGGAATTAAAAAAAATATTAGAAAAATACCCTTTCTCTTTGAATGAGAAAGGGTATTTTTCTAAAATTAAATAATTGCTAATCCTGATTTTTTTTTTTTGAGAATTTTCTTATTTTTATGGATGATCCTAATTTTTAAGGAATTGTATTTAAATGCTAATGTTCGAAGGAGGTAGAAAGCATAAATAAAATTTCCAAGAGCTGTTAAACTGTTTCTATTATGAACTGGAAATTTGGTGAACACTTTTAACTTGTTTCAGATCTAGTTGGCAGTATCAGCTGTTTTAACTTTCACACTTCCTTTCCGTCTCTCTCTGCCATTTTTCTTATTTCAGTTGTGCTTATCTTTATTTATTTGTTGGAATTCTTGATGTGTATCCAATTCACCTTCAACTTTGAAAAAGATTTATTTTAGGTGCTTTAAAGTTTTATCCCTTATTTAATTCAGTATTGAGAACAAGAATAATGCAGAAATACTTTGTGAACAAAGTTAACTTAGAGTCTGTTTTATTATATATCTGTGATGGATACAATATTATAATATTTTGAATTAGCATAGGAATATTTTAGATAATATAATTTATGTATCCATGTATTGCAGCCTTAATATATGATAATATTCATTAATTTTCATAACATTTATTTCTTTGAAGGTCACCAACTCTTCCAGTGTCTTGCAATGCCTTGAAGACCGACACCAAAGTCACAATATCAACTGCTAGCAGTTGCAGCACCGCAACTGAGAAACTCTCTCCTCCTACAATAGTCTCTGAAGTTTGTCTTCCACAAAACTTGCTTTTACCTCAAACAAACGCTGCCTCCCTCGATGCCGATTGTGCCTCCCATTCCTCTAAAGATACCTGTGACCTAACCATAACTCCAACTGAGAATAGGACTCCAGAGGAAAATCCTAGTATTACTACCCCTTCTGTATTAGTTCCTAATGGCCCCTATGAGTCAGTGAAGCCTTCTGCATTGGACAGTTTGGGCTATATGAGCCTTGAGGAGAAAATGGAGGTCATAAACCCTTCAAAGCGCCAAGCTCTTAAAGAGCAGCCTTCAAACTGTTGCTTGGAGATTGGAAATACAAACTCTAGTGTGTGTGCCATGAAAGAAGGAAAGGAGAATGATCCTTCAACAAGAACATTTTGTGCAAAAGATAACCAGAACTGTGTTTGTCGATCTTCTAAATCAAAGGCAGGTTCTAGTAGTAAAGATCACCTTTCTGCTGATGATCAGCAGTGTAGCATTTTATGTACCAAAGATACTACACTTTCCTGTTCCAAAGTGAAAGAGTGTGAATCTATTGAAGAAGGTTACCACAGTATGGAAGAACCGCACAGTCCAAGTCGTGACAACCACTTGAGTGAGATGCTGAAGCGACTGGAAAACTGGTGTCCGGAAGGATGTGATGGAATGCCCCTTCCAGGGTAAGTATTTTTATACTTCTAAAAGGAACCTTTTTGTGAAATGAATCCATTCATAGCTATAAATTAGAACATGATGAACTCAAGATTTGTACTGTTCTGAATATATTTTAATGCATAGTTTGATAATTGTATATTAATAACTTAATAATTTACATTTTCTGACTTTTTTTAGTTTTTTTTGAAAATTATTATATTGAAATAAAATGATGTGCTAATAAAATATTCTATTTTAACTGGCAGATCTTCTATCTCTCAGTTTTTCAACATGTTAATGTTCATAGATTGACAAACAATTTGTAAATTATGACATATAAAAAAACACATTTATGATGCAACATTTATGATGAAGATCAAAATGCCTGAAAGAACATTCTTTTATATATAACAAACTATAATTTATTTAATATGTGAAATATTCTAGAAATTCAAACTGCCTTAAAATTGGAAAATAGACAAAATTATTTGTAGCAGGTTTAAGACAAAATAAAGTGACTTATTTGCTTGAAATTAAAAGATATTGAAAGAAAAAGAAATTCAACATTTAAAAAAAGAAATACTTTTTTGATGAATTAAAAAAAATGGTTCCAAAGTGGAGTTGAAGGATTGGAAAGGGGTAGTGAAAAATTAGCAAAGAAAGCAGAGCTGACAAGTGGTTTAAGGAAAAGTATTGAATATTGTAAAATTAAAGGAAAAGATAAATACAATACTTAAAGAGTTAAAGGAACATTAGTCCCCTCTCCTTTGTAATGATATTTACTGTACCTCGTGCATTACTGTATACTCAAACATACAAAACTTTCTGGTTTGTGAAAAAAGTTGTAATTCTTGTGCTTTTGATGAATAATGATCATAATTGTGATGAGAGCATGATGATGTAAGAGCATAATTGTGATGAAAGCATGAATAATGTTCATACTTTTGAAACATTATAATCAGCAAATTTTCGAAATATAAAATTGTATATTTTACTTTATAATTTCATTAAGTTATTTTTAAAGTCAAAATCAAAATGTTTTTGTAATCTAGGTATAAATTTCATGTTGAACTATTTTTATAATAAACTTGTCAATAGTACACTAAATCATATAGTTCCAACTGCCTTAAAAATGTTGAGAATAGTCTTTAAATTTTTATGCAAAAATTATTGTAATAATGACATGCATTTTTCAGGCTTCAGCAACTCGGAGAAGATATGGAGCCATCTCCTTACAAGAGTTTAGGCTGGTCACTTATGGCAGATGTTTCAGATCATTATTCATCAGATTTCTGCTTGCAAGGCATATGTGGGCCAATTCGAGAAGATGAAATTCAAAGGGATCTTTTTCGGAAAACCCAAGTAAGTCACAGTTTTATTATTTGAATATTGATGTTTGTTATTTGGTCTGTTATAAAAACTGTCTACTATTGGAATTTTTAATTTATATGCTTTTATAATAGATTTTGTTTTAATTAATTTAGATTCATATATTGGGTGAACCTGCCTCAGAAGCATTATGCATTGTTGCAGATACAGATAACTGGTATGTTATGATAGAAATTAATCTGCAATTGATATGTTCAGTAGAGTTACAATTACATTGATGTTCAATCACACTTTCTTTTAAATAAAGATTTGCCATCAAATCACTTTTGACTGTGAAACAAATTCGGTTTCACATTGCGAGAGATTTAATTTTTTTAATCAAAATTCAGTATTTTTATTCCCACATTGAAATGAATCTTGATAAAAGTTCAACCTTTTTTTCACATACTATATATTTCAGTTTGTAAGCAACTAGCTGGTAATATTATAGAATTGTTTATAAATCCTCCTCCCCTTACCCTCCAAATATTGTGCCTATAACTTCTCTAATAAACATAAATCATCTTTGAATCCTTTATAGTTGAAATAAAATTCTCCAACCTTACCTGTTTGATAGCTTTTTTTTAATTTTTCAAGTGATTTTAAAAGCAGAAACACTTGTGCTTATTTAATATTCCATTCTATGGCAAGTGATAGTTGAGGCTTTTTTTTTTGTATCATAGCCAGCTAATGCAAATTGAACAAATACTCAACATCAATCCTATATATATAATGCTGTCAAATCCAAAAACACAGTTGGAATTAGCTATATGCATTCATACTTCAAATCATAACATACAAGGCACAAGAGACCTGCTTTCTAATTTCAGACTGAACTTGTATATCTTGTTGCTCTTCATTTTCTTAACATGTGCATTTTTTTAAAGCGTAGTTTGACTTGTCTCTCCTGTGCAGTGTTTGATGTCTTCTATCTGCCTTTACTTGCCTGATATTTTCTTTTTTATTCTATTTATAGTTTGCATTCTATTTACAAATGAAGATTTATTAAAGGAAGCATGTTTCTTGGGAGGCATGACTCAAAATTTAAGATTAGCGACTCAGTAGCATTATTTTATTTAATCATGAAAAACATAAAGTTTTTAGAATTAACAAAATGTTATAAAAATTGCGTCGAGCAAATAAACAAAGACAGAAAAAAAATTAAAAAACCTGGAAACATAATATATTATTTAATCATGAAACAAAAATTTCATTGCCCTTATTTTAAACAATAAAATTTCACTTTTTAGCTAAAAAACAAATTTACATTGATAAAAGTCTGCTAATGTTAATAACTTCAGGAAATGTTCTTGATTTTGTAATGCTATAAAAAAATTATTTTTCTCCAATTAGAATATATGCGATAGATATCCAAAAGTATGCAAAAATTCTCAAACTTACAATTTTAAATTAAATAAAGGTATATGAATTTTAAAATAATTTTTATGGTATTTGCTTCACTATATATGTTGATTCTTCACTGTTTGAAATTTGGTTCTGTTACTTCATTAGTATTTTATCAATATAAACAAATGTCATATGAATGTGCTTATTTATATGGTGATAATTAAGTCTTAAAAAATCTATTAACTATATATTAATTTATAAAATTGAACATTTTGGGAACTTTTAAGAAAGTTCCTTCAGATTTAAAATTTATTCAAAATATAGTTCCATTCCAGTGTATGAATGAAATTTTAAAAAACAATAAACTTGTTGGTATAATTTTTTTGATTACATGTATCAAATTATCCTGAAATTTTTTATACGTTTGGCATTTTTAGCTGATCTTGTAAATTTGAGTTTTTAATTTTTATTGAATTTTCATAAAATAGTAATTATAAATTCAGAAACGTCGATGAATGAACAATATATGATTAAAATTACTACAAAAACCATGATCCATCCTCCTTGCATCATACATTCATTTTTTTTATTTGCATGCATAAGTAGCTTTTGTTACCAGTTAATGTTGTTTTAAGATCATTAAGATATATCTAGGTTTATTCAATTCATGAGATGACACATCATCAATATCTATCTTTTAGTTTTTTTGTTATAATTTTATTCATGCTAAATTTATAATGTAAAATTTACGATTCTTAAGTATTTTGGCTAGTTTGGTTTCGTATTTGATTTTTTTAATATTTAAAATTTCTGGATCGATAATGGTGAAGATTAGTTTTCAGTTCTGCTTTTTAAAAATGCAAGTCTTGTGAAAAAACAAGTTAGTAATATGAAACTGCAATAAATAGCAAAAACATTATTTAGAACTTTACTGAAGTAAGAGATTAAAATTTAGTTTACGATAGATATATGCAATAATTGTAAATATGAGCAGTATCTAGATTTAGCAGATATGTGCTCAAAAATATAAAAAGCCCCCCCCCCTCCCTACCATGAAAATATTTGCTTATCATTATATATATATACTATCTAAAATTATTAAACATTGACAAATGTATTTAACACTGCAGTCTTAATCAAATATTCTTTTGCTTCAGTTAATTGATTGTTTCCACCATTACACTGTATGGAAGTTTTGAATGATTTGTTTTTTACATTTCTTATTATTGATTTTTTGTAGAATTATAAAATTTTGAAAATCAATTGCTTAAAAACACCCTGCCATATTTATATTCTTGTGTTAATTTGACATACACATTCAATGTACATTTGTAATTGGGCATCAAGGACATTTTTAAAAATAAAATGCACAATTCAAAAAATAATTTCTTATTTAAAAACTTTTTTTTTGTAGGACGGTTCAACTTTTGTCTAGCCATTTTATGGGATATGAAATTCCAGGAAATCTTGGAACTACAATTGCCATGTCATCTTTAGTGAGTGGAATTTGTGATTCCATCATGAACATGGTTGAATTAGGGATCCCTCCTGAATCTGTAAGTCTTTTGGAGAAATTTTCTATTTGTGCTTAAATTTGAATATTTTAACCTTTTATTATAGCTTATATCTACAGAGTGTCCATTCTAATCATGATAAATAGCTAATTTCTAAAGTATTTGAAATTGACATGGGCTTGCAGTTGGAAAAATTGCCCTATCAATAAATATACCACTTTACCAAATCAAACTTTTTATAGAAAAATGCTATTAATATTATTCAGTAGAATATGCTTAGTTCTTTACTATTCTAGACAAAAGTATAAAACTGACCAAGGTGTGATTTGGAGTGACAAGGAGAAAAATCGTCCATTTCCTAAGTGTGGTAAAATCAAGCCAAATGTTTGATTTTTAATTAAAAAAAATTATGAAAAATATTTATTGATAACACAGTTTATATTTTCCTTTAAGGTGAATGGCTTAATGTATATTGAAAATGTTTCTGTAGCTACCTTTTTATTAAATATGTATACAACTGAAAAGATTTTTATATTTGTTATCAGAAATTATTAAACATTGGTCAACGTATTTTACATCACAGCATTAATTAAAATTTGCATAAAATGTTGCATAAAAATTTCAAATCAATGTATTACAATTCTTATGAAAGAAACCAATTTTATATGGAATTAATAAATTTTAAAAATCAATTGCTAAAAAAATGCACTAGAAAGTTGTTCAGTTATTTTAAATTAAGAAAATCTGTTTCTTCTGTAGAAACATCTTAATAATAGCTTTTTCTTTCTTTCTAGTGTATCATATATTTGGAAGATAGGCTACAGGAACTTTACACACGCAGTCAGACATTGGCCGATTATGTTCGAAGTTGTCGGTCTCCTGTTCCCCAGGCAAGAATTGCAAGCGCACTGAATGTTGATGTCAGCGATTTGCCACTCTTGATATCCATTGCCACAACACATTCACCTAATTTATCTGTATATAATCGGTGATTTTGCGTTATTTATTTTGTATGAGTGCTATAACTTCTGAAGGTGTTAAGAAGTGAAACAAAGATTGAGCTAAACAGATAATTTTTGATAACACCCCAAAACTTGCGTGGGTAGTATGAATTACCCTTATAAATAAAGATATATATGCATTTATTTATCAAAAAAATTATTTGGTAACGAATGAAAAATGATATTCTATTATTGATTGGTATTTGCTCATTAGGTATCAAATTTTCCTTGTTAAATATATAACAGAATAAAAATCTGATTAAAGTATTTTAATAAAGTTAAGGAAGTAGATTTGCCTATATACGTAAACTGTATCTAAGTTTTATAAAGTGATGTTTTTGTTAAATAATATGTTGAATTTTACTGTAGTTTCCTAATATTCTTTGAAACATTTGGGAATTTGCTTATAAGATTAGTGAATATTTAGTATACAATTATTGCATTGAAATAAATTATGTGAAATTTTATTTTTTTCAATATAGAATAATAAAATAAAAATTATATATTTTGCAAAATGTGCAGCAAGGGATTGTCTGCTTATTAAACTTTTATCATGGTCTGTATAAGTCAGATCATGTAATTTAAAAAAATAAATTTCCTTCCATGAATTATTGAGTATTTGAAACATAAGTAGCAAAGAATTTATTATTTTATTTCAGTGCAATATCTTGTAGTATTTGTTGCTTTATTTATAGCAAATTTTCAACTTGTTGATAAGATTTGAAGTATGATTGTTTTATTTAAAAGGTGTTTGAGTGTTATAGAATCAGTGTTCTTGCTTTTAACACCTACGTTGCTTATTTTGGTTCGATTCCTGTCATGCTCATTTGTGAATATTTTCATTACATTCCAGATATTTACGAACATAGCTGCACGAAAGTCTTTTGAGCGATTGTAGACACATGAATATATATATATATTTGCATATTGAATGCAAGTACTTTGAAATTCTTTATCATCATATGTTAGTGTACATTATTGTGTTTCAAAAGTTTTCTATATCCATTTTCTAGTGTGAGTGCGCATGTATATTTTTAAAAATTTGGAAATCTATTTTTGCTCTATTGTGCCTGTTATGTGTTGTGACGACTTGTATTGCTTTAGTGTTTTTGTACATAACTTTGTTTTTGAATATATATAAATGAGTATTTCTATTGGGAGAGAATTTTAATTACATAATGATATGGTTGTGCACTTTTCATACTTTCATGTCAAGTTATGTGATGTAATTTACTCAGTTCTTTTTTTTAAAACTTTATTTATGAATATCAGGATATCTAATACTCAGTGTTGTATATTCTGTTTTTGGAGAGAATTTTATTTAAAAAGGTTGCAAGGAGAATCTGATAAATTATTTTTGAAAGTATATGTAAATATATGGAGTATTTCCTTTAAAGTTGTAAAAAATATAGAAAAATGTTTTTTTATGAGTTGTGATGCTGTTTTCTGTGGCCAAGAGAACACTGTACAGATTAATACAGAAATGTATTAAATTAAGAAGGTAAATGCATCCTCTTAGAACGCTTTAAATGTTGAATTTGAGTAAAATTTTTCAGTGTATATATATATATACTTTAGTTCTTGTTCATACCGTTGATTTGCTAAAAAGAATAATTCGTATATACATTTTGCATTATAGAAGAAATTTCTCAGAAATAAAACTATTCTGTATATTTAAAAAGTTACTCAATTTTATATAAATAATAAGCTGTTTTATTTTCTTTGGTGAAAGTGCATGTTGCAGTCATTTTCATCATCGAGATTCATTTTAAAATCAATTCTCTTGGCCATAGACTTTCATAGTATAATATTTAAACTTTCGATTAGCTTTTCTACAACAATGCCACTGTGAAACTGCCTCGAATGTGACATGTCTTATTTGTCTTGTCTAAATTAAATCTGTAAATATTGGACATATTTTGATCAAGTTTCAGAAAGAAATATATTTATGTATTTTTTCCCTTAAATATGTCTTGAATTGTATCTAGTTGTCGGGTTTTGAGAGAATCTGTTTTATTTATTTTTGAGAATAAAACTATTTGTGAAACGTAGTCAGATGTATATTTTAAAATTATTTGCAGCATGCCTCACCTATTCATATATCAAAATATTCTAGTCCATTTGACTGCTTTTTTTTTATTTTACAACTTCTACTTTTATGGTCCCACTGAAATTGAATCTGATTTTTATTCACATTCTACAGAGAAAATATCTTTCTTTAACCACCTAAGAAAAAGATATATAAAATTCAAAAACAGTTTACTTTAAATGAAAACGACTTTTTAAGATTCACTTTTTAATAACATGAATTACAGAAAATACTTCTTAAAATTTAGACTGTTACTGATTTTAATTAGAAATTTATCAAATGATCACACATTTGTGTATACTTTATATTTTATAAAAACAATTTATTTCGGTGATCTGTACAAGAGAGATGAGAAATGACTCACAGAACCTTGTATCGTCCTCTGTTGATAGGTTGGTATGAATGTTGCTATAAGGAAGGAAAAAAAAAAAAAGAATACACATAATAAAATTAAGCTTTGAAAGTATAAAATCATTTGCAAATGTTATCTTCACAAACATTAAAAAATAATTCATTAAACAAATCAGAATAATAAATTATACTATCAATTAGATTTTATAAGTCTCTTTTCCTACTACTCATTTCAAAATGGAAAGTGACATTATATATATTACAGATGCCAGAAAATTTAATACTAAGATGAAATATTGCCTTTAAAATGCATTTTTTATACCATACTAATATGGGTAGTAGAAATAAATCTTAATACATTAGTGTGAAAAAAAAACCTAAGAAATCTACATAAAATTGAGAGCATTAAAATTATTTAGTCATTGCTCCATTAAATGAAATCTCTTAATGTAAGATGAGTTACTATATACTATAAATTCAATACATTTTATTTTTATGCAGAAAGAAGATATTTCTAATTCAAAGATAAAACTTAATGATGAGAAAAGTCATGGATACAATATTGACACCCTAAAAAGGAGATTATCCCAGAAAATAACGAATTGACAAATCAATTAAAATCACAAGGAATTCTTTATTATCCAAATCCTACATTCATACATGAAAACTATTCAATTTTATATTATTTCTTAAGTGTTTGATTAATAATAGAACTTAATAATTATTTCTTTAGCATAAACAAATAATATTTTCTGAATTATAATATTAACATTTCAGTAAACAAATGAAACTAAAAGATTTATTTAGCTCGTAATGCTTTAAGTTCAGTTTGGATGTGTAGATAAAAATAAATCTTTGCATTCTAACTGCTACATTAACAGCAACTATTCTTAGCTGAATTATATACATTTAAAAAATTAAACACTTACCAGTTTGACAAGTTCCTCTTTGATGAGCCTAATAAATTCTGCTCTGGCTTTAGAGACAGCTAATTCATTAGTACTTTCAATTGCTAGATAGAGTTTGCGGTCACCTTCTTTTGGCTCCTTGCCTGGAGGATAATAAGTTCCTCGTACAGTAATGCCTGCTTCTGAATATTCACTGATTTGAGCAAGAGCTTCCTATAAAATAAAAGGAAAAATTATTAGGTCATAGTAAAATATTAGAATTAAATGAATTTAAGGTTTGGAATTCAATTTAATTAATTGATTTGCATAGAAATTATTTTTCATCATTTGAGGATGATTATCACTAATAGATTAATAATGGGAAGTTCTTTAATTTAAATATTTCTTCCATGATCAGAGTGTACAAATATATTGGTTTTCTACATATGACGAAAAAGTTGATTTTTCTGAAAAGAAAGCTAACAAATTTATTAAAGAAAAGAATTAAATCTTTGAAACAATGAGTCACAGATACTAAGAACTCCGAAGACTATTTGCATGTGCCTGTAGAAAAGAAAGTTAAAAAATAATACAAATTTTCAATTATTATGATATTCTTATATTTTCTTTACTATTATGACAGTAATGCACACTCTCCTAGAGCTGTGGAATTTCCATATTTGTTGCTACAGAAAACTACGGAGTTATGGACGTATAGTGAAAAATTACAAAAATGTCAAAAATAGCTCTTCCTGAATCCTTGCTCACAAGAATGCTGATAAACGAAAGAATTTTTAGGATAGTTCCCCCAAAACTATAACAAAAATCTTGTTCCAGCACAGAGTTGCTCTTCGTAACAAAAACATACTTGTTATGATGTTAAATTAAGCAATGATGTGATTTTTTTAAAAAAATTATTTGATTTATAAATTTAGTTTATAAAAATTATTTAACAAACATTTATTATGTTTAAAATGATTTGTTTCATTTAATTAAAATTCTTTGGAAATATCTATTTTTCAATAATTTATTGATATTATATTTAATGTATTATATCTGTAAGAACTATTATTGATGACTTGGCAACTAATGTTGCAAGGTATGGCAATGAAAGAAGATACAAAATTTGTCTTGGTTAAATTAATACCTATGGTACTCGAGAACTTTTCGTAATTTTGAACTGTAGAAAGGTAATAAAGTCTACCGTGCATTTTACTGTCATTACAAAACATTGTATTAATCGAAACATTAAGACAGCACCTCTTATAACTCAATAAATCTTATTGCTTACTTTTGATGTAACTTTCCACCTAGCTTGTTGAGGGAAATCATTAATTTCCAGTTCTTCTTCATATTTGCGAAATGTTTCCACAGCCTGTTCATCATCTTTGCTTTCTTCATCTGCTTTTGGTTGATAGTTCAGTTTAGCATGGAGCTTTTCTGCCCTCTGTTCAGCTAGTGTTTTGGCCTGATGTGTAAAGGAGAAGATTTAATTTGAAGAAAGATATATAAAGATTAAGAAATATTATCAGATTCCTTGAATGAAAAATATTAATTAAAATATAATTTTCTCAAATAATAAAAGAAATTTCACACTGATATAATTACTGATGGCATTTCAATAAATTATTTGAAAACAATTAATGGGAGTTTGAAAAATTAACTTGATAAACTGAAGCAAAAAAAAAGGCATGATTTTTCCCTCCTGTTTTGATTTGCAATTTCATTTAACTACTTATTTATATTTGTACATTTTCAAAAGAAATGCATACCACATTGCCTCCAAAGTATTTTTTTTACTAATTAATTTGATAAGAATTCCATACTAATTAGTTCGATAAGAATTTAAATTTAGCAATATTGACTGCTAATTTTAAATTCTTATCGAATATACTTTTCCCATTTTCCCACACTTTTAAAGCTAAGGGGTGAAAAAATCTTATTTTTTAAAAATATTTCTCATGTACAGTTATCTAATTCTTATTTGTAATGTTTTACTTTAAATTAAATTGCAGTTTTCAAAAGACACTGTAACCATGGGTTGAGGCATTGCATTTATATTCATGTAAATAGACATAATTTTAAAAATAGTTCTTACCAAATCAGAAGATTTAATATTTTGCTCTCAGAAGCAAATGAGGATTTAGAATTAAGATACATAAATATTCATGTAAATATAAGAACTCATTTTAGAATATTTGAGGAATAAAACTCCTAAGATATTCTTCAATGATATATGAAACAAAATTTTATTGATCAAAAGTTTTTTTAAAAAGAAAAATTAATAAGCAACTTGTAACTATTAAAGGAAAAATAAAAAGCAATATGATATGCTATCATGAGGCACCTTATTCAGAGGCACCTTACAAATACAAAAAGTTAAAAAGTCAAATCCCGAGATTGACTATTAACTGATAACAAAACTTTCTCTTATGCATACATACCTCTTAAAAATGTCCTATATATATATATATATATATAGGACAATAAGACTAGGTTTCATTAATTGGAAATTCTTTAAATATGAAAGCTCATAATATTTTATTGATTACAAAAATATTTATAATGAATAAGAGTTAATCTTTTAAGTAAAGCATTATTAACTTAGGAATAACAAGCTAGTAGATACTAATGCTTTGTGAATTTAAACATGAAGAATAAAATATATTAGTTAAATTCATTTTAAAAGAGGTGGAAAAAACGTTTCATCGTCTTACCGATATTACAGGTGTACCAAGATGTCCTTTCAGTACAGCTTCTGCAGTCTGCTGGGCTTCAGCACCAATATTCCTTTGTAAGCTGATGCGGGATGCAAGTTTTTTAGCCAGTTCCAACTTCTCAGCACTGGCTATTGTACCACTTAATGCAGCAGTTCCAGTAGGTAAGATGATTTCTTGGACTCGTTTCTTGGGTGCCAGAAGAGTTTCAATTTCTTTATCAATGTCTGCTTCGGCATCCTCATCATCTGAATCTTGAAGTCCAAGAGCAGCTTTCTGGAATTTCTTTTTTTCATTAGCAAGTTGGGCTTCAGCTTCATCAAATTTGAAACCTTTACCAGAAAAGCCACTGCTACTTTTCACTTTTTTGCCCTCCTGCAAAATAAATGTAATTTTAAAATGTCATATTGTACATATTTAATAAATCCATTTTTAAATAGTGAAAATATGTAGTAAGTAAAGTTACATATTTTACAACTGATATTCCTTTTAAAATTGACAATATATATAAAATCTGCTTCATAAAATAAAATCTATATAAATTTGAGAATACTAATGCACTTTTTAAAACTTATATATTAAAACTATTTTCTAATTTAATATACTCATATTTAGATACGTCATGAAAAATTAGATTATTAATGTCATTAAAAAATATTTAAAATCTTCAAAAAAATTGAACTAAAAAAAATTTGAAAATTGAAAAATCATTTCATTTATTTATTTTAGCTTGTTTGAAAATTGATCTTTAGATTTAGTAGATAGTTCTCATTTAAATTATGGACTTGAGAATATTTTAAAATACAGTTTTTAAGAAACCATCAAAAATTACAATAAACTAGCTGTCTTTTGGATACCAGTTCATTCATCCAGATTACTGACTATTTGAGATTGTTAAATGATTAATATGGAATTAATTTTTTAAATAAATATTTCACCTTATTATTTGATACAGCTAAAAAACATGAATTCAATTGATTAAGTTTACTACAAATTAAAATGTGTCTATATTATGAAATAAAAACAAAAGTGTAAACCTTTAGGGTGTTAATGATTGATAAAAAATATGCAATTGAATATTCTGATGGATGAATTTAAATTCCATCATAAAATTTAAAAATATTGTCATCAAAAGGAATTAAAATTATTATTAAGATTAAAGAAAAAATTGTACAGAAATGAAACTAATACCATTAAAATAGTAATTTTTTTTTTAGTCATAACATAATGTAAAGACTATTTTTATAAAAAAAATTGTTTTGGAAGATATTTTTTCTAAAAAAAATAGCATCAATTTCCCTAGGTAATCCATAACAATTCCTTATCTGGTGACGGTTAAGCTTATTTTTGCACTAGATTAAATTTTCTATTTGAAGCCTATTAACTGATTTTTTTAAAATCTTCTTTCTTCAGACTGAATATACGTTTTGGTAACATGGTGAGCCATCTGCAGAAAATTTATAAAAATATTTTGCAGCTCCATTAACTAGTTAAACAAAGCACAGTATTCAATGCAGCTCATAAAATGTTCAATGAAGCAATCTGTAATTTGTATGACTATTAAATAAAAGTAATTTACATTTATTTAACTGTAGCATGCACATTAGCTTATTATATATACAGATTTTCATACCATTTCTTGCTTTAATTTATATTCATCCCATAACTTCTGGAGCTCTTCAGGCACAGTATTACCACCTTGCTCTAGTGCTTTGATTATATCCCCAGCATATCGTCCTTGTTCTTGAGTTACAAATGTATATGCATAACCTTTATTTCCAGCACGGCCCGTTCTCCTAAAAAAGAAAATTCATATTCAAAAATAAACTTCATTGAAAGATACACATTTAATGGCTAAAAATAACAATCTCGAATTAGTCAAATAATGTATAGTAATAAAATGATGACTCTTGATTAGATTATTTAACCAAGTAAAAAAAAATTCAGTTAAAAAGAATCGTGCTAAATTAGTGTACATCTTTTTAGAACAATGAATTAAACCAGACTTTTAGTGAAAATTATCAATGGTTTTTAATTGTATAGAGAATTTTTTCGTTTCAAATTTTTATTTCTTCTATCATAATGCTCTTTTTAATTAACTTCACATATACAGTTACCAATGACTAAAATTTTCATAAAAAAACAGCAATTCTAAAATATCTGAGAATTTTTACAATAAAACATTCCAAAAAATATTGTAGACATTAAAAAAAAAGAATTACAGGGTATTGTTTAATTTTAAATAGTTTTATAAGGTTGATCTGAAACCCATAAGTAATTTTAAAATTGTTTAAAGTATGAAATTAGATTTCACTACTAATGGTAAATTTACTTTTTGCAATTTGAAATAACATATATGTTAGCAACATGTTTTGCACTTCAATGCCCTCCAGTAAGCAGTCACAAACATAAATTTTTAACAAAACTTACTTAGCCCTTTGAAAGAGGTGAACACTTAAAAAAACACTTTTGAATTCCTCTTTCTTTTTAAACTAATAAAAGGTCTAAAATCAGCTTTCTCCATTACCAAGTGAAATTCCTCCCAGACACTAAAACATCTTAATGTTTATTATATTTGATAATTAAACTGATGCTTCTGTGTTATAAATATGAATTAATTTAAAATTATTATTATTTCCATCATTTTTTCTATAAACCCTCAAATTAAATCAAAAATCATGAATGAAATGGTTGATCCATGCTATTGTACCAAAAGATTAATAAACCTACAATTTGAGTTTACAGGGAAAAATAAATTAATGGCTCATACGCAAATGATTTTATCAATTATACTTCTGCTATCAACATCATACTGAATTGTATAAATGATTTGAGTTACTGAACTATTACACTAACACTGATATAATCTCTTTGTTGCATCTCCATGAACATGAGGTACTTTTAAGAGAGCCTATTTTATATGGTTCTCAGTACCCATATTCCAATCTGTAGCTGCTCATGCTGTCAAGATTAATTTGAATGTCCTTAGCATTTTCACCTATGTTATCTCAGTTATAGATTTCACATAAAATAATATCTTGAAATTAGATAAACATCTATGAATTTCTAATGACTTTACAATAAGAATTTCTGTTATCTAAATTTTAGACAAACTTAATTATTCTTACATGCATCTTATTCTTGATTGTTACCACAGACCTTTATATTGTATAATGAACATTGCCCTTAACATTTTTTCAAAAATTATGTCATTCACTCTTACAATTTAAAACAAATACATCTAGCTTTCTAACTAGTTGATATACCTTGTGTTGCTTGAGATTAAAATCCTTTCAGGTATAATATTTTTATAATAGGAAAAATTCGGTATTAAATATTATGATATACAGAACCTTCTTTCAAAACACATATAATGAAACAAAAGAGAGATACATAAAAATAGTGGTAGAGTAATTTAAAATTTTAACATTGCCTTCCAAAGGAGTGTCCACAGATTTCCTTATTTCAAAATAATTTACATTAAATTTTCTAAAAAATTAATAATGATGACAAATTTTACTGAGAGAAATTACATCATTTATTATATCAAATTATTAAAAATAAAAACAAGTCATTAATAATTTAATTTTACTTATTAAATAAATTAAGAGAAGATCAAATAAACAGGCATTCCTCATAAAAATAAAAGTTTGCTAGCAAAATTATACTAGACAAATTACAAAGCAAATAAATAAATAAATAAATCATAGTTTAAGTGATTTTTTTAAGGTAACTAATTATATTATTATGAATTTGTAAAGCTGCTTCTGAACACAGTTTATTCTATTGTAAGAAAGACTGTTTTATGGACAGTTCTAATAGATGCTAAACAGATAACATATAATTGATTCGCAGGCTTGATCACAAATTGAATGACAAAATGTTCCCAGCATCAACAGGAATTTTGGTGATAAGACCATTAGGACGAAAATCATGATGATTTTTCTAGAAGTTAATGTGCCTTGCTTTGGAAGCAATAAAAAGCTAACATACTGAGCTGGAGCCAATTAATGAGTTAAGTATTGATTCATTTGTCAAACCTTGGAGTGAAGTATTAAGGCAGCATCAAATTGTGTGTTGAGTAACCACTCTTATAATCAAGCCAGTAGTGAATTGGCAGTCAAGTCCAGCTACAGTGAAGAGAGAAAGTGGAGAACAACAGATGTTTGAGGATGTGAACAGTTATGTGAACTCCTTCTGAAAAGTTCTGTTTGAGTACTTTGTGGTATTATGATTGTTTACTGCCAATTTTCTGCTTGTGTGCTGCTACTTATTGTTAGTACTGTTCTTGAACACTTGGCTAAGTTCTGTTGCCTGAGTATGTGTATTTTCAAGTTGAATAAATGTCTTTATTTGTTATTAAGTCTATTGGACTATTTCACCTTGCACCAACTAAGCTGGACCCATTAACTGTTGTTGATATGGAATTTTGCAAGAATTTTCCATAACAATATAAAATATCAACTTTTAGTACCATAAGGAAAAATAGTAACAACCACAACAACAAAAGTTTTTTCTATACAAGTTAATTTTATTCTTTTTCCTTAAAAGTAAACTTCCAATTTTAATATGCTGAAATAAAATCCCAGTCTGAACTTGTACTAAAATCACTGACTGATGAAGAAGCTGGGAATATTTGATGTCTCCAGCATAAGAACGCATAATTCAATGTATATAATGTCATATAAAATATTTTATTTTCAAATTAAAAAAAAAAGAGCACTTACCCACATCTGTGCACATAATCTTCAATATGATTTGGACAATCATAATTTACAACTAATATGAGATGCTTTACATCCAACCCACGAGCAGCAACAGATGTTGCTATCTAGAATATAAAAATGTAAGTCGAATAAATATTTTCTTAGTTTATAATAATTATAATATAATGAATACTATTTTATATAAATATAGTCTTTCAATTGAAGATATTCAAAAGCTTAGTTAAATAAAGTTTAGATTTAATTAGCAAAACCAAAACAAAAAAAAATGTTTAAATAATAAGTCATTACTAAACAAATTAAATGCCTTATACAATAGGCTATGTTATTCATCAAAATTTCAAAATCCAAATTTAAATATACATTAAAAAAGTACATTATATATACAAATGGTATTACTGCATAAATAATTTGTTTCTATAGCTATTGCAATCAAAGGAGATGATGTAAAATCAGATATAACTTATAACCAACTTTATTTTCATAAAGTAAGTGCTCTTGACAACATTCTATATCCAAAGCTTTGCCTGTATTTATCTGTTCTATAAATGAGTAAATGGGGAAATATCAAAACAAATATATTCTAATATTATGCTATTTATTATACTAAGGCCCTTAAAAAGTTTTGATCTTCAATAATAAATAATTACTAATCAGAAAATTTCAAAACAATGCTTTAAAACTCAAATTTGCTCATACATACAAAGACTGTTTAGAGCTTCCACTCCAGAGATTAATGGTCATTCGCCAAAGTTGAATTTTCCTAGGGTCGGTGATTTTTCATCAAATATATGTAAATGTCATTATTAAAAAGTGAGAAATTTCAAAAATCATACTCAAGCTATATTTAATATAAAAAATAAACAATCTACTTGAATTAGAATTCAAAATTTCTTACAGCTTACCAATACACTAACTTTACCGGCTTTGAAATCACAAATGGTTGAATCTCGATCAAACTGATCAATACCTCCATGCAGAGCCATACAATTATAAGATGCTTTAATTAAGTCTTTTAACAACAAATCTGCGTTTTCTTGCTTGTCAACAAATACAAGAGCACTGCCTTGATCTTGATAATATCCTAGAAGTTCTAAAAGTTTTAGGAACTTTCCATCTTCTTCAATGACCACAACATGTTGTTCAACATCTTTACAGACAACACTTCGACCACCAACTTGAACTTCAATTGGTTTAGTTAATATACGGCGAGCTAAGGCTTCCATTTGTCGAGGGAATGTGGCAGAAAACAGAACAGTCTGTCGATCAGGTCTAGTGCCATCAACAATTCGCATCACCTTGAAATTCGATAGATAAATATTGTATCAATCTTAATAATAACAATAAAAAAAAAGACATTGTTTATTTTCTATAAATAAATACATAAAATAATGGAACATTTCTCCAAAACTGAATGGGCATATTAATCAATTATTTAATTAAACAAAATAAAGGTAATTTAATTAGGATATCTACATTGTTCATGGAAAATTAAGAGAAAATAAAGATTAACTTCAAATTAAGATAGTGAACTTCACTTACTTGAGGTTCAAAACCCATATCAAACATTCTATCTGCTTCATCAAGAACAAGATATGTCACCCTTCTGAGATTTGTCACTCGACCTTTAGAATAAAAAATAAATATACAAATAAACAAATATAAAGAATAATTGATAACTGAACAGAAATTAAAAAAATAATAACACAAGCACAAATTGTAACCTTAATAATTTGATACCATCCTCGAATTGCAAACACAATATCATTTAGTTTTTCAGTGCAGTTTAATATTAATTACAGCTTATTATACATTAGTCCACATTTTTTCTTCAGAACCAATATATTAAAAAACATTCTATCTTTCTGAAATTTGATGCAAAATAAAAGCTAAGAGCATAAAAATACCAACAAAAACACTACAACATATTGAATTACAAAAAACTATAATAATAAAAAGTAAATTTTGCTTTTTGAATATAATATATAAATGTTTACAATCATTAACAGATACAACATATTGATTGAGTTCTAAAATTTGATATTGTATTATCAATATCATGAGAACTATTTACTTTACAATATAAATGTTTTATTCGATTCTATTTTATTTATAAATCAGATGGAATATTGATCTTCTATTTTTGGAAATAAAATTTCAATCTATATCCATATAATACTCACACAGGTCCAATGGTATACATACAAAAAGTATATGGGTATATAAAATAAATAAATATATATATGTAAGATTTAAAAAAAAAAACAACTTACCACTGTTTGCAGCTAACATGTCAATCATTCGACCTGGAGTACAAACAATTACTTCAGCCCCACGTTTCAATTCAGCTATCTGTTCTGATATGCCAGTACCACCATACACACAGACAACTCTTAAAGAAAGAGCTTTAGTAAATTTCTTGCACTCTTTTGTGATCTGCATGGCCAGTTCTCTTGTAGGTGTCATTATAATAGCTAAAGGGGAAAATTACATTTTTATTGCACATTATGAAAACAGAAAAGAACATTAAATAATCAGAAATAAAAATTTTATAAAAAAAAATACGACTATAAACATACAAATTGAATTTAACAAAGGGAATATGATTGTATAATAATTTAATCTTTTGATTTCAAGACTGTTAATTAGACTGATAAATGAAACATACTGAAAAGAATTAAAATGAGTATTCAAAAAGGGGATAAAAAAATGAAGAAAATATTAGAAATTGAAATTCTTTTATTTAAATCTTGGGCCCCATTATCTGAATACAAGATATTTTATACCTATTGGGCCATCATCTGCTTCCAGAGCTGGTTGGTCCAAAATATGTCGAAACATAGGTAATAAGAAAGCCAGTGTTTTGCCAGAACCAGTTTTGGCAATTCCAATTAAATCTTTTCCAGACATGATGCATGGAATAGCTTGAGCTTGAATAGGTGTTGGCTTTTCATAGTTATGCCTGAAATTATAACATATGCAATCATTTAAAAACAATCAAAAGTAAGAAAAATTAAACACGAAGAAATGCACATATATTAAACTTACTTCTTCAGAATGTCTAAAACTTTTTTACTAACTCCACATTGAGCCCAATTTTTAATTGGCTTGGGGCACCCTTTACCTTTGACTTTGATGCCTTCCAAGTCATTTCTCAAAGCTTCAACTTCTGCAATATTATCAAAACAATTTATCATATATTACTATTTACAACAACTATCTGAATAATAATAGAACAGTATAAAAATCTTGGATAGTAAAAATTCTTTTGACAGAAGGAACATGAAATTTCATTTGCTTTTTACAAACAAGAACTTTCAATCATAATGGCAGAAAGGTTATTTTGTGTTTTCTAAAATGAAGATTTCAAAATTATTAAAACATATTGTATTAAAAACCTATATATTAAACACATATATAAAACATATATATTAAACATATATATTAAAAAATGTTTTAAAAGAATACAATTGTACTCAGCAAGAAAGAAAATTATTTATTCCATTAGAAAATTTTTATTTTATTCTGTTCATTTAGAATAGAATCACATGCAGTCATGGCATTTGCAAATATATACTGAATTGCCATGGTGTGTGAAATTTTTTTTCTTTTCTACAAAGATTATCTGTATTTTAAATACTCTGCTTTAACTACATCTATTCATGCCCCCTACATTTTTCCCTATTACTACATGTTCTAATTCAATTTCTTTTTAGTAACACAGTCTGGTTTTTTCTCTAATACAATATCAATAGAACTTGTGAAGAATCATTTACGGCACACCAACTCAATCTATCATCAATTCTGTATTAACTGCTTTATATATTATACACTGTTTTTCTCTTATTGAAAAAAAAATCATAGTTTGCTATTCATTCACCATTAAATGCAAATGCATTTAAAATGATTATATGAATCCAGGAATGATAGATTAACAAATCCTACAATAACTATAGAGAAACAATACACTTCTATGGCAAACAGCCAATTTTAGTAAAAAAAAATACCCATGAATAGAAATAAACAACAAGGAATTTCCTATACTGACATTAAATAATTAACAATTTTAAATAAAAATTAGAATACTAAATGAATTTCCTAAAAAATAATTACTGGCACAAGAATAATTGTTAAAAATTATAATCCAATATCAAACAGATTATATTCACAAATAGTTGATTTTTTTAAATACCTTCTGAAGTCATTCTTGCAAGTTCAGGTACTTCAACATAAAAGTTTTTACGGAATGGCTGGTATGTAACATCTTCCTTAGTTACAGTGAGAAGTTTCTTTGCTTTGTTGGCTTGAAGGTTAGACATAGCTGACTGTAGATCATCTGTCTCTTCTTCAGATGAGTACTAAAGAAACCATATTTAAACCATCAAATATTTTTTTTTTTACCAATTACTAAAATTTCTTCTTAAAACAACTGTTTTTCCACATCAAATTTTGTTAAAAATGAATAAAAAATTAAAATATAAATTATGGCAATAAATTTAATAAAGTATTTAATATTTAATTAATTACAAAAATAGTAAATGCTAATTAAAAATGAGGGCAATACAGAAATGTTTACTCTAAAAATTAAGAATAAATTATATATTTTGCTTCATTTATAAATTAAGTAGCACAGTATTGCAATATTTCAAGCAACATATTAAAAAACAAAATTTCTTCAGTTTATACATATTAAAAATAAACAAAAAGGTTTCTAAATAATTCAATCTATTTATGAGATGGGAATTTTCTCTTTTTAATGCTTTTATTCTTATATTTTATTGCAATCTAATTTGTACATAGAAAATGTTATTTAAATTGTCCAATCAATAAGCAACAAAATTTCTCTGCCTCATTGTTCTGAAATTTCCACATCATTCTCTTAATCAACTATTTTTGAATAGAAAATAAAATGCCGATCCTTCCTCCTCCCTTAATGCACTTAGAAATCCATAAATAAAATAAGTAATTTAATGCAAAATATATAAAAAATTTCAATAATGACATTTCATTTGATAAATTTATTTTAAAAGAAGTAATCAATAAGTCTGTTAAACCTCTAAAGCATCTTGGTCTTGCTCCATGAGCTCTCCCTTAGATTTTGTATTTTTCTTTTTAGCCATGCCAACAATCATTGTAACTTTAGCTCCTCCCTTTTCCTAAAAAAGAATAACAATAACAAATTATTTTGTTGAAAGCATATGTCAACAGGTTAATTAAAAAATATCCCAGGCAAAGAGTTATTTATATGCCAACAAACATAAATTTTTTTTTTCATTTTAATGATTCTTGTTAGTTAAAGTATACATTATTTGTCAGTTGCATTAATCGTTCCAGAGATAAATGCAAATCAGGGAGTAATAGATATATATTTAAAATAATACTGATCTGCATTAATTCTTAAAACTTGATTAATTTACTAAAGTACATAAATTTAAATTAGTTCATGATAAAAAAACAGATTAGGTGGAACTGCTATACAAAATCAAAGAAATATATAGAAATACATTAACTTTTCAGAATAATTATTCATTTCCAATGAAACTACACAAAGTGCACCCGTGCCTGATCATGGATCATTTCAAAAAATATAATTATATTCAATATAAGATGCTTGAAAACTGTTCTAAGGAGTTTTCATCTTTCTCAATGGAAAGGCCAATACCCGCAAACTTTGCTTTCAGCTAACATCAATCAATTTTCACCAGTTCCTTTCAATAAACGTGCATATAATGTGTTATGCTAATGTTTATCATAATCAATCCCTGTATCTCTAAAAGCAAGTCAATGGAAAGATAAAAGAATGGAGGGAGTGGGCAAATACAAGGCTAATTTTAGCAGGGCACTGACACAGTGTTGAAAGAAAAATTTCCTTCATTTCAAGAAACAACATAATGAGATAAAACACTCCCCCCACCCTCCCCAAAAGATAACATAGACACAAGAAAATTTCATACTGAACTAAAATATGAAATTTCTCTTATATATATATGTTACAGCCAAAGCCCGAAATCGGCCAATTCGTGAACTGGCCAACGTTGATGTAAACTTACCGGCCAATGGCCGATCTTTTCTTGATTTCGGGCTTTGGTCGGCCAATTCACGAAGTGGCTTGGGATGATTGGCCAAAGTAGGAAGCAAGGAATAAAGAGCAGATTGCTTTACACACTGTTAAAAATGAAATATTTAAAAATGAGTAATTCTGTGTACTTTTTTTTAAGTACAATTGTTTCAGAAACGAGTTCAAATCTCTGAGTTAAAAATAAACTTGTAATATATAAAAATATGTTCTCATGTTATTCTGTTCTCATATTAAAGCCATAATAGAAATTATTCAGTGAACGTATATGCTGTAATAACGTGATAGTGTGAAGATTAGATTTACGTTCGTCAAAATGAACAAATTATATCTTGAGCAAAGGCGTTGCGTATCATGTATGAATACCAAGGCAAATTGAGTACTCAGTTTTCAATTACCTTTAAGGGTGATCCTTAGTCTTTTTCTGCTCCATCGGCCTAATGTTAAAGATCCCAGATCACATTGTCTCCCGAAATATCGCTTCAAAAATATGAAATTTTTTGCAAAGACAAATAGCAAATATAAGGGCCAATTAAAACAAATATGAAGGAAATATAGTTTTGCTATTAATAACATTTAAAGACATTTCTTTGTTGGCACCATCTGTTGAATTTCACCTACAACATGACCTTATTTATATTTTATACATAAATGTCATCATATTTATTTACCACTAGCCACCTTTGACAACCAGCCGGTTCGCCAGTATTAATGATCGCTAAAATTTTCAATTAATGTAACTTGTTCTCTTAGTAGCTTTTCCTGCAAAATATTTTTGAGCTTCATACTTTGGTAGTTATGACTCAGTCAAACTTTTATGTAGGCCTTAAACAGTTCTGTTCATTGTACTACTTTGTCTAATGTTCTCTCAGTATCCATAAAATTTGTACTTTAAATTAAAGTGGAAATGTTAAACTGCAATCAATATAAAAGCTTTTTATGTCTTATTTTAAATATGAAAATTGAAATCAGAGTCATTTGGCAGTGAAATTAAATGTGCACTGCAGAATAATTTATATAATATCTTAAAGAATTATTCAACAAAAATTTCTCTGATTCATCGTAAAATTAATTTTTTACTTTCAAAAGATTTAAATGATGAAATAAAAATATTTTATTTTATTTCAGTCAATAAATGAACTTATGAAAAAATTACGAATTTTAAATTTTACACAGTCCTTTGGTCTCAGGGAATCATATTTTGCAAAATACTCTTGACACTTCAACTTTTAAATAAATAAATAAACGTCCTTATCTTCTGCAATGAATCTGGCCGATTTATGAAGTTTTTATGCATCAATTTTAGAACAACAACTGGCAGAAGATAAACGTATCTTCATTG
Source organism: Argiope aurantia (assembly GCA_026543865.1). Lineage (NCBI taxonomy): Eukaryota > Metazoa > Arthropoda > Arachnida > Araneae > Araneidae > Argiope > Argiope aurantia. The sequence goes on along the minus strand of JAPMOR010080612.1, from coordinate 137,266 downwards.
AGACAGTCTTTGAAGTAGTCTAAAATCATCAGTTTTTATAGAAGAGTGATATTGAAATTTCATAAATCAGTCAGTTTTTGTGATTGATTTAGTTGGTTGGAGTTCAACAATTTTTATTTAAAATATTGGTGTCTCAAGAATATTTTGTCAAATATGATTCAAAGAGCAGATAACCTATGTAAAATTTTAAATTCTTGATTCATCGGAGCATTTATTGACTAAAGTTGTATTAAATATAATTATTTAGTTGCTTTAGACCATTTTGTTAGCAAATGTATGCCCCAAATTAGCGGATGGTCGCTGATTAGAATGATTATAAGTATATCAAACTATGTTTGCCTTAAATTAAATTGTTTTATTGAATTAATAATATAGATATTGTCAAAGCTCATAGAAAACTTTTCTTCCTTTTACTTTTCAGAAAATATCTTATTTCATTTTATTTTCATTTTATACAGACACCCGCCAAGAATTACAATTTTATTTATTAAATTTGCAGTAATAGTTGATTTATTTCTTAATTTAAACTTCTATCAATGTGATGGCAACACGCTGATAAAAGCTTTTTTTTATTTTGAGCGGAATATATTACTGAAAAATATGGTTAAAATATTTCTTCAAAAATTCATTAAAAATCTAAGCATAATTTATAAATTAAAACATTGGTATCATTAAAAAATAATTTTTTGAGTTTTAATTTGATGCAAAAATCGATTTTGTGCTGTATTATTTTCTGGTTATAGCGACAAAACGCCGAAATTACGCTTAATTTTTATTTAAAATTCTAATTAAAAAGTTTAAAAAATCGCTCCATGGTGTACATTTACGATCTCCAAGTTATATATATATGCCAAATTTGATAACTGTACGGTTTGGACTGTAGAGCGCCAATATACACACATGCAAACACACATTGATCATTATTTATAAGTATAGATTATCACATCGGGCTTTGACCAAGGATTCCCAGCCACTTCACGAAATGGCCAGCCAAAGTAGAAAATACAATATTAATTGCAAGTATTTTGGATTTTGCCAAACCTCTTGACCAGTTCGCGAATTGGCCGTAACATTATATATATATTATATATATATTCTCTAATTTCTGATAACATCAAACAATGTTTTCCAAATAAAACTACTAAAATACTTTTTTTTAAATATAAATTTACAGTTCAATTTATATCGATTTTTGATGGGGTTTTTTTTTTCTTCAACTTTTAATGTAGTAGTAAAAAAGAAATATATTTTCTTTTTAAGAATTAAGGTGAATATTATCTGAATAGATGATAAAAAATTATTCAAGATGACAGATTATTTATTTGGGATATATCCTAAATAATATCTAAAATTCAACAATCAATATTTTGCAGCCTGGAACAAAACTACTGAAGTCAATATTGAATTTACTACTAAAGTTACTTTAACAAATTGATGGATAAATAGCAGATGTTTTAAATTAAAGAGTATATAAACAAAAATAAACAGATGAAATGAAATATATTCTTCTCTTCTGAACATTTACAAATAGCATTCATTGAATAGTTGCAAATAGATTTCATTGAACAATTGCAAATAGCTTATACTTATATTAGATAGAATACATAATATGAATGGGGATTAAAAAAAAGAATCCATGTGTGACATTGCAACTGAAATATTTTTTAAAGACAAGTGTGAAATTTTAAACACATAATACTCAGAAACAATACATTTTTCTTTCAACAGAACACTTATTTTCCTTTTAATTTTTAGGAATTTCTAAAAGCAAGAACACTAATAACAAAGAATGAAAAATAGTAACCATTTCTTTCACTGGTTGGAATGCATGTTTTAACAAAATGAAGTGTATTATGATATATATGAAGTGTATTATACAGTAATGAAGTATATTATACAATATATGAAGTATATTATACAATATATGAAGTGTATTATGATATATTTTCCACAGAAAATTACAAATATTATTAATAATAAAAATTAATACCTCATTATCTCCTTTCTTGACATTATTATGATGCAATTGTTTAACTTCTTCCTGAATACCCTGTTGAAAAAAATGCATTATTTGTCACAGCAATATAAGCATTGAAACATTGATTTCTGTATAGTCACAAATCATTTTACAGTTCAATAAGCTTTGTTTTAACTTTTTCTTACTTCAAAAATAAAAATACTTTGCCCCCTCCCACTTTCTTAAAAATAAAAAACAAAACATTGCTGCCCCCCCCCTTTCCAAGTTAGGCATCATTAATCTTTCGTGCTTGAATAAATCATTGAATGCATAATTTTATATATAAAAGAGTAATAATACTTGTCATATTTGCTAATAAAAATGATATATCAATTATAATTATAATAATAGAATTGATTCAATAGACTATAAAAATTAAATATAATAATAATCAATACGTTAACAGTAAGTATTAGTTAACTTTCTTCTTACTTGCATATAAGCATCTAAAGGATCAACATCATCACCCTCAACTTCCATCTTTTCTTTTTCTTCTTCTTTAAATTCTTTCTTTTCTGGTTTCTCTTCTATTTCTGTTTTTTCTGGCTCAACTGCAGGTGGTAAATCTTCATCATCATCATCTTCCAAAGTCCATTTCTTTACAGATGGCACAACTATATTAGCTGTGCTAGTCACTCCTTCAGCAATTTCTTTTTTCTTCCTTTCTGCTCTCCATTTCTCAATTCTTTCACGGCGTTTTTGCATTTCAAGCTCTAGTTGTTTATTCTGGGCTTCCTGAAATAGATTAAGACATACTCAAAGAAAGTAGATGAAAATTTTTAGTTTATGATTTATATTTTAAATTTTACATAAGATTTTTATTAATAGTTTTCCTTTATCACATTTATAAAATAAAGATAAGGGTCATAATTAAAAATTCTCTATATATAAGTTTATTCAATATAAACCAATGATTAGTTTGATTGCTCATTTATCTTATTAGTAATTATAATAACAAAATAACTTCAGAGATTTTATTTTACTCTTACAAATTTGGACCAAAAATATTTGAAATTACTTAAAAGATAGAAATTGAAAATATATTAGTATTAAAACCATTAAATAAAATTTAAAAAAATGTATTACTTATTTGCAAGAAATCAAACTAATTTTCAAAATTTAAGAAATAAGAAAGAGAATATAGAAACATGAGCAAAAACTTATAATATTAAACAAAATATCTCATTTTTAATCTTATTTAAATTACTCATTACTACCACAGTAATTAGTCTTCTCCCATAATAATTTTGGTAATAGTTTATTTTTATGCCCCCTCCCTCCTCCCACGAGTTTTATTATCAAAATGGTCACATTATGTATAAGGGGGCTTAGAGATCTTAATGTTACCTGAAAATCCCCAAGTAAACCCAGGAGACTTGTTCCTTTTCGATTTTATTATAATTGAAGATAAATAAGTACGGTAGTATCCATTTCTCCTTTTAATCCCACTACATCAGAACTGTTAAGCAATGACTGACCCAAAAGGCTGAATGATTTTCTCTTATTAAATTTAACACACATTACATTTTATACATATACATACAATATTATGCAAAAAATATTCTTCATAAAGTTACTTATAAATATGAGATAAAATATATTTTCAATCAAAATAAATAAATTTATCAAATTACTTAATATTTACTACTAAAAATATATTGTATTTTACTATAACTGAAAGTAGCTAACATTAGAGGATCGATATAAACCTTAGAAAAAATACCTCCTATCAAATCTCATTCTAAATAAAAAGGAAAAGTTACAAACAATCATTTCAAAATAGCATGTGTTTTACTTTAAATTTGACTGTATTGCTTACATTTGGAAAAATCAAAAGATTCACAAGCAATCTAATAACTATTTTTTCCAAAAGGCTATTTGCACCTTGATTATCCCCAAAGGGAACCTAACAGAAATGTGCAGGTATTTAATCATCCTGAATGATAAAAGGCACTGCAGTTTGAATTTAATTTTTAGGTTAAAATTTAATACAATTTAGTAACATAATTTACTATAATTTATAACAGCAAAGATGACATTCTTGCAACATTAAAATTTGAAACAGTAAACTCTATTTGAAATCTACTTTGTTAACATACTAAAATGCTTATAATACAATTTTGATCTTAAATGGGATGTGAATTATTAAATGAGACAAAGCCTTTATAGAAGACTATTTTTTTTTTTTTTTTAAGTTGCTAATGTCTGCATTACCAAACACTGCACTGCAGTACATACCACACCTTATCAAGCAAATCAAATTTCAATTCCCCAAGATCTGCATTGTTTTTGTTCTCCTCTTCCTTCCGTCTCTCTTCTTTGTCTTTTTTTGAGGAGCGATCCTTTGAACCACCTCTTCTGTCTCGTCTATCCCGACTACGAGATCTCTCTCTTCTGTCACGAGAGCGAGATCTTCTGTCTCTTCTGTCCCGAGAACGGGATCGACGTCTTCTGTCTCTATCTCTGTCATGAGATCGGCTTTTGGACCTAAAGTAAATAATTTTGATGTCTTACTATCAAACAACGGTACTTATGTATTAATGCCACCACAGCTACAGATTTGGCGGTTTTGAAGTGCCGCCAACCACTTTCAAAATTCAACGCCACCGCAGCTACAGATCTGGCAGTTTTTAAGAAGAAAAAAAAAAAGTGGCATCAAAAATCAGCAAACCTCAAGGCAACAAGGAACCCAAAAGATAACTGCGTATGAGCAATAGGATTGCGCTTTATTGGCGCAAAAACTGCCAAATCTATAGCTGTAGTGGCGTTAATACGTAAGTACCCAAATAACTATTTTAATTACAAGAGAAATGAAGACTGAAAAGAATTTCAATAATAGCAGAAAAGAAATTGAAATAAGATATTGAATAACTCTTTAAAAATTAAATAAAAAACAGAGAAAAATCTATACAAAACATTTTAATTAATACTGTATGATAGTACTACTGTAAAAGAAGCAAACTGTACTTTATATTATCCTGTTACTTTACTAATGTTAATAAAGTACCAAAAAAATTCTACTCATACACAAAAAGGTTTAAGATTACAAAATTACACTTTTCATACTGAATCACTCTTCTTAAAAAATTAAAATATCAACTGAAATAGAAAAGAAAAATCCAATATTCATAGTACGTCGAATATTTTATACAATTAGACTTTTTGGTTATATCTTTTTTTTTAAACTAAAAAATACAGTATAACATGAAAAATATTTTACATTAAAAAAATTTATATTGACAATCCCTCTTATAACGAAAGTAAAGTGATTAAATGTCATGATTTTCAACATGATTTCTCAAATTGTTTAACTTTTTTTCTGTTAGTAAGCAAATAGAAAATATTCATAAGAATTTTGAAAAAATAGATAGTGTCTAAAAAATTCTCTCTTGCAACTTATACTACACACAAATTAAAACTATCAAATATGACAGATGAATTAGACTAAAATTCAATAAAACAAAACATTTAACTGAAATTTTTAGCAACTATTATTAATCTCAACACAATAACTGATCAAAAAAGGTAGGAAAGAATAAATAAGTATAAATTTATACAACAAAAAATATAAAATGAAAGTTTAAAAAAAAATCTTAACACAGAATGAATACTAACCTTCTTCTGTCACGGGACCGAGAACGTCTGAATCTTTCTGGAGTTCTGGACCTTCTTTCTCTGCTGCGACGTCTGCGTTCTCTACTGCGGCTCCTTCTGGATCGACTTCTGTCTACACTACCAGAAGAGCTTCTTGACCTGCTCCGAGATCTCCTACGATACCTACTAAATAGAGTATATACTACATTAAACAAGCTATATAAGTCTACAAAAGGAACTTAACTGACTTAAAATATAAGATGGAATCTTAATGCTTTGATTCAGTTTTACCATTATGCTCAATTTCAATTTCAAGAAAGGAAACAGACCATATAGTTCTTAAATTAAATACACAAAAGATCAATATTATTTATGCAATTTTAATATACAACCATTTGCCTTTAGAAAAAAAATTAAAACACATGCTAATATTTTGAATCATTTGTTTCACTTTCAAATGCACAGCGGCTTGTTTGCTTTCTGTTTTTATTTCTTTCCCTCTCTCTTTTGTTTTAGAAGCATTTCTATAGCAAATGAAATATATAATTGAAAAAATCAATAAAACCAGGGATTGGGAAAAATTGATGATTTTTAAATGTACAGTGGACGTTGAAATAAGGTTAAATAATTGAAAAACTGCTCTAAAATAAATGAGGTTTCTACATAAACTATGCAGTCAGCTAATATATTAATTTTAGAAAAAAGAACCACTTTAATCGTAACATTCCTTTTTATCGAAATAATATTGACATAAGAGGAAAGTTCTATATACCTGTCTCTTGCCATATTGTATCTACACAATAAATGTATACTTTTCTCTGAAGGAACTACCGTAAATCATCAAATGTTTTCATTTCTTACTCTGTATTATTATTATAAAAATAATTAAAAACAGTACAACAACGGCACATCAACGTGTCTTCACTTCAATTTACAAAAGCTGTAGAATTTATTTTGCTGTTCTGATTTTGTAGTTTACTCAAAATTATATAATTACTTTAAAATCTAATTTTACAACGGAAATATTTCCAAACTTGATGAAATTAATTCACATTATTTCATAATGTTATGCTAAATAAAACCTTAAATGCAATAAAATTTCTTATTGTGTTGTACTTTGCCGCCCCTCCTTTCTCTTAACAAGAAAGGCACGAGTTTCAAAATTATATTTGGAATAACTTATTTTACCCATATGAAGTAAGCATTAATTAATTACATAATACATTTCAGCTGCATTTTTAAAAACAATTATCATCGATAAACTTTCACAGTACTATCAGAATGTTCTAAATGTTAAACCTGCGCTCCCACGTGGAAAATAATGTGTAATATTGCGAAATTTGAATAAATGATATTGTTTCTTATTGTTTGGAAACACTGGAACATTATTAAATAGAAGGGTGTTCTAATATTTTTCATTTTTATATTCTAATATTGTGCACTATTAGTCCTCGATAGAAACGTCGAATTTACCCTATTTGAGATTGAGAATGGGAGATTCCTTTCCTATAGCTTTATTATTTTTAAGTGATATTTATTATTCCTCCGATAATCCTATAAATTTTTGTTCCTCCACTTATAACTATTTTCAGATTCAGAATTTAAATATTTTGAATTGTTAATCATTTTATAGATTTCGAAAATTCTGAGACAGATTATAGCAACCCCGTTAGCACCAAACAATGTACGGCACGCTATTTGCACGATAATGGTAAGCCAGATAATATTGTGATTGTGACTATGTTGTTGGACATCTTGGACGAATAGGAAACGTAATGATTGTAAAGCTGTTCAACTGGATTCAAAATCTAATGCATCTCCGCATCTAATTTTTAATAGTCCTTTTAATTACACTAATTTCTTACTTCTCGTGTTAAGAAGAAAATCACAAGGATGGAAGCAGTAAGAGTATAAAATGGAAGGTCAGTACCGAAGTAATCACGCGGTCTTTACAAGAACTGCCAAAATTGTGCTTCACTAAGAACTGAGTGTTATATTTTGTTAATTTTTCACTTCATTTATGATTTCAAGTATTAAAAAAAAGTGTCTATTTGCATTTTTTCACTCACAGAAATATCAAATTATACAATTTTATAAATTTCTTAATAACAAGAGTGCATTTTTGAAAATAATACTTAAATTAGGTATATTCATGAAAAGATCTGTATGCAAAAAATCTAATTTAAAGCTCTAAGTAAATAAAATAAAATCGTCAATATTTTCTAAAAGATTGATTTCAAAATAAAATATTTACCTTACTGCTTATGGTAGCTATTTAACACTCATACTTGCATGATCTATACTAAAAAGCATCTCTTCTACTAACATACCAGTTCTTTTAGCTGTTTCATTGTTAATAATATCTTTAAAAATTGCAGAAAATTAAATAGAGAATGAATAAGCAAAGAACTTTTGATTCAATATAATGTAGGCTGTCCAATTCAATTGAGGAAGTGGGTTATATTTGAAACGATCAATATTAGTATTATCTGGATATTAATGTAAATAGATTTTTTTATATGGTTTTTATTAATATTAATGTTTCCTAAATTTTATTTATTGGTAGTCGCTTTTGGTGATCAGCTGGTTCACCAGGGATATTGGTTATATTTAAATTTAGTTAAATAATTGAGACATAACTTCATATCTTTGATTCCATTAACCCATGGAGCACCGGTTGTCTAGCTTCAAAATTTTCTTAAAACAGGCCGCAGTCAGGAAAAATATTGAACTCAATTTGTTGAAGAAAAATTTACAAAATGTTCATAAATCGGCTTGGTATTTTTTTTTCTTTCCCCTATTATTAACAGCAAAAGGTAAATTTTCCCGTTTCTCACCTATCACCTCCCCCTAAACAAAGGGGATTTCGAACAGTACTGAGTGACCATTCAAGTAATAAATATGTTAATGGCGTTGTGGTTTTTCAGCTAATTTAGTGTTCGCTTTGAGAACTGCTTCACTTTTAGTCTGATGTGTTTGCAAAGAAAATATAATTTATTAAAAAAACACATGTAATATGATTTTATAAATTCTCATATGTAATAGAAATTTTTTAATAAATAATTTAAAGAAATTATCACTAATCGAAATGTATAACTAATATAATACATTCTTCTACTGTTTGTAAAAGTGTTACATTCAAAGAATTTTACTTCAACTTCTTTTAAGCGCTTTATTCGCATATTGAGTATTTGAAAGGAAAATAGCATGACATAATGAATGAATATAAAGTTCTCTAATTAAAATATATTACAAAAGATTTATAATTATTTAATAATACAAAAATAAAAAAAATGGTACATTCATTTCGAAAAAATATAATCTTTTAATTAAAATTTTAGAATAAAAAAATTGTTATGTTTTTCTGTTTCAAATTCCTGTTTCTCATTTCATTCTTTTAAGTTCTGAAAATATTAAAACAATTTTTTGTCAATAATAAATTAATATTTTAATGAAATAAATAATTAAGATAATATATTAAATCGAAAAAATAAGTTTTTAAAATTTATTTCAATACTGAAATAGGAAAGCATGTTAGTGCATCCATTTGTTCGCAAAGCTTATTTCTGATCAAAATTAACATTTTCTTTTTTAGTAATTAAATATTTTAAATATCAGTTTTTTTTTTGGTCTTTTATAAACTTGTCTCAAATTTTGGTAAAAATGATTCATATATTAGGGCGTTAATCAGTTCCAGAAATATTTTCATAAACCCATGCGTTTTCTTTCCTATAAATATCGCAATGAACCTTTTCCCCATTTAATTTTTTCAATGAAATCGAATATTAATGATTTAAGCATTTTTAACCGAATTTTAACTTTTCATTACGAAATAACATTCACGAAAAGATAAAAAGTGAATGTGTTGATATTACACTGAAGAAAATGAAGCTGTTTTTTTTTTCTTTTGTCGTCTTCTTCTTATTAATATTATTATTATTATTCTGTTAAAAGTTAAATGTTTCTTTTTAAACATACAAGTTCTGAAATTTTCATTTTCTGACACCATATTGTGCAAGAGTTTCAACATACAGAAGACCGCGAAGAAACCAAATACATTAGTTAGGATCAAACGGCTACTGAATTAAGAGGGCTTAAGTTTTTTCCTGAAGAAGTTATTAAAATTTTAAACGATAGATTAAAAATAAATTGTATGGATAAGATGTATTTGGTGTGTCTGGCCTATAGGAGAATTTTTTTATATGATGATTCTGATTATGTTAACGATTATCCTATTCCCTAAACAAAATTAATAAATATGAAATGCATAATCTTCTTGTTTCATTTTTATTACTAACCACATTCGGCAACCAGTGGTTTGTTGAAATCAATCATCGCTAAAATTTTCAATTAAATATTTTATGTAACTTGGTTCCTTAAAGCTATAATCAACAAGATATCTGTAAATTCCAAATTTTGATATTCATATGACTCACACTATTACAAACGGCTTTCCATTGTTTTTACGATGTATCTCTCTAATTTTGAAACAATTCCAGTAAAATTTAAATTTTAAATTAAAGCGGAAGTGACCAATTTCGTTTGATAGAAAAACTTTTTTATTGAAACCACACATATTTTTAAAAAATAAGACAAAAAAAAACAAACAATCATTCAGCTTTGAAGACTTACGTGCACTACAGAATATTTTTTTTTATAATTTATGCAATAACTCAAATAACTATACAATAAAAAATTTTCAGACGCATTATAAAATTCTGGTTTCAGTTTTACTTTCAGAAGGATTTAAATGACGTAAATAATAATATTTTATTTTGTTTTAGTCAATAAATGTACTTTTGAAAATTATGAAGCCTAAGTTTTATGCTGTTCTTTGATCCTATGGAATAACATTTAGCGAAATATTCTTGACACCCTAATTTTTAAATTAATTAAAAAAAATGTTTATATCTTTTGTCACCAAATCCGACAAAGTTCTGAATATCACTATTTTAGAATAATTAACAATTTCATAAATTTAGGCCTTGGAATCAGCCAACGTTCAACAGTTCATATTTTCTTGATTCTCATATTTTCTTTGAGGCGGTCAATGGAATAGAGGAAAATTGTATATCGTTATATCGTAAATCGTTTATATAAGATAGTAAGATTCAAATATTCGTAATTCATTCAATTTTAGTCAAAGTAGAGTAGACTTTCTTTCTATTTAAAATGTTAGTGTCTCAAGAATGTTTTACTAAATATGACTTATAGGATCAAGGGTGTGTAAAAAATATAAAATTTTTAATTCATCAAAACATGTATTGATAGTATTCTTTACTTCGTTTAGATTATTTAAATTATTAGATATGTATGTTTCAATATTAAAGTTTCAGAAATTAGGTGTTGAGACCCTTGTAGAGAGGACATCCTATATTATATATATATATATATATATATATATATATATAATGTTTGCCTCAAGTACCATAGAATTATCTAATAAATATAATAGATATTTTTAAAAGTTCACGAAACTTTCTTTTGCATTTTATTTTTCTAGAAATTATCATGTATCAGGCTTATTTCATGTTTTATTGATACGTGCTGAAAATTACAGTTTTTTAGGTTTAGTTTGCAGTAGGATTTGACAATGTTTTTATTTGAGCTGTTATCATCGTGATGGCGACACGCTTATAATAAGCTAATTTTCCCATACTCACATAACGTGCTCGTACAGATTTATTTTTATTTTGTGTGAATTAAATTGTTAGAATATTTGCTTAAAATATTTTAAAAAATTAATTAAGAATAGGAATTTAATTTATAAATTAAAAATTGATATCACTGAAAAGACATTTTTTTAAATTGATGTGAAACGTATTTTTGTACTGTGATGCTATTACGGAAAAATGCCAAAAGTTCACTTAATTTTTAAAAATTGGTTGGAGTGCACATTCTCACCTTCCAAAGTATGTATATGACAAATTGATAGCTCTTGGTTAAACATTCTGACCAGTAAAGTGCCAACACACACACACAACAGAGAGAGAGAGACATGGATTTAAACATAAAAGAAGTTTTTAAAATAGAGTTCAAGTATTACGCATTTAGGAAAAGTTAGTCCTGTAACATATTCAGTGATGGATTTAAATATAGACAGGGAGGAATATTGTGCCCATGTTGTGAGCAAGTCGGATTTCTTTTCACATCTTAATTTAACCGACATATTAATAATTTATGTAGATTAATCGTTTATTTTAACAATTATGTAAAAATTTATATGTTTTAATTTATTTATTTACTATGATATGATTGTGCGGCATCTACCTTGGTACATATTTATTTTTAAGCAGATACTATTTATAAATATTTATACATGTTGTGATACTTAAATGAAAGTAATGAACAGATAGAAAAGCACTCAAATATATAACCGTATTATCTCAACAATTTAGTAATTCACAAAATTAGAATTTTATATATTTCGAACTAAGTAGACATTTTTCTTAATCTGCTTATTTTTTTAATAAAAGAAATCGTACAAAATTTTAATTTTTTATACGAACGGGTAAAAAAAAATAGTGGGTAATATCGGTTACATATCTGTTAAAAAATATTTCCTTTTATAATTTTAAGAATAACGTTGAAATTAATTGTTTTGTAAATATAAAAACAATGTTCTGAAATCTTTGGTAAAAATAGTTTAGATATAAAAGTAATATTTATATATTTAGTAAAAATATTTGGTACTTAAAATATTTCAGATAATATTACAATTCTGAGAACAAAGTTTTAAATTATATTCGGAAATAAAAATGGATTCTAAATCTTCAACATAATATATTTTATTTACGATTGCATGTTAATTAATATTTTACTATAATAATCTAAATTATAATAAGAAATAGCTTTGATTGTATTCGAATATTAAAGTAGCAACTTGCACTGAAAAGTGAAAACTACCCTTTTTTCCAGGTATAAAGCTTTTAATGTTAAAAGCTTTCATCAAAATGTGCAAAAATTCACAAAACATCATGATCAATTTAATCCATTCCTTAAAAACGTATTTATATGAGGCATTTCTGAAAAGCTGAATAGTAAATTTACTTATTTACATTGATCCTAATACGATAATATAAATTATAATGCAAAAGTTCAAAAAGAAGTGCAATAAACGAACAACTCATCCCCACACAGAGAAGCATAAAAGTCCCAGATAATGCTTGCATAGAAAGTTGATGTCGTCTTTCGGGTTCAGGAGTTTCAATTTCAGATGAAAGTCCAGCTTTAAATGAAGAAACTTTGAAGAATTTGTCATATAATCCTGCACTAGCTGCCCTAGATATGATAGAATTTAGTTTGCTTTTGCAACTAAACCGACTACTTATTAGAAATCCAAATGGAGTTGTTCCAACATTATCATCACTGATTATGTATTTTTTCATAACAGCCTGATTTCCATAAAATAGTTCCAGCTGAGGTCTAACCTCGAGTTCTACTGAATGTTGATTTACATATTTACCGGATCCAGAATCCTGAATATTAAAGTACCACTCATTTCGAATGATTTCTTCCCCGATGATTTGTAGATGATCTTCGTTAGATAGCTCAAGATACTCAGCAATAAAATTGCCTTTTGTTATATAAACTCGATGAGTGCGTTCCTTCACAGCTGAAGCAAGCTGATGAAATGTTTTTATAGTGTCTTTAGGAATGCGGACCGTTAAAATTGCCGATAATCCTGCTGTATAGCAAAAACATATTACAGTCACGAAACTGAGCCAAACACAGAGCAGCCATTTCCAATTCAGAAGCATCTTGTTTAAAATCGTAGGCTGTTTCAGAATACTTCCAAGTGCGCCCAAGAACATGTCACCAAATGATATCTTACGATGGACTATTATGAAAAACAAAATTGGGATGATTAACAAGAGAGAAAAATTACAAATCCAGGCATACGTATCCAGAGCATGCAAATAGGCGATATTTGAAATATCATGTCCAGGATGTACTATGACGAAAGTTTCTCCATAGACTGTACACGGTGTGCTCATGTCAACGACTTCCTTCCTCCCACTTGTAAACGCAACAGAACCAAGAGTCAAGTCTGCTTCTCCTCTTTGAATCATACCCACGAGGCCTGTCCAATTTCCACCAGGTAATTTCCTACCCCATTCACCGTCAGATGGTTCAACTATCTCGTAGTCTACATCTAAAGCACTTAACACCATTTGAAGATACGCTCCATCGAATCCTGTAAGTTGAATTTCTTCATCGACGGATCTTTTTATCTGTAATACGTGAGGTGCTGTTACTACAGCCACAGTCAATTTGTTACGTATCATATTCAGTTAAACAAAGTGAAAACTTCTTCTTTCAATCTTCTCATTTTAAACTACCATTTCCCGCCGTTTTTTTGTTCAGGTACAAACAAGTTTCATAATGAAAGTGCTAGATTCAAATATGCGAAATGTTATTTTAACAATATAATTGTAAATATATGGTTCTTTACTATATGAGTGGGCTTCAAATGAAACAGCCTGTAGACAGAACAACACACGTTTTATTTGGAATATCCAAGTGATATCATGTATATATCCCCTAAAATAGACCCTTACTTCGAAAATATGTTGAATTGACAGAAAATATATCATATTTCCAAAAGTAAAGTTTTGGGTCGACTTTCTGTCATTTACCTTTCTTGATTTTTTTTAAGCTTGAAGCTTGGTTACTTTGTTATAATTTGTTTACTCCAAAGTTTCACAAAACATTGGTATAAATTTTTTAAAGATTGTATTTTTTTCTTCAGCCATTTTCTGCGATGCCTATAATAATAATTACACGTCATTGTTTCAAAAATAATGAAATTGTTAAGTGGAAAATGGAATAAATTACTCAATATGAACAGCAAAAGTGTGTAATACTCTAATGGTCTGAAAAATGCAATATTATAAACTACCAAACCCAGAGTTTTATAAAATATTCAAAGCACGCAGTGTTCCACGACTACAAATGCTTGGTCACAATCATCTCTATAACTCCAGATTCATTTCTTTTTGAATAATACAGTATCGACAAAATGATAATCCAGTAGAAAGTTTACTCATATAAAAACACGAGTAAAAAATTATGATTATTTAAAAAATAGCGACAATGGACGCAAATTTATAAAAGAGCTAATTTAGTCAGCAAACATAACGGCAGAATATGAAAGAAAGGAAATGCCCGCAACGGTTATTGTCTTTATATCGAAGCATTTTGAATGATAGTAATTTATACTTTCCGTCGAAAGAAATAAAACACACGATAAACAAAACTGTAAAAATGCAAGGAATGACCATAAAGAATTCCTGATGATATAATTCAGAATTTAGAAAAATCGAATATTCAGTATTCACTACTTTTTCGTTTTGTTGCAGAAGTCTTCATTTTTCTGCTAAAGTCAAGCGGAAATATACAATTTACATATCAACAAGTGCAAGATATTATTCAAAAAAGATAATATTAAAAAAAAACCCACTAAGTTTCAAATAATATAAGAGCACTTACAATATGCATTTTAAGCTAGTATAATTTTTAAAACCTTTCAAATAATAAAATGCTATTTTATCGAAAATCAATGTTAAACGGTAATTGTGATAAATGATCTGTCATTTCCATATGATTTTTTACATAAGCGTATCCTAGAAATTTTATTTAAAAAGAAAATGGAATATTTTGACGTTTATTTATTTATTTTTTGTCACTTACAGTTTCTAGCAATCAAATGTTTCGATGGAACTAATGGTTGCTACAAATTTTAATCAAACATTTCATGAAACTTAATCTTAAAGGCTTCTCTCAGCATAATATGATAGACATATAACTCATACTATTTTAGAAGTTTTCTGTTAGTAGCCATTTCTGTTTAGAAAACTTCTGCTCGTTGTGCTATGCCTTTCCCTGATTTTCTATCTATATCCTTCTACATGCAGTTCTAAATGAAAGTGTTTAAAAATGGAAGAAATTCTTCATTATTGCTTAGTTTTGAATTTTATTCTTAATTATAACCACAACAAAATTTGAGAAATATTTAAAGCATACTTCATATCGAAATATACTTAATATGAGAAAAAGAAGCCCAACCATCATTTCTTAATTATCTACAACGGAAAAAAAATCTATAGCGAAATATTAGTAATAAAAATTGAAAATTATTTGAATTTCACTTCAATGAAGAAATATGCTCAAAACATTTTTAAAAATTCATTAAAATAAAAAAAATATTATATGGTAAGAATCGGTATTATTGAAAAGATAATTTTATTTTGAATCTTAAGATGATGTAAAAATTCTTTTTGTGATAAAATATGCTGAAAAATGTTACAATTTAGCTCAATCTTTAATTAAATTCTAATTGAAATTTCAGATAAAAACTCGCTCCGAGGTACACATTCTTTCCTTCTAAAATACATACATGCCAAATTTTGTAATTCAAAGTCAAATGGTCTGACTGGAATAGTGTCAGTATATACATATGCATACAGACACACACACAGACTCAAATACTTTCAACTTTTTTAATAGTAGAGATAGAGATTTTAAAACTTTTGAAAACAGAAAAACCTGTTCAAAGCAATTTTTAACAATAAAATAGTGTAAAAATTTAATGGCGTGTTATAATTTACACGAAGTATCACAAAATTCGATCAAATGTATTAAGTTGATTCTTTTATGTATATCTATATGTGTAAGTGGTAATATTTTGTTTCTTGTTGGAATAGAATAATAATGGAAGCTTATGAATTAAGTAATTAAGCGATTTAATAAATTGATTATATGCTAGTATTATCCACATATAGATTTATGTCAACGATATGTACAACAATTAAAACTAAATTAAAATGACATTGTAATACAATTTTCTCAAATTCTGTAATGAAAAACTTATATAATAAATGAAAAAAAAAACGGAAATGCCGACATTTTCAATGTTATTTTTTCTGTTAAACGATTTTATTAGTAATATAAACTTATATAAAAAATGAAAAAAAAAAAACCCTGCAAAACCTTAAACGAATGAAGAAAAAATGTAATATTTTTTTAATACTATTAAGATTACGCAGAGAAAATGATTAAAATTTCCAATCCAATTAAAAAAAAATTTCATATCGGCAACAACATTGCTGAGATATCTTATAATATCTTGAGCTAATATGGTGTCCAAAAAAGAATGTTTCCTTAATTCGATTTTAAGAAGTAAAAGTTTTTTAAAATCTGACATATTATGGTTGGGCGGGAAAATTAGAACGATAGATAGGCCACAAGAGGAGCAGAATTCTAACGGAAGAACGTCATCAGAACTGTAATAATATTTAGGTGTATTTCTTTTTGTACCTCGATAATTGCAGCATATTGTAAACTGTTACGTTAACACTTTTTATAACACAATAAAATTGATGTGTTTTAATTTTTATATTTATTACTATCATAATATCAACATGTTCCTTTGGTGATTATGTATGCACAAAAATATAAATTTTTTTACGTGTTACATATAAATCATATGAAAAAATTATAGATAGGGATTTAAATTAAAAGGAACCAGAAGAATGATAAATTATGATAAAACACTCAGTGGAAGAGATAAAAGATTTATTACAAAGTATACATTCAAAAAGACAAAAACAAATGAAAATATACAAATGAAATGAATTTAATTAAATTTAATAAAAACATTGACTTATTTGTTCTTTTTGTACAAGTAAAAAATGCATATGCTGCTTACCCAAAACTCAAGCTTTTTAAGCAGTAGTACCAACGAGACATTTTAGTAAAGTGCATTTAATATCAAGCAGTTATTAGTAAAATAAAAGCATGTTAAGGTTTAACATCAGGAAAATATTAACGTGAAATGAACGTAATGAAAATAAATGAAAGGTTTATGTTTAAAAATTTCTTGTTATAAAATATACGAAAACAGAAGTTTTATTTTTTTTCAAACAAATCACTAATAACACTGAAGAATTTGATTGTATTTCTATTTAAAATTAAAATGTTTAATACTATACAATGCATTTAAAAAATGAATAAATGAATATGGTTTATGGGTATTCTATTAAGCAAATCTAAAAGAATGAATATATATAAGAGATGATTATAATTAAAATAAAAGCATTTTCATCGATTTAAAAATCATATCCAATACATTTTTACAATTTTTTTAAATGTTCAGATGCTTTTTTTAGCAATTCTTGAATGCGATGCCAGGAATACATAAATAAATACGAAAATCTAAAAAAAACATGAAAAATATTTTACAAAAGGTAAAAAGATAAGACACGCACTAGTTTCTTTCTAGATTAAAGTTTGCTTTCTTCTAATATATAATCTTTTAGTTTTCCATTCCTGAGATGTCTATTATCAAGTGTATTAACGAATCCATTATCTAGAAAATGGCCATCATCAGGAGAAACAGCTCCAGGAATCTGAAAAAGGAAAATTACAATATTAAAAAATATAGATCTAGAACTATGTAACAAAAAAAAATTCTGACACTAAATTCATTAACATTTTTTCTAAGAAGTGCATTAGAAGTAAAGATTTCAAACTCGTTGCGTGCGGAGCGTATGTGGACGACAGTATCTTAGCTACCCATCAAATATGTTGTTAAGGAAAATATCCAAAATCCATGCGGTAAGCAGTACGATGAAAAATCAAAAAAGTCCCAGTAACAAATAAAGACTTTATTCTTCATGAAAACATGAAGCAAAAACTACCGAAGCGTACAAAAGAACAACACTTACATTAAATAACGGCCCAAAAGCCGCAAATCGTTTATAAGCAACCGCTTATACCGACAGAACAACCAGCTCAGAGAGAACTCACTATTCGCTTGAGATGAACTTAACTGACAATTCTCTCAACACGACTAAGCCTCATCTTCCTATCTTGGCCTTTTATAGTTTCCGTTATAGTGCAAAGAAGTTTCTAGATGGATATCGTATCTTCGTTTCTAATCGAGATATCACCAAAATTCTTGAATGTTTAGGTGATATTCAAGAATTCCTCATTCTTGTCTTCAAACTCGTTAAATTCATCGCAAAGGCTGGGAGTCACTGATTAGGTTTAAATTCAGCAGCTTTTACTATATTTGTAAGATTATTTTCCTTAACAGGCTATGTACTGCATAGGAAAGCAATATTACAAATTCTGTAATTATAGCAATAAGTATATCATTAAGAACATTCTGCAAAGGTCGATTAAAAGTCAAGTTACATCGACATATCATTCATTCCGACAATAGTAGCAATATGTGCAAATATACAATTCTTGGAAAGTTTCTTTTTTTCTTTTCCGTTTTTTTTATAAATATCGAATCATTATCTAGCCATATATAGACAGAGTTAATGCTGATCATATTTGAAGTCAAAAGTCAATTGATGTTGGGAGTCTTAAGTTAGCAAACAACTGAAAACGTTTGAAAATTGATATATGGATTTTTTTCCATTTTTGAAAATACTTGCCGATATGAAGAATTATTTATATTTATGAAAAGGAATATCTCCTGTCAGATACAGAATTAACTTCAATTTTCATTTAATACTAGTTGAATTAAACAAATTTCAAAATAGATAAAGGCTCTTAATCTGTTAGCTTTTAATTATTTTTGAATCTGCTTCAAGTTTCCGGATCTTTTATTCAATTTATAGAAATGAAAAACGCATGTCATTTCAGTTTAGAAATTATCAATATGGAAAAATATTTGTCGAAGCATATAAAAAATGTCGTTGTATATAAAAATATCGCATATGTCTTCGTATATGTCGTAGCATATAAAAAATGCACATAGTTAGAGGAAAATAAAGAATCAATCACTGCAATATCATTCCAGTTTTCAAAATTAACCTTTGTCTATAAAAAATTTAATTAATTTTTTTTCTGCCTATTTAAGCCTAATCTTAGTTTCTTTGGTCCACGATACCGTTTACATTTGACACACAATATACAGACTCAAGATTTGCAGAAGAAATAGCTTATCTGAAAACTTTAAATGGGCAATTTTTTTTTATATATAAATTTTATTTTGTGTATCTCGGAAACAGCTCTAACGATTTGCATTACATTTTATATTTAGATAAGGTTTTGTTTTTTAAATTTATCTATATAGGTGTCCTTTATGAAAAAAAATAAGATTTTACACACACACACACACACACACACACACACACACAAAAAACACCTCAATTTTTTTTATAACTAACTATTAGAATAAGTGTACTCAACTTTCGGTTCAAAGTGTAGATAGTGCAGTATAGTGGTCAGAACAAATCGAATGACGCGTAGGTTGCGAGTCCTCGGTTCGAGTGATGCTTTTCGTTTTATTTTTTTACTTATGTATTTATATTTAATATTTTTGCATTTTAAGTTTATTTATATAGGTGTTTTTCTTTTTAAAAAAAACCCGCGATTTTACACACAAAAAATATTTGGAACGAAATATTGACATGCATCTATGCATGACCTGCATAAGCGTATCATATAAAATATTGGATTGGGCTTCGGATTCCCATGCATTTTTCTCATGTTCGATCCCGCTTTTGAAATGCAATTAGATTTCTCTTATAACTTTAAACGGGCTATATGGTAGAATTCTATTTACAATTTTATTAAAAAAATTGCCTTGCGAAGCTCCGTTTCCCAGGCAATACTAAGTAAACTACATATGAATAATTATAAACTACTCTTGAAATAAAGAGCAACCAAAAACTCAAAAAAATTCAACATTAGCAACAATATTGTTTCTGTATGTGATAAAGCCATAATGAATTTCGTTTAATTCTGTGAAGTTATACTTGCTGTTGAGGTGTTGTTAGACTCTGAATCGAAAGAGAAGATTATGGACTGGCTCTTAAGATCTGGATTTTTGACTTTTTGTTATGAAATTTCATTAAAAGGATTAAACGTAAAATCTCTCGGCAAAATTCAAAAATCGAAATATTAATACAACAGATATAATATATCTATATTATATCTACAACATATATCTTGTAGATATAAATTTAACTAATAATTTTAGGTTTATGAGATCAAAAAAATTATGATGTGCAAATGAAGAAGTGCAGGTTTAAATGAATGCAGACTTATTCAGTTTCTGTTAGATTCTCTCACCCTCTTGATGATGATGAAACAATCGAACATTATTATTCAGGAAGAAAAGGACGAAGATGAAACCGATGCGCAAACCAAGAAAATTACGTTCGATTGAATTCAACTATATCAGCATAAGATATAATGGAACTTCATTCACATACCTCAAATACATACTCCTGCGCCTGGAATGAAAATGATCAAATCTTAAAGCAACTGATTATGTCTGAAGCTTTTAATTTTTTTTATAGAAATAACATTAGAGATTTGGGATTAAAAATTTAAATACAAACACTCAGAAATTGTACTACACGTCTCACCCCTACCAATATATATTTTAAATTAGTCTTACAATAAACAGATGAAAAAATTCAAAATATTCATAAAGTATTACACATTATATAAATTTGTTGTCCGAAAAACAGTTCACTAATACCTTTGTAAAGAGGGGGGGGGGGGAACTCCTATTTCATAGGAAGTAATTAAAAGTTTAGTTTTGAATTTATTTTGTTTATTTTTATTGTAGTTCATTAGTCATTGAATCTGGTTGATCTAGAGACAAAGGAACAATTTTTGTTATGATTGCTGTCGAAGGGAGGGAGAATTCCAAGTCGCCGGCCGGAAGCGATAACAATTATAATATATGGATTTGGGATTGTGGATTTCCTGTCTGGTGTGAATTCGACACACTTCATTTCAACCACCCTTAAAAAAATCTTATGTGATTAGATTTTTTTTTCTTCTCTTTGCCTTCTTTCGTGCTTCAGAATTTGCTCATATGCTAGGATATAATATGGGTGTGGAGTAGAGCAGTGTGCTTGCAAATTTTATCAATTATTAAACTTGCCTTTCTTGCAGCAAAGATATTTATTGATGAACTTGGAACTTTTAGGTATATACTAGAAAGGGTCCAATTTTCGTTGAAAAAAATTATACAATCCCTGATATATTTTACCCAAGTTTGAATTCCAAGGGATTGGTAATCAATCTTCCCTTGATCCCTATAGATTTTGGTACCGTTGCAACAATTTATTTTGCATGATAATTTTATTAAAAGATTTTGTGTTGTATTTAGGAATAAGATTGTTGATCTCGTGCATCCTACTTGTCGATCAATATTTTTGTTACCATCGTGGTTATTATGAGCTTTGATCCTTGTTATTTAGGTTTTAGCATACAATAACCAACAGTACAATAAGCACTAAGATATTGTTACTATGTTTTATGGCATTCAGAATATTGAATAACATCATGAAGATATCGCACAATATCGTAATCACTAATAGGATTAAGAGGATCTGGAATACTGTTCTGTCTGTATGAATAGTGCTTTTAGAATAGGATAGTTGTTATCCTAACAGCTATTAAGATAAAGACAATATCTTAATAGCTGTTAGGATATTCTCTTCATTGTTATGGCAAACTTAAAGTGCTATTGCTCTATTGGATACCCGTGGTTTTGCATATTTAACACCTTTCATTAGGAACAAGAATCCAATTTGCGAAAAACTATATTGTTTTTAATGAATCAGTGAAAACATTTAAATTTCTATTGATGTGATTTCCCCCAGCTTTGAACGAGATTTGAATTGGATGAAAGCATAGAGAAGGAATTTAGATCAATCTATTGTCTTCCAAGTCTTGGTGAATTTTTAAATGTCTGGTGACGATATTGCAAACAAGCTTGTTTCTTCAACTTAAGAATTGTATAGCTTTCATATGATAATATGTGTAGTAAATTTCTTTAATTAAAAAAATATAATAGTACGTTTATGTGTTTTTATTCTAAATAATCTGCATAATTTTAGATAATCTGTTTTATAGATCTAAAAACAAGACAAATGGATTCTACACATTTATAAATGGAACTCCAAACTATAAACTGGTAACAAGTACTCAAATGACCTAAAAGAATCTTATCCAATATCAGCATAGTCTTTTGATTGCTAATTAGAGAGACACCCAATTTTATACACATTAGCAAAAAAAAAAGTAGCTGTTTGAATCATTGTAAGTAATGTAAGAAGTTAATTTAAAAAGTTCAAATTGTTTTAAGCCGTAAGAGATTTATCGTATTTTCAAAGCCTTTTCTAATGCTAATGTCAGTCATTTTAATTACTTGATACTGCATAATTGCATTATTCAACGCGTCTGAAATTTATAGCTAAACAAATATTATTCTGTCAGTATCTATAATTTCAAATAATAAAAACAATCTTTCAGCCTCAACAACTGGTTGTATTTCGCCAATTTTTATTTCAAATGAAAGCTCATCACTTCCAGATATGCTTTTCCAAAAACGCTCCTTTAAAGTACATTTTATACGGGAAAAAAATCCACAACAGCAGCTCTAGCAACTGAACAGATTTCATAAATCCTTATTTCATCCGAATGATAATGACATTTAAATACACCTTTAATAGCCGTTTGTCTCCTTCAGAGCTCTATTTTCAAGAGATATCGCAAAGTGAAATCATGATTCAGTTCTTGGTCTCAATAACTAAACCGATTTCTCCTGTCTCTTAACATACGCGCTTACCAATCAGAATGCACTAAGTTAATTTAGCTAGCATAATTTAAAATAGCATTATCATTTGGTTAATAAGATATACTTCAAAAAATTTATTATACTAAATCAATAGTATTAAATCGCGGAAGAACAGCCTGTTGCTAATGACGGCTAGTAAACTCATATTTTAAGATACATTTGGCCAAAACACCTTGTACAATGAAATTACCGATAAAAGGGATGTATCGAAATTTGAAAATAATAAGATATACATTATTAGGACTTTGAAGTTCCACTATTAAACTAATAATCTATTTTCATAACAATTTGGAAATGGTATTAAGAAATGGTAAGAATTTAACAGTAGTAATATCAAGAATAAAAAAAATCCCAAAGCTTTTAAAGTTAGCTTTTCTACAAAATTATTACGGAATTTCAAAAATTTCCAAGCTTTAAAATCATTTCGTGTTAAATGATGACATATATGGATATTTCAAACGTAATTAAGAGATCTGATCCTTCTCTCCTATCTTTCGCCATGACATTCCCGCCTCACTTCTCATGTACACCGTTTACTGCTCTTCGCATGAATGTACTGCATTGTTTCGACACCATCGTGAAAGAAGAGATAACCGCATTGTTCTGTTTTATTTTAGGTGTCAATTGAAATGACTGAAAACACGTTTGTATTAGCATTAACCATTAATCAGGACTTTCTAAGAGGTTTTGGTGTATATTATGAACAGAAGAACGATTATTTTATGAAGGAGACTATAAAAACGAATATTTCCATAATGACCAAAGATCTATATAGACAATCATTTCAAATCATACCACCAACATAAATCAGACAATTTTTATAGGCTTTTGACTCATATAAAGAATTGTGCACTGAATATTTTACGAGGTAGGTTATAAAAAAAGTGATATATTCATAATGATCAAGCTTCATATCAGAATTGTTTCAAAATATTTCACTTACCACTTTGTCTTCCATCTTCAAAGTATTTGCACTCAGACATTTTCTCATGAAAGGACAAATCAAATTCTCGTCTACATTTTTATCACCACCTAAAAGAAAATAAATCATTTATTCAAGAATTATTCTCAAGTCTGATGACAAAAGTAGTAGTCACAATAAAGTCCTTTGTTATTTTCGTTCACCTGAAGATAAAACATTCAGCTATAAAGTAAATTAGACACCATTTTGTTAAATGAAACTAAAAACTTATTTACATGATTTCACTTCAAATTTTTCTAATATTGGTAAATAAAATATAATGCAGATTAAAAAAATAAATAATTCAAAATTAAGAGGAAAACATATAAAGATTTTCATCTGAATTAAATTCGAGTTATCACGGGCTGAATCAGATTCAAAATATTTCCATTAAAAATTACCCCTCGCCCAAATATACCTTTCCCTCACATGCATTTATTATTCAGTATTATTAAAGAGGAAAACTTAAAAAAATTATCGTAAAGATCATACCTAACAAACCTGACAGTTACTGAATAACTACTGCCTTCTCAGGCTAATGTTTCTCAACGTACGATGCTTTAATTTCCCATGTTTTCAACATCTCCTTTATTTCATTAGAAGATTGCTGCTCAGTTGAGTCTATGTTCTCCTCTCCTGACCGACATTCCTCCACAGCGTTTTGCTGTGAGGACGAATGCAGCTCCATAAATTCTTTGGTAGTTCTACCTATGTCCTTCCATCAGTTCATAGATGTTCTTACTATCTACCTTTAGCCCCATATTTTGGCCATGGAGGCACAGTCTTTTCTATTAAAGCTCCACAGGCACTTGCTCAAATCTTTCGGGGTCGCTATCGACAATGATATCAGGCCAACATTTTTTTTCATGCAGAGTAAGGATTCTTTTCCAACAAGTTGACAACACAGACAGATACTGGTCAATCCAGCATGTGACGTCGCGGTTTATCCACGCCCACTCGTTCTGCAAAACATCGCTCGTTAAACGAATTACTTTTTACGTTTTGTTTTGCTCATTATGCAAATCACTCACTATGAAAGGTGTTCGCGAAGCGAGGTTTGATTGTATTTTACAATGCTTAAGACTCGTGAGAATTTTCCAATGACCTTTAGTATAAAATCATATCATTTTTTCCCCTTTCTTTGCATTTGAATGTTTTTCTATTAAAACTTGTTAAGACAGGAGTCTCAAATAGAACATCATATTTATTCCATCTTACCTGTTATAAAACTGACGATGTAGCCAAGGACAAAAGTCAGTATAGTCCCGGGGACTGGATGCAACAAGAAGCTGAGTTTAAACAGGGGGAAAATTTCTCTGAAAGTAGATAAAGATAATTAAATTTCAAATAACCTTGCATTACCAACAGAAATAAACTACAGTTAAAAATCCTATCAATACTACAGTTAAACAAACAAACTACAATTTATATATTTAACAGATCAGAAGTTGAGCAAAAGGTGTCAACCTAATCCAAAATGTGGATAAGGAAGAATCGCGAAGAAAAATTTTTAATGCGTTCATTTTACATTTCAAAGCAAAAGATGCTCTCCTGCTAGTCTATGGGTTTTTAATTAGCCCTACAATACATAACTTTATATATATATATGTAAACATTATTTTATGTGAAGCAGAATGCAGTTTGAAGACAGTGAAGAGACTTGCTATTTCGTGACGTCGTTTTATTTCATTTTTCAGAAGCAGGCATATGTACAACTGATGAGCACACAGAACGACACAGAAAAGGAATGAGGAAAAAGCTCTTGGATATTTTATCCCTGGTCTTAAATAACCTATGATTTCGATAGGGAAAACATTTCTTCATAGCGCTAATATATTACGAGATTTCGATAGGGATTTTCGTTACAAGCGCGAAGAAGGCAAGGGAAACACAGGGATATTTAAAAAAAGAATTTGCCTCATCAGCGGTATTTTGCCTCTTCACGCAGAGTGTGGGAAAGTTCGACTTTTAGCTGATTCTGCAATTTAACAAAGCTTCTCTTGAATTAATTAAGTAGAGACAGTGGAATTGGATCAAGAAATAAGAGAATATTTTAGAATAAAGTTACTATGGCCTAAATTAAGATAAAATCTTGGAAATTAATTAAATTGAAATTAGAGTTGAAATATCATTACATATATATATAACAAGAAAATATGTGTTTTGAATAACTGCATATAATACAAGAAAATTAAAAAAAATTAAATCACTTTTTCGTGAAATTAAAAAAAAAATTAAAATGTGCCATATGCCTAAATTATGAACTAAACAATATCTCAGTGAAACTAATTAGATTATAACAATTCTGAAATAAAAATAAAAATCAATTTTCAATAATATATTTTTTTTTAAATGCAAAAAATATTTTGCATTAAAAATGCAAAATTAATGAAAGAACTATTCATACAACAGCCATCTTGTTACTTTTCCATGCAATCAATTTAATTCTAATTCTAGACCACCATGTAAGGTTCACATAAAGTGAATCGATTAAATAATCGTAATTGTATTCATCTTAATATATTTTGTAAATGAATATTGGCATCAATATGTAATGGAGTAAGATGTAAAACCGAAGTAAGACGTGTATCGCTCATATAATCTTTATTCTAATTAAATGTTTATTTTTACTAAACTACTTTTCAATTATTAACAAGTTGATTCATAATTCAACCTTATATGGCGTAGTCGGAATCTAAAGAACCTTTTCAAAGTTAAACCTTTAAATACTTTTGAAAATTTTACGCATTTGCTAAGCCTAACTGGAATCATCAGACTTCCTCGCCAAGGATTAAAATCTCGCCAAGATTGTTTTTGCCTGAATGATCTCCAAACAACGACAACTTCCCGCATAGTAAGTGAATTTCTTTAAAGTATCAATAGACTCTTTATCAAAAGAAAAATAAGTACGAATATTCTGTTTTACGAATATTACTTATTCCGAAGAATTAAATTACTTCGCGTTTGCTTCTTACACAAGACGGCGCCAATCCATTTTCGCCCAATTCTTTATTTTGTCTAGAATCCCTGAGCGGAAAAAAAAATGTCAACAAGTGATGATATTATTTTTAATTCTTTAGAAGCGCATCCGCTACAAAGTTTAACGATGACTCAACTGAAAAAAGAATTGCGTTTCAGAAATCTTTTGCAAACAGGAAATAAAAATGATTTAATCTCGCGTATTGTTGAGGATAATAAAAAAAGAAAAAATGATGGAACTTTGGATGAATTAAATGCTTGTCGCATGAAATTTTTTAATGAAGAGGAGACATTTTCTGATAATGCACAATTATTGACAGAAATTGAGTCTTTGCGAAAACAAGTAGAACTTTTAAGTAATTCTTCTACACAAGCAGCAATTCCTACACCTCCTTCTCAAATAGATCCGAATATCGCAGCTATTTTTTCCACATTGATGGAAACGCAAAAAAATTTTTTAGAAAGGCAAATAACTCCGAATGTGATTCAAATCACATTTACAAATGACACTGCAAATTCAATCCAAATATTTAAGGGAGACATAATTGAAAATGCCCTCGAATGGTTAAATGAGGTGGAAAGAATTTCAGCTTTAGCTAACTGGTCCGACGAATTAAAATTAACAAATGCTATTTCACGTCTCTCGGGATCTGCTAAAAATTGGCAATTAACAACAGGAAAAAATTTAAATGATTGGAATACTTGGAAAAATGCTCTCGCCTCAAGATTCAAAAGACGTATAACAATGCAAGAATTTTTGGCTCACCAAAGTGAACGAAAATTGAGACATAATGAAAGTTTAGTCGATTATATTTATTCAAAAGATGCTCTTTTGGAAAAAGCTCCCTTTACTATTCCCCAACCTGACCGTATTTCTATGATCATAGGTGATATAACAGAAGAAAAATGGCAAATTGCATTAGCTACTCAAAATTCTAATACAGTTGAAGAATTAATTGATAGGGCAACTGCACTTGATGCTATTCGTAGTGCAAAACAAGAGCATAAGAAACATTCTCCGAAAACTCAAATTAGATCCTCTAATACATATGATAATCAGCATCGTAAATACAATCCAATAACTGACGACGTTCGAGATATTACTTGTTGGAGATGTGGAATTAAAGGCCATGCTTCTTTTATGTGTAGTTTACCACCTCCTACCCGTGGTTCAACCATAGCTCAACCAAGAAATACGTCACGACAAAATCAGAATTCTCACAGTCAAACTAGTTCTCAATTCCCGTCTGCTAGCAGTTCAACTAGTTCTAATAATAACACGTTAGTCGAAACCACCAGTTTGAACTCTTCAAATTCCCGCCGCAACAACAATAATCGCAACTCGACATCTGGAAGATCAACAGCTGCAAATAATCATTCCATAAATTGTATTAGAACTGAAACGAATAGGCGTGCATTAATACCTGTTATAATTAATAATGATACGGAGATTCAAGCTCTCTGTGATCCTTGTGCAGACATTACTGTCATTCAAGAATCTTGTGTTCCAAACGATATTGTTATTCACCCGTGGACTGATGGACAGTTCCAAGTTGTTGACCATGAAATAAAGCCAATTGGTTGGATTTCTTTAAATATAATTGTTGGAAATGTGGAACATATGATGCCTAAAATTGGAATCTGCTCCCAGCTTCCATTTAAACTTATTTTAGGATTCGATTGGCAGCAACAGATTCAAGCTAGATGCACTTATGAACCTAATGGTTCATTATGTATTTCTACTCCAACTTCATTTCATTTGTACGAATGTATTCATGCTTCAAAACCTAGTATCAACTGCGTCGCTCATCATCAACCCTCACAAGATGATGTTACCTTGCCGGAAGCTGCACCTAATATAGTTTCATCCGAAACAAAACTTATCCCTAAATCCACAGGACTCTCTACAACTCAACAAGCTCAACTTGATGCAGTAATTGGAAAATTTTCTGACGTTTTCTATTCTAATGATGACAACATTGGACTATGTCCATATGTGGAATTCAAAATTGAATTGCAGCATTGAAAAGCCTATTAAATGTAGACCGTATAGACTTTCAGAGCCTGATCGCCAGTTTCTAAAAACGCAGATTCAAAAATGGTTAAAACAAGGAATTTGTCGCCATTCCAACTCACCGTACGCAGCCCCTGCCTTTATTGTGGAGCAGCCCTTCCATGAAAGTACTCCAAGGCGAGTTGTGGTAGATTTTTCTCGCACTATCAATCCTATCACGAAAATTGATCCGCACCCAATTGACCAAATGGAAGACGTTATCCAACGCACTGCAGGCAGGCGCTACAATTCTAAAATGGATGTAAAATCTGCATTTAACTGCATTCGCATAAAAGAGACCGACACCTACAAAACTGGATTTGTCACTCCTGACGGACATTATGAATTTCTTCGAATGCCTTTTGGTGTCACAAATGGCCCATCTACAATGACACGAGCGATTAAATTAGCCTACGATCATTTAGCACCTTACAATGTGAACACATATATTGATGATATATCGACTTCCCATGATGACTTCAATTACCATCTCAAAGTGATTTGTAAAATCCTTGAAGCAACTCAAAAAGCTGGTTTCAAGCTGACACAAGAAAAAGTGCAATTTGCAGTACCAGAAATCTCTCTTTTTGGCCGTATTGTCTCTCAAGATGGTGTTCGTCCTGATCCGGAACGCATAGCAGCAATTGAACGTTATTCAACTCTCAAATCAATTCATGAAGTCCGTAGTTTCCTTGGGTTTGCCAATCAGTTTCGAAAGTATATTCGTAACTATGCTATTATAGCCAAACCACTTACAAGCGTTTTAAAAGGTTTAGAAAAGAAGACCAGCAACGCTCCCATAGTTTTAACTGATGATCAACAGCGAACATTTGAAACTTTGAAATCTGCAATTACTACCGCTCCCATTCTTTCGTATTTCAAACAAGGCCTACCAACTTTTGTAGAAACTGATGCCTCTTATTCAGGACTCGGTGCAGTTTTATCCCAAGAACAGAACGGCAAGCGTCATGTCATTGAATATGCGTCGCGTACATTAAAAGATGCTGAAACACGCTACCACAGTAACGAACTGGAATGTACTGCTGTACATTGGGCATTGACTGAAAAATTTCGACTCTATCTCCTTGGCCACAAGTTTCAACTCATCACAGACAATTATACAACTGCTTATGTAATTGCAAAATCTGCAGTTAATCGAAAATTTGCGCCATATTTAGTAGATTTGGCTCAATATGATTTTACAACTGAGCACCGGCCAGGAAAGCAAAATGTCATTGCTGATCACCTTTCACGTTACCCAACACCACCTGTTTGTTTAGCAGTTACTGCAAGTTATGAATCTGAAATTTGTGCGAAACAGAAAAGAGATGACTTTTGTCAGTATATTTTTCGCTTACTCAAAGAGAAAAATCCAAGCAAAAAGACAATGTCAGTCATATGCAATTACAATATCGATAACAATACTCTTGTGCGAGTGAAAGACGAAAAATCGAGACCTGTTGTAGTGATCCCTAAGGCGATGAAAGAACAAACTTTGATTGCCTGTCACGATGATGTTGGACATATGGATGCAAAAAAAACTCTTCACAATTTACAATTGCGTTATTGGTGGCCAAACATGCGCAAGGACTGCAAAGCATATGTTCGAAGCTGTCATAAATGCCAAATTGTTAACCGACGCACTGCTAATGCCTATGGTCTTTTGCAGCAATTGCCAATTCCGTCCACACCTTGGGAAATTGTGTCCGCTGATCACGTAATCTGTTTGCCAGAAACAAGAAGCGGAAACACAAATATGCTTGTACAAATTGATCATGCCACACGCTATGTAATCGCAACACCTTCTGCATCTCTCGCCGCTCATACAGTGACTGATGCTCTGTATCATAATATAATACTCAGATATGGACCGCCAAGTATGTATTTATCTGATAGAGGAACAGCATTTACCGCACGTCACACTCAGCGGTTTCTTCAAAAGTATGGAATCACACAATCAACGACTCCACCTTATTCGCCACAAGCTAATAGCATTGTTGAAAGAGCCAATGGCATAATTGTGTCCACTTTGAAAAAAATGATTGACAAAAACCCGAATAAATGGGACGAATTACTTCCAAACGCCTCATTGGCAATCAATACTACAAAACAAAATTCTACCAAGAAATCCCCATTCTATTTACTTCATGGTTATGAGCCACGCCTTCCCCGTGAACTTCACCTTGGTAGCTTCATAGATGACACTCCACGTGAAGACCAACTAGACCTTTTAAGTTTGGCCAGGGCCGAAGCGTCAAATAATGTGTATGAAACACATTTGGAAAACAAGAAGAGATTTGATCTCCACCGCAGATCCCATTCCTTCAAGGCAGGAGATCTCGTATTGTACGACTGGCCGAAGAAAGGAGATCACAAACTTTCTTCCATTTTCAAAGGACCATTTGTGATTGTGCGTCCAGTCGGGGCCGTGTGCTACGAGATCAAGTCTACGACACAACAGAACAAATTTGTCAAGGTTGTTCACGTACAACATCTTCGTCCTTACTTTAAACGAAATACACCGACCAACGAAGAGAACAGCACAGACGAAGAGAATGAGAACTACTGAGCTGTCATCAAAATTTTTGTTTCTTTTACGCTTCAATTTTAAAATTTATTTTTGACTGTCTAAATTTTATATTGAGCGGGGCCGAATGTAAGGTTCACATAAAGTGAATCGATTAAATAATCGTAATTGTATTCATCTTAATATATTTTGTAAATGAATATTGGCATCAATATGTAATGGAGTAAGATGTAAAACCGAAGTAAGACGTGTATTGCTCATATAATCTTTATTCTAATTAAATGTTTATTTTTACTAAACTACTTTTCAATTATTAACAAGTTGATTCATAATTCAACCTTATAACCATTACCACCTACCGGTATTTTCAGCACATATTTATCAAAAGGTATTTAAAAAAGATTTCCAAAACACATTGTAGAGATATGGAACAGTCATGTGAAGCGTATAAACGGAAGTAAAAACGTGTAACCAAATGAATACACGATACATTGTAGGTTTAAATATTAACAAGTAAACTTTATTATTACGAAAAGAGAATTAGAAGCAATGAAGATAAAACGATCAAGTGACTAATTAATAAATCAATTGAATTAATGATTTGAAATTTCCAGTTAAATAAAATTTATAATGTTATTTTCCAATCATGATCAAAATTTAATCTGTACGTGACAGTTAAAAATTAATTAATTTGTGCAATATTCGAGATTAAATCTAGGGGAATGTTTTTATTGCAATCAGTCTTGCCCTCTTTGTCACTCAATTCTGGCAAAAGACAACATTCTGCTAATTTCACAAGAAACATTATTACATTTACAAAGCACTTCCAGTGCGTTTGACCCTTATACGTAAAGAAAAAATACTGTGGGTCATCAAAAATTTCGAACACCAGATTTTGATGAATCTCTACAGCTCAGATCTCCTCGAATACAAAATGCACAATCAATCACATGATACTTTGACTAACTATCCAGTACTTAATACTCAGATCACGCTATCACTTAAGATTCCTAGTTCCTTTTAAAATGCAGCAGTTGAAATGGGCTGTATTCGTCTTTAAGTCTCTAAATCAATTAAG
Source organism: Argiope aurantia (assembly GCA_026543865.1). Taxonomy (NCBI): domain Eukaryota; kingdom Metazoa; phylum Arthropoda; class Arachnida; order Araneae; family Araneidae; genus Argiope; species Argiope aurantia. The sequence goes on along the minus strand of JAPMOR010080612.1, from coordinate 104,437 downwards.
CCATTATTATAGGATTAAGAGTTAGTAAGTTGATTGGAAAAACTAACAATTAAAATAACTAAAATCAGTGGGTGTAATCCATATTCTGTGGTAAAGGCATTATTCCCCCCCCCCTTTGAATATAAAATTATGGATCTTGGGCAAGATTGCCAATAAGACGCCTGTTCCGATTTTTATTTTCAGTATCTCATATAGGTGAGTTCTATGCGTTATAATATAGAAAAGAAAACTGGTACTGGTGTATCAATGAACATCATTGGTAGAAAATAATTATGAAATATTGATGCTTGGCGTGAATCCAGCGTGCGATCGTTGACAATTTTTTTGACGGCTAATCACTTGTATGCAGCTAATATATAAATACCAGAAAATCGAATAGTAATTTTGGATGTCTTGGCCAACCGATTTATTGCGGTTTGATTTATTGCGTTCACGTGCATGCAAAAGTGCAAATTGCCAGACGGCCAACTTCTCGACAAATACGGCCCAAAATTTGAGACGAATCTACACATTACATATTGAAACTGTGAATTATTTCCTAAGTTGTTATATTTTTGAATTTCAGAGCTTGCATGCATGCAAAAATACAGACTAACACGCCAATCTCTTGACGGATGCGATTCCAAATATGATGCAGATCTACTTTTTAAACGCTCAACTTGAGTACAAAAATATTTATCTAACTTTTGTAATAATCTTTTTAACTTGTAATCACATACACAGACTGATAGATTTCCTCTAAATGGATTTTGTTCAAAGTTTGACAGAAATCTATAAATTTGGTTTAAAGATCATATACTAGAATTCATCTATCTAGCTCAAAGCATTTTTTTAGCTATCGCGTTCGCAATAAAACTAGAGTGGCAGATAGACATGGTTCCAAAATGTGTTTTTGTGACTCGGGTACTCACTCTTTTAAGATAGATATGCCATCTGTTGATTCCGTTGTCGGCACTGTGGTCATAGAGATATTTGTCGCGTTCAGGTATGTGAATGCTGGAAGTAAAAGTGATTCCGTTGAATTGACTGGACAAAATTCGATGCTCTGAGATAGTTTTATCTGAGGTGCATCCGAAATCAAGGCTCCCGTTCCAATCCATGCATTTAAAGCAATACCGCTGAGAAGTCCAACAATGATACCCTAAAAAACAATTTTTTTTGTTCAGATTTTCCACTCTATACTGAAATAGATATACGTTATTTTTTGGCAAATAAGTTAAATAATAGAAACCACAATGTACCTTTTGATTAGAAGTAGTTGTGAGCATGCCTAAAGTAATTATGGATAATGTTGGCCCACCAATTGCAGTAAATACTACAAATGCAGCAGGAATTATTGCCTTGATGTTACCCACAATATATGTCATGGCGATACATAAGGCGCTGTAGAATAAGGCTGCAAAAAAAATCTTCTGTTCAGTAAATGGAAACAAATTTTCAATATCTAAGTGATGTTTTCTTATTGAAATATAAATCTTTAAACTAAAAATGACCATGCTATTAATTAATCCTGAATAGTTTACACAAACAATATAAAAATGAATATATATATATATATATTCCTTATGTTCCAAATTATGGCACACATTTCAAAAACATTTAACAGATGAAATAAATAAATTTAATGAATTCAGATAACCTTAGCTATAGTCTTATTTATTTATATTAATTATTGATAAGAAACGTAACAATAAACATTTGGGTTCGAAATTCAGAAATTTTAAACATAAAAAATATTTTAATTGAAATAACTACTGCATTTGAGAGACTAGGGATTCCGATGAAAGCAATGTTGTATTGAATATTATAAAATTTATAGCAATACAGAGGATCAAATGGGCTAGACATTTCATAAGCTTAGATGACAATCCATCTACTAAAAAGATTTTTATGGCTGAATTATTTAGTACTTCAAAAGAGAGGGAGATCAAACTGTAGATGGATTGACTGCCTAAAAAAGGCTTGAAAGCTATTAAAGTGACAATTTGGAAAGTTTTAGGCAAGACAAGGAAGACATGGAATGGAATTCTGAGGAAGGCTAGGACCCTTCAAGGACTGTCGCATCTTTGAAGAAGAATGTTATATTGAAAAGAAAGAATAAAGTACCAACTCGAAAAAATTAAATGAATTCCTGTAAAATTCTTCATATGAATAAGCACTAATTATTTCGTGAGAGACGATTATTGTCGAAATTATTATTTTCTCAAAAGGCCCTAGATAATATTCTCCTACTTCAAATAAAATTGCTTCATATTTTGAATTATGTTTACGCAATTTCGTTTATAATTTTACTGAACTCAGTCTGAAGTTACTTGTCAATGTTACCTCTAAAGTTCAGAAATCGGTTAACCTGCAGATTACTAGCTAATCTGCACATTAACTAGGGTAATTCGTTAAGGTGAGGAAAATTGTTTAATTTCTCAAATTACCAAGATGATCTGCGAATTTCCTAGATAATCTGCACTATTACCTACTAGACACTCGCTTAAGTGAAAATAACATCTTTGCTGGAACAACAGCACCGTTTCTGCAAGCTTGAATTAAACGTTTTTTTATATCTAAAAAATTAAGTTCATACAATCGAACAATCAACATATTAACTTATAGAAATAATACTATTACATTTTAATCTTCGCTAAAGAGGTTTACGAAGAAAACCTCCCTTTTTCCCTCATTTTATTCACCAATTCGGTGCTCACTTGCATATTTGGAGCTAAAGTTTCTGCTTTAAAAAAATCATAACTGCAATTTACGCGTTAACAAGTAGAAACGAATTTGAAAATAGAATTAACTATGCTACACACTGACAGCCGAAGCAAATTATGAGAAATAAAAGGATCCAGTGACGACCATACGTTGGCGAAACAAAAAGAGGGAAAGTGGGGAAGGAATAGGGAAAGAAAATGGGTGAGACAAACTTTTGAACTTTAACGATAAGGAAGCCGTTAATGAGCACGTTACCTAGTTAAAATACAGAAAACCCTCGATTCAGCCCTTTAGTAGAACAAATCAGTTAATCTGTACATTAATGGCTTTCGAGATTTAAGGGAATTAAATTCAGTTAAAAAGTATATAGAAATATTTGCCACATTTTCGAAGTGAGGAAGAATATATCAACAGAAAATAACTAGCTGATTTTAAATAAATTCTTAGACTATTTATTAGTTTCGAGTAACTATCCAAGGAGGCAGTTATATTATTTTTGTTTGGGTTCGAATCGATGTATTCTTGACATTGGCTAGCGATGGATAAGAATTGGTAAGTTGGAATATGTAACAAATGTCGGTATTGAAAGTTACCATGGTGATAAAACATTAGTGCGTATATGCCAGTTTTGAAAGTGAAATGTAACGATGGGGGCTATAAAATAATGCTTTTGTTGTTATATGCCTTCGCTACACCACTGAATTCATGGTAGACTAAGAAAATGCTTGCAAAAATATCGCAAAATAACAACTACACATTTAAGAGGTTCTGGAAATTTTTAGAATCATTTATTATTTTATAAATAATTAAATTTCATTAAATAACATTACTTTTCAATTGATTAATTATAAATTACCAAAAAACTTGGATATCCTTGTGGCTGATTTTTCTGTTACCCACGAATTGCATTTGCAGAAAGGTTTCACAAAATCCTCGTAGGAGACAGCTGCAAGCGAATTCACGGCAGACGAAATGGACGTCAAGGCTGCGCAGAAGACGCCAGAAACACAAAAACCAGCCATCCCGGGGTACATGTGGAAGGAACGGATCATGTAGTAGGGGATGAGCTGCAACAAAATCAAGAAATGATGGACTCATAAAGGAATACCTTACTTATACGCTAATGCAATCCTATTTTTAAACTGTTAATTGCTTGATGAAAAATAGCTGCAGACCGAATCATTGAACTTAAGCCATTACATATGGTGTACAATTACTTCTTTGGCAGTAAAAGCTCACTCGGGAAGAGCTTTCAAAATTTTGGGTAATTAAAAATTAATCGAAATTTTAACGCTTTTCCTCCATAACTTTGAAACATAGTATTGTCTAAAAACCACTTTTACACTACTTTTTAGAAGTCAAGAATTTTACTTTTCAATAATTCATATTTTATTTCTATACAAGTAGTTTAGTGATGGCACAATAAGATTAAAATTACAAATCCATCGAAATTATATTAAAAAAATCAGGTAGAAAAATAATGTATATTAGATGGAGAAACATATTTTATTCACTTATTTAAATACTAATAATTCAGAGAAAATGGATCAAACACTCAAAAATTTAAAAAAAAGGCTCAAAATTATTAAAGAAAATTCTAAACTTTCTAAATGAATTTCAATTATTCCACCAAAATTAAATTTAAAATTTACAAATAAATCATACTAATTAAAATTGCTCTTTTAAATTGAGTAGTTTTGTTTCCTGTCATGATATAAATGTCTATCAGCTACTTTACATTTTTATATAAGAAATTAGATTACCTCTACTTATGTTCAATTCAAAACAGAACTAAAAACTTAGTGCAGAAAAAGAACCGGTATTGGTACAGGTAGATCAAAATTGGAAATGAATTGCAGGCATTACGAAACAAACCCTCAGTTTAACCCCAAGTCGATTGCCCCTAACTCTAAGATCGAATTAATTACCATCTTTTTTACATCGAAAATAATTGAACTCTTTGCATTCGAATAGTGCCTCTCGGGCACCTTTCAAGATGGTGCATCATTTTGACGCTTTATTTATTTTTCAATTTTGATTATTAAAAATACCTACATAATGGTAAAAAGATGTAGATTGATTTTTCGGGAAATCCAACTTAAAACAATTATATATATTTTTTTATTTTTTATAATAATAAACAAGTCCTTGTATTGAGTGGATAATTATGCATTTAATTACTTTTCCGAGTGCAAAGAGTTAAATTGATCAATTAATAACATTGAGGAAAATTCAAATAAAAAATGTTGCGATGTCCTTCATTTTTGAACCCTTGCGTTTTCTTTAATTATTCTAAAAGAACGTTTTATATTCACAAATAGAAACGATTTCACACATTTTGAACTCTCACAACAATACATGAATAAGAATACTCATTCAACTTGTTAAATACGGAATTGAACTATGTTTGATATCATGATAGAAGTAACAATGAATCATGATATTAGTTTGTTTTTTGCTTTTTAGTACAATAGCTGCCGCGCATCAATTTTAAACTTTCGAGTTTTCTGTGAATGCTTATACTGACAAAGAGGCGGAAAATCTGACAGTTGAAACACGAAATGTTTGAAAAGATAACAGAATCCATGTGAATCAACACAGAATAGGCGACCATGATTTGGTTTGCACTCCCATTTCATACAAAGATATAAGATAATAAGCTATCGATCAGTAAATAGCCATGAAATTGATGATACTTTGTTATTTTAAACTAGATATTTTTAAGATTCCCAAGTTCCTGCACCGAGAAAAATCTGTATCTCCCAAAGGAATCGACAAATATAAGCTTTCTTTTATTACTTAGTGATTATTTTAATTGCACTATGTGCGAACGATTTCATGAAAAAATTGATTCATTACAGTTTTTTTTTTTACAAAAAGTAACCAAGGTTAGCTTAGAGATTAGAAGACAGTGGCTTGACTTTGAATTTTAACATTATTCCGTAAACCTGCACGCATGTCAAATTTGTTAAGCTAGAAGACTGGATGAACCTTTTTTTCCGAAGATAAAAACACTTGAATCCAGTAAATTATCTATTATTACGGCCCTTATAAAATTGGAAATTTTTCACTCATCTCATAATAACCTTTTATATATTTTTTTCAAAAAATTCTTACCCCTATAATTCAAAGTTATTACCTTTTCGGTTACAAAATATTCCTATAGCAGCCGTATTAGCTAAGCCTCCAAAAAATTGTTATATAACAATGCAAAAAATTCATATACAAAATAAATATTTGCATATACGATCTATATCATTCCGTTATTAATTATGAAATTCCATATGTTTCTGTCCACTGAAAACGGAAGTTGATTCTTTTAATTTCATTTTTCAGGAAGGATGTTAATTGAAAACTATTATTCTGTTTCTAACTCTTTCATAAGTAAAAAAAGACTAGATATCTACTTTATGTAATATTTATAGTATTTGATACCGAACAAGTTGTTTCTTTATTATCTATTATTATTATGTAACTCCTATTTTAATAGCTTCTTCATCAAAATATTTTAAAGCTTCAAATTTTGATAGCAAATAATTCATTCATAATATTATAAAGGCCTTCAGCCATAAAGTAATATGTATCTCTCTAATTTTCTGTTAGCTCCCGTAGAATTTATGCTTTAAATTAAAGTGGGGATTAAACTGCAATTAATATAATAATATTTTTTACTGAAATAAAGCATTTTTTTTATATGATTACTGAAAATAGAGTCACTGAGCATTTAAACCTTATGAGCACCAAAGAATATCTTTCTTATTTTATGAGATATCTCAAGAATTTTTCAACAAAATTTTCTCCGATTCATCATGAGCAGATCAATTAATTAGCAATGCTTAGTTTTAAATGCATCAAACACTAAGAAAATAAACGGAATCGTTTAAAATAATTAGTCAAAATAAGATTTAAAAACTGATTAAAAAACGATGTACTTAAAACTATAAGCATATACAAAAAATATATAACGAACATAATGTAACATTCCCCGTTTCCCAGTACTGATAAAACATTTACAGGCAGCTGTGTCGTCGCTATTAATTACTAAACTCCTCAAGATAGCCAGATAGTGGATCTTTTCACCTGGGTGGTTTCGCATCTGTTCATTAGCGGCTACAGTGAAAGACCACATATGGGAATTCCTCGTTCAAGAGCTATTGATTGTACCTTCAAACAGAAAGGGGTGTCCAAACATCTGTATGCTAAATGTTTCTCATTGTGAAAGAACTATGATAACTCCGTGTTCTAGAATAGTCAGTTATGAAAGGTGCATCACTAAAAGGACCTTTCCACGACCTACTGGCGCCGCTGAGGGAGCATACTGCTGAACCCCGATTGGCAGAAAAAGAGCTCAAATGACCAATGTAAATTAAGAGGCAGGTCGCCGAAATAAAGTGCGGAGATTTTTTTTAGGGAGAGAAGAAGAAACGAATTGCAGGCAGACTGTTGGACTACGCCCAGGAGTTCGGAGTCCGAGAACTACCCCTGGAGTGGTCGTGTTGACTAACAATCTGTTAGTTCCCTGTGGTGTTGTTTCACCGCATTGATGGAGAACTGAGTTTCAAGATAAACCTTCTACTGTTGTGTCTCCTACTACAGGTGTAAATATTTATTTAACCAAGATTAGAACAAGTTGTTCTTTGTATATATAGTGCTGTAAAATAAAGAATTGTCTGCAAATTCTGCTTCGTTATTTGATCAGTCTAGATCAAGATATTACAATAAATACAATTTAATTACAAAAGTATACAATTAACCCCCAAAAATTTTTTAATCAAGTCGGTATTCATTGAAAATAATTGTCACCAATCAGAACATAATGCGCCTGAGTAAATTTTCAACAGTTATGGTAACGCAAATGTGTGGATTTTCTACACCAGTTGGGGTAACGCTATGCAGATTAGAAATTTTCAATTTCTTTTATTCGGTTTTATTTTAATTCAAAAGTACTTCAGAATGAATCCGAAGGATTAATTAATTAACAATGTTTAATTTTAAATGCATAAAAGATTAAGAAAATAAACAGAATCGTTGGAAATAATAGGTTGAAAATTGTTAAGCCTAACCTCATTAGAATGGGGAAAAAACTGCAGTCTTACTCATTTGGCGGTGGGGAAATGAAGATTTTTTTTGGCGGAAAAGTTAACGAATAATTAAAATTTTAATTAAAAATTAAAAAAAAATGGAACCCAGGTGCACATTTCCGACCTCCAAGGTATATACATGTACTACATTTGGTAACTGTAGGTCAAATGTCTGGCTCTCTACAGGTCTGGCCTGTAGAGAGCCAAAACACACACACACACACACACACACACACACACACACACACACACACACTGAACTTTATTATAAGTATAGATGAAGTGCGTTGAAAATTCGAAGTATCGCAGAATATTTAATATACAAATTTCAAAAATATCTACGAAAATGAAACAGATGAGACGGAATGCTTTTGATTATTTTTACATTACATAAAAAAAGACTAGCTTATTTTTCTTAATAGTTTTTATTTGAGAGTAATTTTAAATCAATTTCTAGTTTTTTTAATGAAAAGCAGATCAGTATGTTAATTAAAATTTTATATCTACTTAAACCATTATTATTCTGAAAGAACTACTAAGAAATATTACAGAATAATTTAAACATTTTAAAATTATTCAGAAAGAACTATATTTTCTGAATACCTGACAATTATATAAATATCTGGCGCATCGCAGAATTCAAAGATAAAACTGACTGCGGGGGAGTAGACAGTAGGATAATAGAGATATGAAGCTTTCACAGTTAAGTTTTTCAACTATATAGCTTACAACAATGATTCGCAGTCGCTTTCAGTATTGTTCTATTTCCGCTCCTTCCCGAAGAACATGTCTGTACTTCTGAAACACAGATTAATTTTTCACTCTATTCTTTCCAATTTTCTTGAAATCTTTTTCTAAATTTCCTCTCGTCTTTGGTGTTGTACGAACTGACAGCGAAACTGAGTTGTTGTAAAACCTACTCACACTAAATAAATTTTAACAGTGAAACTGTATAAAATCTGCAAACTTCTTTTCATTCCCTCCGTCTTTTTCCTGAAACTCAGAAATGAGCTCTATTAAGCTCCTAGATCTATATTAAGATATGCAGATAGCATGACGGGGAAACGCGAGCAACGACAAATAAAAAATGTTGCAGTTCAAACTATGGAAATCTGCATAATCTTAAGAGAGATGAGAAATTGCCGGCATATATTCCTAGTCTAAACTAAAACAACTAAAGGCAGAAAATACCAACCTGATCCGCAGAAGTTATACCGCTGTCGGGTTGTATCAAAGGATCACAGCCAGCAAAATTTGCATATATCACTAATCCACACGTATAGATTGTGTAGTACATGAGTAAATTGAAAGGAATACTTATAAGTAGAGCTCTGAAAGAAAACAATAATAATCAAAAAATAATGGGAAAACTGATTATGAGATTTATATAATATTTAAAAGATTAAAAATATTTTTTTTCTACAAGAATGACTTGATTAGATGCTTCAAAAAATTATAGTCTGTCATATCATCAGGGTTATCGTCTACTACAATTTGTAGCATTCAGCTTCCCAAGAGAGACCCAATAATGTTATGAATGATATTAGAGCGATTAAAATATGAAATATTTGCCCAAATCTTCATTCATATCACAGAAAAATGAATCTATATTTATACATCCAATAGATTAAGGATTTTCTGTGGCGGATTTTCAAATAGGATAGTTGCTTAAGGCTGCTAGGCCAAAAAAGGCCAGCAACCAAGTCGATTAAAAATGCTATATTTCTTGTTGCCAAATAAACGTCTTAAAAAATTCAAATACAATGAATGATTAAGTATTAGAATAAAATGAATAATGAATAAATATGAATGAATATGAATAAAATAGTAACATGTTGAAAAAAATGAAATTTGGAGCTAAATTGCTCATTTTGTTAAAGCAGAGGTCTCATATTAAAAAATTCGTAGGGCTGAAAAATACCAAAATTCGCCACTAAAGATTATGCTCTGCGTCAAATCGTAACACTTCCTAGATGTGAATGTTACAGCATTAGTTTGCTTGCGATGCAAATGGCAGTAATTCCATAATTTTCAATTTAATTCATCAAAGTGTTAAGAAAAAGACGAAAAAAAAATTGAAATCATCTTTACCATCTCACCAAATTTTTAATATCTATCTATACAGTTTGATGCCGAAAAATCAAAACTCTTAAGTTACTTACAATTGTGACCGCTTGAGGGAGCTGACTGTGAGAAGTCGCTGAACTTGTGTTTGATTGGCTCCACAAGTGGTTATGCCGTACATGAAGCCTCCAATTAAAGCACTCCATACCGTAAAACGTATAGTTGGATCAAAAGCAGTACTAATAAAAGGAAAAATCATTTAACGTACAGTACATGATTTAGTATATTTATTACCAAGAAATTGGATAAAAGGCATTTTTTATTTTTTAGATAAATTATATTGCTGATGTGAGTAAAACAATAAATAAAGTGAATGCAGATGAAACCGCGATTATAATTCTTGAAAAGTCATTCAAGGTAATAAAATTTTAAAATTTGTTTCATAACTAGCAATACACTCCAGAAGATAAATAGTATAAAGAGATTAGATTGCGTGTCCTTATGCGAAACAGAAGCGAAAATCTGTAACGTCGTGCCATTAATTTTTTTAAACAGGTTCACCCAGCGGTAACCCGAATTTTTTCCGAAGGTGTTAGTAAGCATTAGACTGAGTTTTTCTTGGGTAATGGGGCAATGATTTTTGGCCTCGACGAGCGAGTATAGATGGCATGTCATGATCAAATCAAACATTACCGAGAATCAATTATGGAGAACTATTTTCTTGTGTATAAAAATTGTTGAACTATCAGAAGATTGCAGATGAAAATGATGGAAGAATGATTTCAATGCAACCACTCTTGTTATTTATTGCTTCATGGACTACTGTGTCATTTTTATAAGGATAAAATAATCATGTGTAAACATTATTTCCATGCAGATAATATTACCTATGTAGAAATCTTCAATTAACAAATACACATGCACTCAATCTAATAAATCATAGTACCAATTTATAACAACTCCACTTTCATTTGGTCACGATTTATAATAACTAAATTATTCTAATAAAGATGATGTATATTTTTGGATGATATGTTCCTGTTTGCTTTGGTTGGTGGATCAGCATCGCATTGCGTGAATGCTATTGGGAAAAGTAGTCGTGACTTGGAATCATGGCCATACGACGATTGACACATCAACACAATGAAGATTCACTCGCAGAATTACATTTATATGCAAGATTAGATGATTTTGAGTGGAAAGTGGTCATGAAATTACAATTGTTTTATCTTGAAACTTCTATCAATATCTAGTCACAAGATACTGGTAAATCTGTACCAGTAACGATTTTTTTTTTCTTGAGTCGCTATTCAGTGCTATCAAAATTGATCGAATCAAATAACTTATTGCACAGGTTCTTTGAAATGTTCTGAAACCAAAAAGAAATTAGAAGCCCCCCCCCCCCCCCGAAGGATCTTGCAAATTTTCTGCGATGTTTATGGAAAATCTCTTATAATCAATCGATAGTAAGCTTTACAATTGCAGTTGGTTTGATTTGATGGAGTTTATTGCGTAAGAACCATTCATGATAAACTGTGCCAAACATATGGTGAAAGTTAATCTTATTTTAAAAGCTTGTTTCTAAATTGCTTCATTTTCCAGGATCTGTCAACTTGTAAACTCTGCTATAAGTAGTCGCATGGTAAAATACAATCTAAGAGCTATTAAAGAATCACATCAAATAGTAAAAGCCAATCATTTTTAAAAAGATAAAAAGATGGGGCTGGGGAACTTTATGAAGAATGCCTTTGAATTTGATGTGGGGAAAATGAAAGCAGCGGATGCGTTGATTATTAAATTGTGGACATTCTATTAAAATGTGTTGAACCGCCATAGGATATTGACTACTGTATATCGGGGTGCGGGTTCTTCTAACAGCAAATCTTCTGTGATGTAATTTACTATTTAAGGAAATGAAGAGAATATGTGGTAGCCCCCCCCCCCTCCGAACAACGATTAAGTGTTCAAGGACTTTAGGAAGGTTTAACCGTTTATATAGTATGTCTGTTAATCTGAGCGTGGATATTTATATTTGGCAAGTACAGAATTTTCCTTTATGTCGGATCTATTTAATTTGAAAATAATAATATTTCATAGAGAAACAAAATAACGCTCTTCTGAAATGATTTTTTTCCAATAAGGAAAAAATAACAAAACGTTCACACGTTTAGAAAACACGCAGAACACTCACTTAAAAAAGTTTAACCTCCCTCCTTTCTCCGCAATGCTGAGCACCTCTGGAAATCCTCCTACATCAATGGAACCCTTCACAATGACGGAGAGAAGGGCAAGGAACATGAGAATGGACTGGAAGACGTCAGTCCACAACACAGCTTTCATTCCTCCCTAAGAAAGAAATTTAATGAGTTTTATCCCATTTTTGTGTGTTGGAATTTAAACATTAAAAATATTTATTGAGATAATTTAGATTCATTAGTTTCTTTGTACAATGTTACAAATGAATTTATTAAATCAATCCAACGGAACTGTATTTGGACATGGGAAATTATATAAAAACAATTTTATATATAATATTTTTAAATCTAATTGAATCCTAATTAATTTCCAAGCTTTTATTTTTAATTAGCCCATGTTAATTTCATTCTAAAATGTTCTCTTATTTCCAGATTCGATTCCCACTTTTTAATTCAATTATTTATAACACGCGCTTAATAAAATTGCAGACCCAATCGTTCCATTAGGAAAGGAATGAAATTCTTCAACACTTACACATACCTTTAAAAATATCTAAGATTGCCTTGCATAAGTCTACACGTGTCAAAGGAATCAATATCAGATTCTCTTGGTAAAATCACTAAAGGGAAAAATTTGTCACTTTGCTCTTGCGATATAATTGCAGATGTAAAGAGACGTATATTTATTATTCTCTCTTCTTTCCAAATTATGACTCCGTGTAAAATAAATTGGAGTTAGTTTCAAAAATTTCTTCTTTTGGGCCACGTACATTTAAATTATATTATATATATAACATAATGTTTCAAATGCGCTCCCAAAAAGAAGACAAATTTTTTAATTTATTTTACCACAGGAAGGCATGACTTTTAAAGAAGGGAAACAAATGAAACCCGTCTGTTTACATCGCAGATTTCCTCCTTAGGGCTTTTATTAAGAAATTCTGATAGGGAAATTTTTTTACACATGTCGATTTAAGAAAAAAAATGGGCCTCTTTAGAAATCCTGTCGTACGCATTAGGGAGTTTTAATCCTTTCCACTTGGAGTGTGAGAAGTCCAAAACCAGCAATTATTTTAGAAATAATTAAATAAAAAAATCGTGATTTAGATCAGAAAATAAGATAAAATTTTAGAAAAAAGTAACAGATTAATTTACGATAAAAAGTCGGAAAATTAATAAATATTTAAATTAGATTAAGAGTTCATTCCATATGATATTAAATATATGATGGATATGATAAATGATTAAATACACTGGTGTGCAAAACTTAAGCAACAATGCAAATTTTATGCAGATAGCCATGAAATTGCAGAAAAGGAGTTCTTGCGATCAGTACAATGAACACGTAATTCAAGAGAATGGTCATGCGTATGCAAACATCAGGAACAAAACGTCACAGGCGACGTGAGCGTACGCAAAACACGTGCGGAAGGCGCGCGCAGCTCAACACTACAAAAAAAAGAAGGACGGAGACACAATTAAAGACATTCGCTGCAAGTGCACGTGAGTTAATTCGAAAAATATGGCTAGCAGAAATCACCTGAACGATTTCACACGTGGAAGAATGGTCGGAAAGCTGGAGGAGAGGCGTAGTGTGACCAATGTAGCTGAAGAGTTCGGAATCAACAAAAGTGTCGTTTCGCGCTCTTGGAAAGCCTTCCAAACCACAGGTACAGCTGTGAGAAAGGTTGGTGGTGGCCGCCCCAGGAAAGCAACTGCAGTGGATGACCGATATATCGTCTTGCAGGCGAAAAGAACCCGAAACCAGTCAGCAAGCGCCATTGCTCAGCAACTGTGTGCAACAACGGGGCGACAAGTGTCGCATTTTACTGTGTCCAGACGCCTTCACAAAGGTGGCCTATTCGCCCGCCGTCCTGAACGCTGCATCCCTTTGACAGTTTCCCACCAGCGGCACCGTTTAGAGTGGTCCAGTTTTTGTGCTCCCTGCACATCTCATCAATGGAGTCGTGTCCTCTTTACAGATGAGAGTCATTTTAGTACCACAAGCGATTCCCAAAGCCAGCTGATTTGGAGAGAGGTCGGGACACGGTTTCATCCCAGTAACATCATGGAAAGAGACCGTTTCGGTGGTCCTGGAGTTGTCGTCTGGGGAGGCATTATGATGAACGGGAAGACTGAGCTCCACGTTTTCGACAGAGGTTCTGTAACTGGAGATCGCTATTGTCAGGAGGTGATCCTTCCCCATGTGCGTCTGTTCCGAGGTGCCATTGGATCAGACTTCGTTTTTATGGATGACAATGCACGGCCACACAGGACTCATGCTGTTGAGGAGCTCCTGGAAAGTGAAGATATCACTCGAATGGATTGGCCGGCGTGCTCCCCTGATTTAAATCCGATAGAACATGTGTGGGATGCTTTGGGTAGATGCCCTGCGGCACGATTACATCCTCCTGGGAACACTCGACAACTTAAATAGATGCTGATTGAGGAATGGGCACTCTTACCTCAAGAACTGTTGGACAATCTGGTGCAGAGTATGGGGAGACGGTGCGAAGCAACCATTGCAGTAAGGGGAGGGCATATCCCATACTAAGGAACATCTGCTTGCTGTTCTTCCTCTTGGACAGACAATCATGTGTAACGATACTATGAGTTCAATAAAGCCTTTTTTTGTTTGATTCCATACTGTATGCATTGTATTCATTTCTGCGCAACTATGCTTTCGTCATTCTTTCAGAACAAAATGTTGTATCTCTTTTCTGAATTTCATGTCTCTCAGATGATTTCTCGTGAAGTTATGGCAAAAAACATACCTGTTGCTTAAGTTTTGCACACCAGTGTATATATGATTCAATGATATTAAAATTTCTCGCAAACTGCAGCACAATAATTTCGTATTAGGCAACATTTCTCAAAACTAACCAAGTTACTTACTCTAAGCTTTGATAACCCAGTCCGATTCCATCGACTATATATTCAGAAGTTTATATGAAGTCAAATTATTTCATATTAAAATCTTTTATTTCACACTGAATAATCCTAAACTCTGTTATTAAATCTAAGTTTTGAATATAATGATAACGATTTTGGAGAATGGTTGTTAAAATTTAATGCTTTGCAAATCGAATTCAATAATTATTTATAAACTACTTGGGGAAAACCGAATTAAAAAAGACCCAGAAAAAAGTTAATTATTGATACAAAAAGGATTATCACAGAACAGTCCGTTATCTTCAGTTATTGCATCGCAATTGATGCTACGGCAAATAATTTTTAAGTAGAAAATAATTAGTTTCAGAGCGGGAAAGCCACCATTCACTGCAGAAACGTATAAAAATTCTCATTATCATATTATTAATTCCTGTTATAAAAAAATACATAATAAATGTCACAGAAAAAAAAATTAGAGTTTCATGTTTTCTAACCTTTTAATACATGCAGCGCATTTCCTTATAAATATTACGTATGATAGGGGAATTTGCTTTCCATGTTGACCTTAATAACGCATTTAGTTACACAATACTGGTTTTCTGAATCTCGAAAGTCTTTATTACATATGGATTGTGAGAATTCCCTGCAATTAGTATTTCATACCTGCATGCAAGGAGATATTTCGCTTCTGCGACGCCATTATTAAGTTATTCAATAAAATAAAACTGATAAGGACATCTAGATAATGGAATAATTTAGATATATGTTTAATTCTTCTTGGATCTGGTTTGATCAACATTTTTATGTTTATACTTCTCTATTACAAGCAAGGATGAAACTCGCGTATCTTATGAAATGTTTAAGCAAATATGAAAAAGCTACTGAAATGAACTACAAATATGAAAAGAAAGATACGATGTTTTTTACGTTAAAATGTCTTTTTTTTTGCAAAAATATCAAATATTTTTTTAATTCAATGTTCTTAATATCTATACAATCTTTTTCATAGATTGTTCGAGTTTTCATTCCAAGCTTATTCTTTGAGAAGTTAAACTAATTTTTATATTTACTTAATATACATGTTTTAATTACATTTTACATTTCTAAATGAGATTTTATCGAATTCTAAATTTTGGTAAAATTGTTCCACGAGAAAAATAGCAAATCCCAAATAAAACATATTTTTTTCGAATTTTTTTAATAATAATTTATAAATATAATATGCAGTTTCTGAACTAGAGAATAGGCAATATGTTCATTTAGAACTCTTCTATAGTTGTTTAAATGCTTAACAATGTGAAAAAAATGAAAATTTCATGCTTATTAGTTGAATTTCAATATCTAAAAATTGGATAAAAGGAGTGCTTGTGTTAATAAATAATAGCTTAATAATTGTATTTCAGGAACTAGGAATTACATCCATTAAGCCATTTGAAAGATCTTGGGCAAATCATTTGATGAATTTTTAAACTAGAAAATTTTTGCTTTATACCTCATTTTAACTAAAAAATCTTTTTTCTAATTTTTAAGATATTTAAGACATTTAACTGGTATAGTTTCGTTTCATTAATGTTTTTTACAATATGTTTTATGTAGAAAATTAAATATTGTGGTGGTATGTAGATTATTATGATCTGTGCAGTTATCAACAGGACGAATGTTGTTGGAAACATTTCTTTAATAATCACATTCACACACTTAAACACAAATACTAGACATTCACGCGCGCGGTTCACAGTCAGCATCACATCTCATTCTAATTACAATCGCAATGCATTATGGGATGACATATGGGATGGCCTAATCAGGCATCGCCATCTAGTATCCAAAAGAGAATATAAGAGTAATGCAACTGCTACATCCTCCCCCTCTGGCTCCGACGACGTCCCGGCAAGGAGACAGAATTTGAATTGTCTGGAAGTCTATTGGTTAAGAATAATGCAACTGCTACAATGTTAGAATTTTACAGTAATTAAAAAAAACATTAATCCTGAACTTAGTCATGTACCATAAAAAGGTTAATTCGATGAAATTTCTTATTTCATATCGACAACAATTCAGCGAGATAGAAAGGACTGAATTTATTCTGGATTTTTATCAAACAAGTTACATTCTTTTCAAACTTTGAATAATTCTAATTTAAAGAAAAATCAACCATACACATATATGTTTGCAATCTTGAAAATATTTCACTTGCAATGGTGAATTTTCTACCACGCAACACAGACAGGTCAAAATATATATATTATGCATAAATTTGAAAAAGTTTTGATATTAATGCGAATAAAATTTTTCAATTCCATTAAAATTGAAAAATTTCATTGCAATTAATATCATTGAAGTACTTGTTACGAAGCACAGAATATCAGGCAAAATCTTTATATAGATATATTCTAAAAATGTATTTTTCTATCTACCCGATTTTTCAGGTTGAGGTTCAGTAGAAAAGCAAGGACCTATCCCATTCGTAAAGAAATGCTGTATAATTTCAAATGGCATTTATTTCATAAAAAAGGGGTGAAAATTAAGTGTGAATTTTACATTTTATCTCATTTATTAAGCCTGAATGAATTTTCCCCAGAAAATGCGGTCTAATGTAGATTACAAATAGTTTGATTCACCTTGAACGGATACTTCCTTCATACTGAAGAATGTACAGATAGTCATCAAAATAATAGAAACACCTGTGAATAAAAGTAGCATTTAAGAATGCGCTTCATAAACTTTAAAATATAACCCAAGCTACCAGGCTTTTTAAATATAAAAAAGATATACCATGGCAGTATGAGGTAGCTTTCGTAAAGTTGTATACTTCTTTTTTCTTTTTTGTCAAAAGCATAAAGTGTCAGATCTCAGATTTTTAAAAAGGCCAGATTGTAAGAGCGGGATTAGCTGGAGTCACTGTGACCGAAACATCTCAGCTTTCAAGCGTTTCTAGAGGTACAGCGTCTAAAGACATTACAGTGTACACGTAGGGCGGGAAGATAAATTTTCGGCGAAGCTAAATCGTCGGAGGAAGGAGAAGCTTTGTAAAAGAGACCGGAGGGCATTGAGAAGCGGAATGCAATGTCTAATATAAAGAATAGCAGCTAAAGTGACCACAGAACTCAATCGGTATCTGGACTATCCTGTATCAAAAATTAGAATTAGGGAAGTACTTTCATAAACAGAACATTTACACGCAAACTAGCAATTCCCAAGTCACTTGTCGCAGATGTTAATGTTAAACGTCGTCTACTGTGGGACCATAACTACTAAACTTGGTCGTTTGATAAGTGCAAGACAGTTGTACGATCAGACGAATCATCTTTCATATATTTCCTCCTAAAAGGGCGGGTACACTTTTGGAGGATACCTACACCAGAGTATAGGTGGGTTTGCATTCAACCAGTTATAAAGTTCCAGTAAATTCAAGCATGTGTACAAGAAAGATTGTGTATGCGCTGAAAGAGCAGAAAATAGGAAGTGCTTGCTTCTGTACAGCTTCTCCACATGCGTGGTCTTACTGGCTGGATTGTAATTGGCTGAATGTAAATCCTCCTTATGATTGTGACTGCCTTCTTCCAACTATCAGACATGGAGGTGAATATGTCATAATATGCGCAGCCATGTAGTAGTTTTCTGTTGGGTCATTTCTAAACCTGAAAAGTATCATTGGAGATATGTATAGAGGCCTTTTATTGGATCAAATCCATTCTATGACACAAACATTGTTTCCTAAAGGAGATGAAATTTTTTAAGATAATGCTCCTATTCACGTGACGAGACTTGCCCATTTGTGATTTCCTGATTATGTGGATAAATAAAATATTTACTTTTACCTCGAGTCTTCTGACCTCATCATAATCGAACCATTATAGCCTATTTTAGAGAGTTCAATCTCTTTCTGAACTTTCATAATATTTCCATGAAGAATAGTACAATATTCCTCTAAACACTACAGCACTTGTATGTTTTGATTGGTAAGCGAATTTTAGCTATATTACATGATAAAGGTGGCTCTACGCCTACAGTTCTTGTATTTGTTTGAAATATTTCCATTATTTTGATAATCACCTGTGCATCTAATTATTCAACACATACGACAAAAATTCACAAAATAATAGTTAATATATATTTAGATATAGAATAAGTACTCACTAAAGTGCAGTAAAATGCACACACTAAACCAACAGCTAAGATGGACACAATGTGTGATAATCCACTCACAGCACTTAGAGCAATGGAAGGCGAATACAAACCTACAGACATAAATAATATCTGCAAAAAATAACTTATTAGTTACTGGAATTGAAAATAAATTGCAAGATAGAATCATAAATTATATTTTTTACGTAAGCAGATTGCAGAGTAGGGAGGAAAATTTCTTTAGAAAGATTTCTTACCATTTGTATAACAAATAAAACTGAAATAATCATTCTGGTCGTCTTTCCAAACCTTCTTTCAAGATACTACAAATAAAAA
Organism: Argiope aurantia; assembly: GCA_026543865.1. Taxonomy (NCBI): domain Eukaryota; kingdom Metazoa; phylum Arthropoda; class Arachnida; order Araneae; family Araneidae; genus Argiope; species Argiope aurantia. Next base: position 85,035 of record JAPMOR010080612.1, on the reverse strand, counting down.
TAATGCAACAGATAAGAATTGATAAAATATTAAAAGCCAAAAAATGTATTCATTAGTCTATTTATACAACTCTCTTATACTATACCAATAAAAATGAATCATGTTTTGTTTTGTGGTTTCCCAATAAGCTGCATGTTTAAATTTAAGGATCGAGAAACCTAACTATTACAGAAACAATACCGGAAGATAGAAAGGGGGAAAAACTGATTTTTGAAAGATTATATGGAATGAAAAATGGGAGTAAAACAGAACAAAAATCCACCCTCTAATGTTCGCTCCCAAATGTTATATTGGCTTATGAGATCATCTTCAGCATAGATTATGGTCTTTCTCCTGCCGACCAGCATGCATATATTGCACAATATCGTATCATATTATTTATATTGCGTTTATTATACAATACTTATTAATATCGAGCAATACCGTACATCATGTTGTTCTGCTCGGGTATCTCAAACGGCAGATCTGGCTTTGGCTGAGTGAACCTATAGTTCCCAATCTGGCATCGCGTCTATTTAATACTGTACTCAGTTCAGTGATGTGAATAGTAGAAATTTCTCAGGCGCCATTAATTAGTGGAGCGAAATTTCAATTTATGAACTTACGAGAAGTATCCTTTTTTAATCATATAAAAATTATTCTTAGTTAGTATAATAATTATACATTAAAGCATTCTAATTGTGATAAAAACTCGATCATGAGATTTTGATGAATTTTCGAAATTTAAGTCTCTCTGAAACCGCCCCACTCTTTTTGAATTAGTGGCCTATGAAATGCAGCGAGCTAAATAAATGAAATTTAGTATATAGTCATAACACTAAAACTGCAAATTGTTATTAAATTTTGGACGAACTTGCAACATTAACAGAAAGTTTTTATATCAGTGTACATGTGGATAGAATGAATCAACAATGCAACGAGATAGACAGACGAATTAAACTTACTGTTTTATTATCAGAGTTGCTGATCGGTATTAAGTTATGAACTAAATTTATTTAATGTTGACTGTCATTTAGTTTATCTATTCTTGTGTAAGAACACTCAAAATGAATGTAATCGAAATATGCAGCCTATCGCTAAAATTTCAGGTCAGCGTCAAATTTTAGATTAAACTGGAAGAAAATCCGATTGCCGATTTTTAAAAAAATCATTAATTAGGTACACAGTCTCAAACATAATAATATTTTTAAAATAATAATTTAAATAAGTTAGTATTACTCAAATAATGTATAATTATATACTACTCGATAATGCCATGATATACTTCGAATCTATAGCAGTAAAAGATAAACACATTAACCTCCGGATGCAACAGAAAACAATCTGATTTCCAACTCGCAGAAATGAGCAGTTTGAGAGTTAATTCTAAAGGACAAAACTGTACATCAAAATTGTTTTCTATTGGGCCTCGTACCTATTAAAGTAATTTCTGTCAAGCAGTTTTACTTGAAAACAATAACAATGGGTGGATGTAGCGAACTGATGAACTCTTACCTTATGTCATCACCGACCCCTTTACTTATCATTCTGTCTGATCTATAAGCCTTGACTTCTCTGATGTAAGAAATTATTCTCAACACCCTCTCTCAAGGATAAAGTTTCGACATTTTATGATGCTAATTAGCTGACAAGAAGCAAAGGATGTAATTAATTTATTCACAAATGAAACATATATTGTCTGTACTAAAAAATATTTGCTGGATAAATTGTGGAATAAGTTGGATTGAATTAATTATTTATTAATTAAGTAAAATGTGAATTGTTAAAAAGTCACATATACATCATTATGTAGGAAAAAAAAACTCTTAACAAATACAGCTTTTTAGACTTCATTTTGAAAATATTAACGTAGATAAACCTTGTGTTCACTAAAGTCAAAGATAACACTCGCTAATCTCAACCCGAAACTTTATTCAGGGAACTAAATCCTACATCTGCTTTTATTCACAAGACGAAAAGACTCGAATCTTCTAGATTTAGAAAGGTACAGAAATTATAAGAACATTGTAGAACAAACGAGAAATAGCAGAAAGTAAATCAATAACAAAACAATTTTTAGGCAACTTGCCTGCAGACAGATACAAACTTGCGAGCTGTCGCTTTCAGTTCATAGCATTCTACTACTGAGCCATTCAATCCGCGGCAAGTTAGAAGAAGTTTCGTTTCAATACTAAGCCTTCTTTCATTTCTTAAAACTCACCTCATAGGCACTTGTTACTTGAATACCAAAATAAACCGGCGTATGAACAAAAGTACATAGAATGAGAGCTACGGTGAATCCTAATGGATAGAGGTAGAGCTGAGCTCCGTAGAGGTAGACTTCTCCAGGAAATCCCAGCGTGCCAACTGCTGTTTGTATCGTTGCCATGAGAGACAGGACAACTGGCAGCATGTCCATGTTTCTCCCAGCCATAAGGTACTCGCTGGTGGTCCTCTGTTTTCCGCCAGAAAACCGAAAGTACACCCCGATGATTCCGGATACCAACAACATGGCACCAACCACCAAGTAGTCCCAAATTTCGAAAACCTCACGAGTCGTCATGTTTGAATTGCAGTCAACCTAAAAAGATGGATACAAATTAGTTATTTTCAATGACGGTGAACCAGAAATTGTTCAATTTATAACTAAAAGCATCTTTCAAATAATTTAAAATTTATTAAATAATTAGAAAATAAATTTGGTTTGAAATATTCTCATAAAATCGGTATCAAAAAATGAATAATTGATAAAATCGATATTTTAATGGCTTCCTGTAACCATAGCTCCAGTGTATTCTCTTGCAAATGAAAATTCACATGCAAATTCTTATACTCCGTGCTAGGCCTAGTAATTCTCTCATTTTATGTTTCTATAATAGAACTGACAAAGAACGTGAAAGATGTAAAAAAAAAAAAAAATCCTAAGCCTTATCTTATAAAATAGTCAAATCATTGATAGTCAATCATAGTCAATCTTTGATTCTAAGATCATTGTAGTTAAATAAAATTACCTTTTACTTTGAAAGTAGAAATAAGCGTATAAAAACTGTAAAGAGATTATGCATTTAATAATATATAATAACGATCAATAAATAGCTAATTTTTCACTAACCAATTCTTTAGATATGTGGCAGCATCAACACAGATTTAGATTTTTTTCTTATTAACTGAAAATGTTCAACAATTTTCATATCTTTATGTATAAAGATGAAGGTACAATTTTATATATTTTTTACAAGTACTCATTTTATGACTTTAATACAAGAGAATCGTTAACGTTAGTTTTTTAAGTATAGAAGTTAATTAAAATATAAATTATTTAAATATTTAGTAAATTTTGATAACTTTTTATCTATATACACCTAAAGAAAAAAAATCCAATTTCATAAATATGTCTTTCACACCATTTTAAAACTCAAAAAAAATTATTTTTTATGTTATTAGTTTCATTTTTGTACAAATTTTATCTTCAGTTTTAATAAATCTGTAAAATGTAACTTAATATGCCATCAATAACAATATTTAAATCCTTCATTAGCGTGTTCCTTCCCTATTTAAATTAAGGTAAAAAATTACTTTTTTGGACATTAACTCCAATATCAAATTTTCTCCCATGCTTTTATTTCTCAACATCTAACAATTATTAATTTTTGCATTAAGTCTATCTCATTCATATTTTTTCGGAATACGATTTTAGTAAAAGTTGTCATGAACTTTAAATTTCACCTTGTTTCTTCGAATAACGTTTAATTTTCAATGCATACAATTCCATATTAATAATTTAACAGCCAGGAAAGCAAATATTTCGGACATATTAGTTGGTAGCTGACGGTTGCTAGTTTGCGAAAAAGAAATGTGCCAGTTCTAAGCAACTTCTGTGGTAGTACTAATCCTTTGATAAAAGGAATGCATCAAATTGCAGCTAACTAAGTAAATTTACGATATCTTCCATGTACAAGTTACTGAATACATAAACAGAAAAAAAAAACTTGAAATCTGAGCTAGAACATTTTTCCTGAATGCTATAAATCTTTTTAAAATACATAATATGTTATCCTAAAAGAAAAACATAATATGTTATGGAAACAAAAAGTAATATAGACATAACCATTTTAAGTGAAACAAGATATACATTCAATAATTTTTATGTTTCCAAGATATATTTTTATATTTGCTACTAATGCCAGTCCACGCTAAGATGTAAAAATATGTTTTATTCATACAAAAAAGTCTAAAAATATACGCTGAAATAGAGTAAGTAACCACTTTGGAAAAAGGACTTTAATAGAATTGTATATAAAGACAGAAATGCACAGAGAAGTTGCGTGTAATATTAAAGTAATTGATGAACAAGTAAGACCACTTAACTGATGATGAAATATACCAAAACTATACTTTAAATATAGTTTTCTTACATGACACTAATGTGAAACAAATGTTTTGAATCGCATTACTGTTGAATAAGAAACTTCCATCCAATCTGTAATGGAAGACGAAAATCAATAACATTTAATCTTTTCAATAGACTTTTTTTTAAAACTGTTACTCTTTAATCTGTGAAATATAAAGGACATTTTATTTTTAAAAGGCTTTGACTTCTCCATTTATATTCCCAAGTCCGAATGATAAGCATTTAGAGGATTATATCTGCCTGACTGGCTGTAAATGTGATTATTCAAAAAAATGTAGTGAAAAGCTTATAAGGCAGTTAGCAACTACGCTGCACCAGCAATTGCTTTTGTATCATGGTCATGTTACTGGACTGCTAACCACAAGGTCCCAGGTTCTATCCTCAACGCATCCAAATTTGCCACAAAAGCTACCTGGGAATATATATACTGGGGAACTGTATTGGGTTAAATATTGAATCATATAATATTGTGCAATATTGCAATAGGCTGTGCTACTTGGGAAAACACTTCTATGAAGAATCGATTTGCATTTGTGTTTCCGTCGATGTGCGTTTGAACACGATAATTAAAAAATGAAACGAATTAGTTGGATGATATTTATCAGACGATCCAATTAGAAAAATTGTAAGTTGGATGAGTGGGAATCAAATTCGTCACAGAGATTGATTTTCAGTCTTGTCTCTTCTTGTTCACGTGACCACTATTACTCAAAAACGAAATAAACTAGACTAATGAATTCTTGTGTATATCATATACATAAAAATTCAACATTTGTATTTCTTCTTGATATCAGTCCATTAAAAGATACATTTTCAATCCGTGAATATTGCAAACCACAGCTTATAATTTTTCACTTTTTATTTAAATGTTCACATTTTTCATAATCAGTGCTAAGTATTTTACGACCCTAGACAGTGCGCTTTTTGAAAGCCATTTTTTTTTAAATAAATGGTCATTAGTTTCCATACATCAGTGCATTTTTAACTTAATCTATATTTAATGATTTATTTTCTAAAAGCTTTTTTTTTGTTTCATTTTACTTTTAGGAAATGAAAGTTTTTATTTATTTATTATAATTCAAGATTGTACGACAACATGCTTATATAAAATGTCATTGACGTAAGTTTGCTACTTCCTTAACAACCAAGTGAATGTAATGAATCTTATCGGATTTTGTATCATTTTAAAATAATCACGATTTTTAAATAATTTAAATTATCACGTATAGTTTCAAATAATAATAATCATGTAAATAATAATAAAAAAATATTTCATTATTAACAACTTGCGGTGGCAAGAAACTCACAGATGCACGTGCCAAAATATCCACTGTAATTCTCAGCGAGGTCACACAAAGTATCCGCTACCTTTCAGAAATCAAGAAAATATTTATATCTTCTAAATGAATTAATTTTCGATCTAAGAGTGCGATTCTATAATCTGTATTCTGACGAACAATCTCAGGCAACCGGTCACAAATATCATTTTTACTTATGTGACCAATTGTCTGTTCAAGTGTGTAACAGTGTTTGGTAAAAGCATCCTGACTTGTATGGCATGTCTTTTCACCGCAAGTGGTAAATAAAATTTATATTTTTTTATATAAATTTATTTACTTGATAGATAGAAAAATACAATTTTTAATTGACCTGCTTTCGTCTCCGACTATCTGTCCAATTTCAGACTAACTGTCCAATTCGTTTAATTGGAATTCTACCATTATGTTCGTTCGTTCATTCATTCACTCATTCGTTTGACATATATTGTTTTATCGCATTCTTGATTCATCCACAGACATTATAATCATAAAATATTTCGTTTAAATGATGCACAGTTTCAACTAAACGCTATTTTCTTGATTATAAAAAATTCACAGACTTACTGATTCAATCATTATTTCTCCATTTTCGTTAATATAAAAGCTTTTTCTTGAATCTGATGGATTAATTACATGATGCTAATTTAAGCAATGATGAAGAATAGTGTGAAAAATTTTATTCCGGTTTCCTTTAAAGATGCAATGGACTCAATTAAAAATATTTCCAACATATTTCATTTGTCAGAACAGCATGAAAAAACATTTAATGAATCAAAAAGCAGTTCATTTAGTTCACGCAGACAATCAGCCCACTAGATGGTAATACAATTTTTTTTCCAACTAAGCGCCCACACATAAATGTACACAAATCGAATGAAATACGAAATGTATAGTTAGTACTTAAAATATATGATAATGACTTTTTTCACCCTTAAGATAGATATTTAGTTAAAAAAATTTTATTGCCATTTTCAATATAGTGCCTTAATGTAATACTATTCTAAAATATTAACTAACAAACACTAGTGGATTCCCAATTAAACTAGGTAGCTGCCTAGGGACACTAGGCAAAGAAAGGGCTAGTAGCAAGTCGACTAAAAATGCTATTCATCTTAAAACGTTTTAAGTTTCCAAATAAATAAATTTGTAAAAAATACAAATTCTACGAATGATAAAATATAGGACAATTCAAAAATGCAATGACTGAAAAATGAAAAATGCAATTCATTTTCAAGTATAAATGATCCGGTTCTTTCATGTTTTTTAAAATCACTCTTTAATAGAATATTTGCACAGCGGAATATGCCGCTTCAATAAACACTGTGTACAAACATAGATACTAAGCACTTTGGTATTCATAATAGAGAAATAAAAACAAATATATACGAACCGTTATACGACGTTATATGAAATATATTTTGAAAAGAAACTTACAATACAATTTTTAATGTCGGTCAATGAAAGACTAGGAAGCTAGCGGAATCTCCCTTAACTTTAAAACTCAACCAATCTACAAACTGCTAACGTCATTAACGTCGTGATTGAAGCCAGCAAAAACACAGATTTTCGATGAAAGCGGAATTTTACAAAAGCGAAAGAGAGGCCAATCCAATCCAGTATTTTAGAAAGTTTTTGATTTTCGATTGTATTTTAATCTATTTCATCAGCTCATTCATTTTCTTTGATTCCTAACGTTATCGTTCAGTTAGTCACTTACAGAGGATCTAAAACATTTGTAATAAGGCCCTTTCAACAAGTGACTTTTTTTGTAATAATATTTTCAGGGGTTTCAAGTAAGAATATACTCAAGGAAATTAAAATTATGTAAAATATTTTTTAGAGGAGGAAATGCATTAAAAATCGTCTTAATAAATTATGTATAATATTCCATCAGCTCACAGAAGTATCAATAATTACAACTAAAGACATTTGAAATAAATATACAACAAAGACATCCATTTCATCATATTATGATAAAATTGTGAATAAAGTCGAAAAATGCTTAATTCTGTCTTCATATAAAATCAACGAGAATCCCAGAAACTTTCTCTCATATTTTCTAATAAAGGTGCTATATCCCGTCTCCCCCCCCCGTCGCATAAAATTGTATACTCTGGACATGGCCGTACATTTCACGAATGTTCATTTCTTTTACATGCAAAGTCCCACACATGATAGTTTTCTACGTCGTAGTATAGAACATAAAATATGCTTTTTTTATGCAGTTTTTCCAATAGTTGAAACCAAACTTTGAAACAGAATTACAATTTTAGCAACCAAACTTCATTTCAAATTTCAATGATTTGAGTCATTGCATTTTTGAGTTATAGCGTTTATATGCATGCGAAATTACAGACCAACGAACGGTTAAGCCTTTGGCAAATATCTGTAGAAATTTGAGAAATATCTACAATTTAGATGCTAAAATTGTGTTCCAAATTTATTACATAGCTCTTTATGTTTTGGGCTTGGAACAACTACATAGACAGACGGGCATTCTCTGAGTGAATTTAGTTCAAAGCTTGATAAAATAAAAGCGGCGTTAAGATCACATACAAAATTTCATCTGTCAAGCTCAAAGCGATTTTGAACTATCGTGCTGACAAACACAATTCTGAAAATGTGTTTTCTGAAAGGTTTAAAACGGGGAAATTTGTCAAAATATCTTCAAATGTTTTAATGATTTAAATAATTTCTTTTGCATACTTCGTTACGAGAAATTTACAGGAAGTATGTTGTTTCGTAAAAGCAACATTTTTTTTAAATTCATTTTTAATGAAATTGGTACAAGTACTCTTCAACACAAGAGGGAAGTCATTTAAAGCTAAAAAATTAATTAAACTAATCAAAATTTAAGCAAGGTATTGTCCGTGAATGTTGGTATTGTCCGTGAATGTTGTGAAAATCATTTTTGTGTGATATCTTAAAACGTAGAAAAGTACGAGTTTATTAATGACAATTTCCGTACAATTTTTCTCTAATTTTAATAAAATTTAATTAAACTCCAATTAAAAAGTTAATTTGATATACATGCAACATTATATTTATATTATGAAGAAATTAAAACTAATTTCCTTTTCTCATCAAATCATTCAATCACATGTTTTTATCAATATTAAAGTTAAGAAAACAAAATTACATTTTTTGAATATCCATTTCGAAGTAATAATTTCCTTGCCGCTTCTATTTTTCATATTATATATAAATATATCCTTTTTAATTTGTAAGCGTAGTAACTTATTTTAAACCGACTCCATTAAATTCATGCTTTTCAATTTAATTAAATACCAATGTAAAATTTTAAATAAATGCATTCCATACCAATAATTTATAGCAAGTATAGTCAATAGGGTGGAACAAAAAAAAACAAAACAAACGAATTTTTGATTTTTAATTTTGAATATCGTGGAAAAGTTGCCTTTTGGCGTAGATAAAATAAATTATAAATATGAGCAATATTAGAGTACGTCTTGAGGTGCCGAAAGAGCGTTAAACTTTCATAAAATTGAAATTTTTGCAACGTTTTAAAGTTTTTTTTATGAAATAATCAATTTTTGATTTTTATTTTGTAATAGCGTGGAAAAGATGTCTTTTGGTATAGATAAGATAAATAAAAATTATAAAAAATATTAGATATGTGGTACTACAAGGACGTTAAATTTTCATAAAAACACACTTTTTGCAACTTTTTAAAGATTTTTGAGAGCCTCGATAAGGAAATAAAAATATTTAAATAGGCGTTATAATATGAATAAAAAATAAAAACAATTTTATCCTTGCATTGGTATGACATCCAGGAAGCTGAGTCATCACTGAAGTGGATGTTATTGAGGGGAGGCGGAGTTGTGTCTGCGTTTGATGATGAAATCAGAACTGGTGCCGAGTTCAGTTGAGTTTGAGTCTCCACTCCGCCTGTTGTGTAATGATTAACGTAACTGATTTGTAAATTTATGCGCTTGTGTACTTTGTAGTTAGTAAAAATAGCTAGTGAAGACAAGACAAATATCAGAATGTCCTATTTTGGGGAAATTTAGTGATTTGCTTGAAGTTGAACTGCCTACTTACGAATCTGTTATGAAGTGCTATTGTTATATTAGACATAACCTCAAGATTGCTTTAGAGAAGGATCCTTCTGTAAGTGAAATATGTGACACTTTAGTTCACAAAATAGAACAAATATGGTCAAGAGCTACTATTTCCGTTATTTTTAGCAAAATAATTTTACAAATGATAAAAGCATATCGAGCTAATTGCAGGAATTTATTTAATTCTAAAAGTAAAAAAGGTTAAAATAAGTTTGATTCCAACCTCAGAAAATTTAGAGAAGCTAAACGTTTATTTGATATTGCTGCCTGTAAATGTGTAAATTTTAATACTTGCACTTGCATAAAAGGAAACAAAGTACCAGTTATGGAACAAGAGTTTCTAAGCGATCGACACTCTAACAGGAAAATGGTTATAGGTAACATTGATGGAGCTACCACAAGCGCTTTGTGAAAGAGAGAAGGAAGAAAAAGTAAACAACTACAGAGAATAGTTAAGTTTAATCAAGAACGGGCAAAAAATACTAATGTGCCAGAAATGGTTATTGACAGAGCTGAAGAACAACAGTGTTCTTTAAGAGAGCACACACAAGAAGAGACAGACGAATTAGATCCATCAAATAGACACGAAGAGATAAAACTACCAGACCTTTCGAAACTGAACGAAGAGAAAAGCACTCAAATGCGTATTAAATTGCCATCTGTAGCTTCATTGCTGACCGCATCGGAATATCAGATAGAGCTGTTGCAGCTATAGCTAATGCTGCTTTACAGGACTTGGGTGTAATCACAAAAAAGACAAAACCTATGTAATAGACAGGATGATAACCGAAAATAGAGGATTGTTTTTTGATGGGAGAAAAATATAACAATTGTTCAAGAAAATGGTCGTTGTAAAAAGTTGCTGTATAAGTAAGTTGTATAAAAAAGTTATTTCAGAAGTGCACGTTTCTCTAATAGAGGAACCAAACTCAAAGTCTTTAGGCCATGCAGCACCTAAATCTGGTACCGGAAAAGACACAGCAGACAGTATACTGGAATTTTTTAAAGATAGAGAACACAACAAACAAATTTTGAACTTTACTGCTTTTGAGTATGATGAAACTGTTGTAAACACTGGGTATAATAATGGTGTGATTTCTTTGATGTTAAAAGGAAATAGGAAGACCTTTACCATGGTTAATCTGTTTGTTCCATTGTAATGAGCTACCATTGCAACATCTTTTTTGTCGGTAAAACGAAAGGACCCAATGAGTTTAAAGGCGAAATTGGTCAGCAGCTAGAAAACTGTGCTATTCTTCCAATTGAAAATAACCTTCCTCTTCTGACAAAAGACAAAAATGATTTAAGTACAGATCAAAAATATTTGATATGTGTATCGTAGTATCAAGTGGAAATTGCTCACTAGATTTATCTTTAACCCTGGAAAACTTGCTCACTCTAGTTGGTTGACATTAACCAACCGCTTGCTTCGATTGTATGTGGCAACTGAAAATCTTAAGACTCTGGCTGAGTAAATTGTGAAAGTGTATGTGACTGTGTGGTTTAATATTAAGTTAAAACCATCATGTACGTATGGCTCCAAACATCTGTTTAATCTTATCTCATATTCACGCTATCTCCCTGACGATCTCAAGAACGTTATAGGCCCGATTATTCAAAGAAATGGATTCTTTGCTGCTCCAGAAAATATCCTTTTATCCATGCTAAGTGATGAACGTAAAATTCAAAGGGAACTAGGTTTACAACGTGTTTTAAAAGCAAGAACAGAAAGTAGAGACATAGTTAGGAAGTTCAAAGTTCCAAAGATAAACTTCGATGCAAAGGATTACGTGATCTCATGGTCTGAAAATGACGTAACTTAACAAGCGGGGGGGGGGGGGGGCTCAAACAAGCTTCCAGTGACTCTCTCAAAGACTATACTGAAGGCACTGAAGTTGAACCAAATAATATAGTGGACACCGTTATCAACTTTCTCCGGCTTCCTTACACGCAAGCTGTGGAAAGATCTGTAAAACTGGTGACCGATTCGGCCTAAAATGGCTGTGGTTCAGTCGCAAGAGAAGAATACATAAGAGCAAAAATTGACTTAAAAAACAGTTTAATGTGGCAAGGAAGTAGAAGAAAAGATTTTTATTATTATATTTTGTAATTAAGAATTTTTCGAGTTGTAGTGCTTATATAGTTATTTAAAACCTTTTGTAACATCATATCCACGAAAAATTCATAAAATTCTTATTATCAAAGTTTATAATTTTTCAATTTTTTTACTAACTAAGTTTTTTGCGGCACCTCAAAATGTTATAATATTGCAACCAAATTAAAAAAAAATGTGAACCTAAAAGGCACTTTTTCCTCTCTATTATCAAACTGAAATCGAAGAAATAAATTTAAAGGTCCATTTTAAAACAGTAATTATATAGTTATAATTTTATAGTAAAAATTTATCAGCTTTTTCAATTTTTTTTTCAAATTTCAAGCTCTTTGCGGCACCTTAAGATGTTGCAATATTGCAACCAAATTTTCAATTATTCTTTATAAACCTAAAAAGCAACTTTTCTCCACTATTGGCCAAACTAAAATCGAAAATATAATTTTTTCATTCCACCCTAATAGCCAATATTCCGGACGAATAAGCTAGTTGCCAACGGCGGAATGTCTATTAATAATATTGCGATGAAATCTTAGAAAATGATCAACATTAATTTTGGATGCAACAAAACAATCATCACGTTATCTAAATAAAATATCTATTTCATCTACCATATGCGAATGATTAATCTAAAAGTAATGAATTCGATAACAGCGTATTAATGTTAACTATATGCTTACAAATCATTATATTTAAATGAGTGTAAAATAAATAAACCAGACCATCTGGCTGATTAACTCTCTTTTGCTAGCATATCTGTTTATCATTTTAGTTATATACACCATATTTTTACGAAACGATTCCTTCCAGAGACAGAAATAACTCACGTCGTCAGATTACCTAAGCTTCCTTGATGTAAATGACCTTCTTTTCGCTATTTCAAAATGCTAGTATTCAGTCGCTCATCAGCTTGTTTTGGTATCATTTTCGGCCTGCGCTGAATAATTTGTTTTGCATACTTCACCCAGTGACAATTTACAGTGAAAAAGAATTACAATATAATTCTACTTATTTATACTAACGACATAGATGGCTAAATAATTCAGTTGAAAATGTGGACTGTGTGTCAAATAAAAATTAAATAATTTTTTGTATGTGATGATGTTAAACTCTTCAGTGCATCGTGTAGTCATTTGACTATATGTTTTTATTTCCATTTATAAATTTCACTCTACTGTTCCAAAGGGTAATAATGAATGTTTTGAATCTTTTTTAAAATGCTTTTTGATAAATATTTGTAAAGAAGACCGATATATGACAATAGCGGTTCTAGAATTAGATTTAAACTGGAAACTTGGGAAAAATACCAGAACGGCTGCTATATGAATAGTTCTACTATTAAAAATACATGTTTTGCTTCATAAAAAATATGTTAGCAAAAAGTGACTATTATTTTTATTGCAGAATTGTTATAATGTGATCTGTGTCACTGGGATATTATTTAATTTATATAACCATTTGGCACATTTTTTTTTTAATTTCTGGAAAAAAAAATACTTAAACATATAAATAATTTTCTTGAATTATATGCAGCTATTCAAAACATTTTTTTTTTGTAAAAAAATATAAAAATTTATGTACTTAGTGTTAATACACTATATAATTACTGCTTATAAATTGCGCAAGGCAACATGCATGAGCGAAATTCGTTCACAAGGCTTGTTTATAGGAAAACCCATAGATCCTGACGTTTTCTTCAAATTTGGCAGATAATTACTTTTTGGCTAGCAAATGTCCAATATGAAAAAGTATTTTAAAATTTTAATAAGATATATTTATGTTAAAAAATGAATTAAAATGTTATTTTCGAAATTTTTATTTCGACCATGTAGATCAAAAGACATGCAGATAAACATGACTTTCAAAGCACGTGATGCCACTGGAAAAACTTTCAGCTGATATATGAATTCCGACATTGATCGAGATGCTTTGTAGATATGTTTTCTTTTTTAAGGCATATTTCATGTTAAATATGCAAAATTTAATCAAGTATGGACAATAAAAGGTGTAATAGAAATTAAGATTATCATAGAGATTAAAGGAAAGAGCAAAAAAAGATCTTAGTGTAAGTAGATTTAAAGCTTGGTGTTAGAATTCCAAGAAATAACATTACAAATATCAGAGAATAATAAAATTTAAAAATAAATTTAACTATACCCTAATTATAAAATAATACTTTTAACGGTTAAAATTTTATAACGTTGCCGCTTGACCTATATATCCTGTATTGCACACTGTCTGCTTTTATATTAAAATCAACATGGCATTTTCCGACATGGTTTTATTAACGTATATCATTTTTTAAGGATAACATTTTATAAATACAAAATGTTTGAATGTTTACTTTCTCGTATTCGTAGTATAGAGAAAGTATTGTAATCGCTAAAAAAATTCGAGATTTTGACGAATCACCACGTTTTATAGACCTCCCTGAGTTCGAATGACACAATTTTGGAAAATGTCTGTTTATCTGAGATAAAGATAACTCAAAAACGGTTTGATCTAGATAAATGGAATTTCGTGTAGTCTTTATAACAAATTTGTAGATTTCCATCATATTTTGAGTAAAATCCGCAAAGACGAAGTCTATCCGTCCAGCTGCTCCAATCTAATTTAACACGGCAACTACAAAACGAATAGAAATAGGTATATAAAATTCGATACACAGATTCAACAACTATAGTCTAGAAACCTTCCAAATTTTAACCAAAATGCAATAAGGAATTGACTTTCTGTCGGTCTGTACTTTCAGAAACATGTAAACGCGATAATTCATAAAACGCAATGACTTAAATATATCAAATTAGGTTTGGAATTCCGTGATTACAAGCGCAGTTTAGTGTGAAATTTTTGTTTCAATCGGTTGTGAAAAACGAGTTTAAAACACAAACCTCGATTTTTTGATATTATTAACCACATACCAGGGATTAATCACCAATTAACTCACCGAGAATGACACTATAAATTAAAAATGATAAATTCACGCCAAAAGTTAATATTTCGTAACTATAGTAAGCAAATGTCACGCAAGAAGTACTCTGGGACGACCTCTTTATTAGAGTGCGAGAAACTTTTGGGAAGACCACTCTCCCAGGTTATTCTACAAGACTATTTAATTCAAAGTAAATGCTTCAAAACTAAGGAATTAGCACTCCTTAGCTAAAAGACACAAATTCAGAAAAATAAAATGGAAGACTCACTTATAAAAAGTGACAAGTGTGAGCGAATAAGAGAGGAAAATGTTGTCCAAAAATGAATTCTCCTTAACATCGAACATACTTATAAAATTCTTATTCAACGTACACGTTTGAATAAAGTTTAATTTGTATCCAGCTGAAAATGTACCAAGAGAATTTACCAGAAGATTAGAGATTAAAACACCAGGAAATATCTCGATTTGATTAACACATTGTGTTATGCAAAAGAAGAATTTTAGCCTAATAGTTATTGAGGATTACGACTGACCTTATGATATTCAAAGGATTAAAAAATATAAATACGGAGAAAAAGTAAACTCCAGACATGGAAATTGTACACAAAAATCCCTTTATTCTTTCAGATAACGATCCAGTAAATCCTTGACTTTCCTTGAGATCCTGCATGACTTCTTGCTATATTTAAGACAGAGAAAAAATTATGCAAATCCTATTTTCACTATGAGGTCATTATTTCAATAAAATCTAAAGAGATCCGGTTTGTCTTCAGGTGCATGGGACAACCTTGAATTTCAATCTACCATCTTCGCAAACACGGAAACAATTTTCCGACGTTAACTTTTACCAAAGGGATGTCATTTTTTTTTTGTTCCATCCGAAATCACGGTTTAAAAGCAAACGGATAAAAGATGGCCCACGCTCTCGTGCTATCCGTTAAGCAGTATTGGAAGGACGCATTTGGAACAAACTGTTAACTCTCCAAAAATACAGTTACATATAAATAGAACAATAGTTATTTTTTAAAAAAAAATAGTAAAAACGCGCCTTTTCGGAGAGTCAAAGAACACGCTTTTTCGGAGAGTCATTTTTTATTGCGTGATTGAAGACTGACCTAAAACATAAGGTCATGCAAGCTTGAAACAGGGTACTTAACGGAATTGTCTGCTTTCGGAACACGACAAAAGGAACCTTGAATGAGGTTCGATCTAGTCATAGGAGAAAGGAATTGTTAGCGACAAAAAGCGAGAATGTCAAAAAGACAATTTTCGAACAATTCCGTTGAATTATAAAATTTAATACAATGAATGTTGAAGGAAAGAGAACAAAGAAACAGTCAGTTTTTTACAAAATATATAATTTGGTCTTGCACGTTTTTTTAGACAACAATGTCAAGGCAAAGTATGAAAAGAATGATTCATTCACCATTTAAAATTAATTTAAATGGTTGTAAATTGCATTTACGTTGACGATAAACCTCCTAAATTTCAATAATTTAATTTTTTTAGCTTGATTTATACTATAACAACCGCCACGAATACATTTCTATTTCTATTGCAATCCGTGAGTTTCAAGAGTACTTAAGAAAATATTTTTTAATTTGGAGCTTGATTATTGGCATTTGCCAACTACACAAGTGCAAGAAAGCAAATTTGAATTTTGATCCCCCTTTCTTTCCAATGTATTGAAACCAAAATTTGACACAGAACTACGGAATTGTAATCACAAATTCACATACCAGTTTTTGTTGCATTTTTTAGCTATGGTATTTACATGCAGCGCAGACCGATAGTGGGTCAATTCCTCATCATATTTGATTCAAATTTGATACAGATTCGCATTTTAGGTGCAAAATTAGTGGACCAAATTTTATCCATCTAGCTTTTTATATTTTGCATTTATCATGGTCCCTAGTAATCGAAAAACCGGATTTCTACTGATATCTTTCAAAATTTGAAAGAAATTACAAATTTTAAGACCACATATAAAATTTCACCCACTTCGCTCAACGCATTTTTGAGTTATCTTGTTCACGGAAGGACAGACATAATTTCTAAAATGCGTTTTTCAGAATCAGTGAGGCGAAAAGGAAGATTCATCAAAATCTCAAGTTTGATTTTTTTTTTTGACATTTACAGTACTTTCTCTTTGTACACTGAGTACGCGAGAAAGTAAAAAGACTATATAGGGTATCATCATATAATCTTCTAACCCGAGAAAAATTATGTAACGCACCATTAACTAGATATTATCATTAGCTTAATTATTGGGATATGTATGATAGGGCGATATAGAATGAAATGGTTTTCTGAGCTATATTGATGAATAATATTTTGTTTTATTTTTCAAACACGCTAAATATTTTCATAAATTCCTCTTTTTAACAATTGCAATCAAATATACAATTAAGCACCTACAATATGATACTGCACGCTTTCTGGCTTTAACGCGCTTCATAAACCTTTTATTTATTTATTTATTTTGCTTTTAATATACAAGGTGTACTAAGAGAAAGTATTGTAACAGTTGAAAAGTTCAATTTCGAAAATTTCACCAACTCCCTACTTCAGAATTCCCAATAATCGAAGAGTGCATTTTTGGAATTATATCTGCTTGTCTGCTGACACGATGTAAATTCACATTATCAGATTTAATAAAAATGTATATAGTTAGTGTAATGAAAATTAATATGCAGTTTTAAAACCAAATTTGTAAATAACTGATAATATTCGGACGAAATCAGTCGAAGGAAAGTCCATCTGTCAATTCATATGCGTTGTGAACACATAATTCAGAATCCCCCAAAAATATATAGATAAAATATATTAACCCTTTAACAGGCTGGAACGTAGAAAATCGTCTCAACGAGATTCGCTAATAATGGTTGGGACATAAAAAGTCGTTCTTTGGAGATTCCAGTTTCACTATTTTAAAGAGATACAGGTTCTGAATCGTCACCGGTTAGTGGATTAAGTAGATTTATTTTCTGAATAATAAATATTTATTAAACCTTTGAAATCAGAAAAGTAATTCGATGCAAAATTATTCATCTAATACAAGAGCTCGTTTACTGTTCCGATATTTAATTATTTCAAGTTGAATTTCCCTGAAAAATTAATTTACGTCTGTTTACCATTCTGAAGGTATTTTTAACAATTAAAATTGAAAAATAAATAAATAAAACATCAAAATGATGCACCGTCTTGAAAGAAGCCCAAGAGGCATCATCCGAGTGCAAAGGGTTAAATTTTGGATCAAATCTACCCAAGGTGGGCGATTTGTTGGTATGTATATTCGAGTGTATATGAATGCAATAACTCAAAAATTAGCGATTTAAATACAAGAAAAATTTTTCTTGGCAAGCTGGTAGGCAAAGTTAGATTTTTTTACATTTGAATTACTATCTAACAACATAAATTGTTGATGAAAATCACTTTTCAGCCTCTAATTTCTTAAATATTGCTGTTATCGAAAAACTTTAAATACAAAAGTTGTTCGTTTTAATGAGGCATTCATTTGGTTAATTAGATTTTTCTATCTTCAACATTAAGAAGGTTATAGCGAAATGAAAATTTTGATTACCCACCATTTCCACCCCCTTTGAGCTAGATGAGTAATTTATGAACTTGTGCGAGATTTTTACATTTCCAATAATAATATATATACAACTTTTGAACGAAGGATGGTTTTGGGTTTTAGGAACCATAATTGAGGAAGAATTTTTCTCGGAGTCTTGTCATGAGAATCATTGCAATAGATAGTCTTCCTATAGGAATTTACTTTTAAAAAATTGGCGTACAGTCTTGTGTTCAAAATTATAGAATCTGTATCAAATTTTGGATCTAATCAGTGGAAACGAGGGCGCCCTAAATGCATACTCATTTTATTTTATTACCTTATTTTATTATGCACAAAATGCGCATACATTTTCACTAAAGATGAAACTAAGACACTCACGCTTAAGACTACTGCCTTTCGAGGTTTTGCCGCGTCTTTTCCTACATTACTCTACATCCGCTATACGTCCGAAAGATGCAGGGAAGGACAGAATGTAAACAAAAAAGGTGTTCGATTTTTTTAACCATAAGAGAGAATCGAGGGTTGCTGCTGCATTTCGATTCATTAATTTCATATAAAATCAATTTGTTTTTGCGAAAAAATTAAATTATTCATGATATAGAGGCAGGACGCACAATGGGTTAATAATATCAATTTATGACCCATTTCAATGATTCAGCCAATATGCATTGTTTCATTATTGGGATTCAAACATGCCAGTTTTTGGCATTCGATAATACAGGGCGATTCATAAGAAAGTATGCAGTTTCAATGCACTGTAAATCGGGTACAATGTAAGATATTATGTCACTTGTAACATAATTGTATGAGGCTAATTTAAATTTCCTTAAAGACAGTGGCAGATGTTCTATGTGTGACTCCTTAGAAGGGGCCGTATCCTTTCTTTCTGGACACTGCACAGAACAAATTTACCTTAGGGGAATTTCGCATATGTTGCAGTGTGATCATCTCTTCCCCAGAAGGAAACATTGTGCTTGTGTACCTTCCCACTGACATGAAATGTTGCTTCATCCAAGGAAAACTAAGTGATCGACAAAATAATCGGCAAAAAAAGAAACTGCATATCGGCAACAAAATTGAAAGCGCTTTTGTTTGTCAAGGGCATTCAGATTTCGCAATATCTGTACTTCGTATGGAATCATTTTCAGCTTTTTTCTCAAAATTTTCTAGACGATGGGCTGAGAAATCTGCACTTCACGAGCACCATCTACGTTGATTTTTCCGGGAATCGTTGAACGACGGCTTCTTACGTTAGAATTAGTCGCCAAGGTCACATACCTTTGCACTAACAGCCCGTAGTGTTAAATTTTTCATTGATAGATTTTCTAATTGGAACTTCTTTTCCAAATTGAGATCGAAAATGAAAACGGCTTTGCACAACAACAGTTACGAATTTTGTTTTGATGAATTGAAGAACACAAATTCGACTGATTAGTCATTGACACACATGCTACTGTATATGTGACTTCTGTCACGGGCGAGACACAGATTTTAGGAAGACATGTACTTTACGATTCGTTAAGTTCGTTTGTGTCTTTGATTTTTGCTATTTTAAATCATCTGGAAAGTGTATACTTATTTATGAATCACCCTGTATGTGTACAATTGCATCTGTCATGTATCCAATTATACATAATGTTATCGAATACTATTTCCTTATAACGTAATAAGTATCTCGAAACTTCCTTTTTTGTTTATTTGATAAATAATTAAGATCCATCATCTCGAAGCCGAGACTGTTTAAAATAGATGGTAATCTCACAACAGATCTAAAGTTACATCCTGTTTTTAACAAGCATTTCAATCTTTAAAATTTTTTATGACTGTGTACAACGCTAATCTTCTACTTTCTTTAACAAAACTATCCCGATATTTTTTAAATTGTATCATTGGGATTAGAAATCTTAAAAATTAGAAACAAACTGCTCCTTATCTTTTTAATTTTTTTATAAAAATGTTATTTTATGAAATTTTAAGAATGAATTTCATTTAGTTCCTTACTTTTTTTCATAATTTGGTTAGATAAATGTCATTCATCAGTTTCCGGAATATGCTCAGTTACTGACACAATTAAGAATCCATAGAACAATCGAGCTATTTATAGATTAATAGTTTAAGAAGAGGAAATTCGATGCACAAGCGAGGTATGGTATCACAGTTAACAAAAATGATACATAAATCATAATATATATTTTTTAACGGACGTCCAATTCTATACTCGATTAGTTTTAAATATTAATTTGTACCTTAACACTTTCAACGCTACCGACGAGATATCCCGTCTTTCAGATACTTCCAATTACAGATTTCTGTGGACTAAAATTTGTCTCGTATGTCAATTTGAAAAAAAGTAAAGGCATTCTTCAGATATGTAATATTAAGTTCAACCTATCTAAACTGGCATAAGAGACAAATTTTAGCCCACAGAAACCTGTAATTGGAAGTATCTGAAAGACGAGATATCTCGTCGGTAGCGTTGAAAGTGTTAAAGGTTAACTGATTCATTGAACAATTTCATTCTGTTTTATCCTTTCCTTCTAAAATCCAAGAAATTATTAAAACAAATATAATACTTCTACATATACTGTAGGAGAAAATATTGTATTTCTGAAGAGTCATATTTTTTTTCAAAAGTTAGGTAAAAATTAAAATTATACGTTTCAAATTCTGTTAAAGCCAACCATTTAAGAATTGTACAAATTTTTTTAAATTATTATTTTTCAGTTAAAAAACTTAACGATTTTTTTTCACAACTTCTGCAAGCATTTCAAGACACAATTCCATTCTATATGTAGGGGTCGGGAACAATAAATAAAATAAACACAATTTCTTTAAGAAAGGAAGAAAATTATTTTACAATTTCGTTAACTAAATACATCCTATTTATTAATAACTAAATATGACTTTAATAGATTACACAATATTAATAAAATTAAATGAAACTTTATTAATACCTATATGCATAAATTATTATTATTACTATTGCAGTTTTGACAACCTAAAGAATATATTAAGAATATATAAAGAATATATTTAAGAGAGCAAAAAAAGCATATAGCAAATTAGATCTATCGATTTGTTTATTGCACGTTATTTGCAGCCAAACACAATAATGAGCCTCTATAGGAAAAAAAAAATTGAAATAGAAATTAATTATACAGCATGATTATTGTCACTTTTCTATAAAGCACATTTCAAAGATACTATATTCCACATCTATATATTAAATAAACAATAGGAAATTTTGAAAACCATTTCTGGTTAATTAGTTCTATTCCAGTTACTATAATCCTCTATCATTTTAAAATTTATTTATTAATTACTAATTATTACTACAATAATTGACTAATTATTGTAATGACTATACATTACATTAATCTTTTAAATATTCTAAGAGAAAAAAAAAGATTAAGCCGTTAATCATTATCTATAAGGTTTTCATGCGAGCAAACGATTTTTCCAGCATTTATTTTGAACGTAAAGGCCATAAGACTCATAAATAAAAAAAAAATAAACGAAAGTTCAATGTTATTTCATATCAAGATTTTTTTTCTTTGTTCTCGGATTTGTTAACCCGAATAAGTTCCATAAATATATCCATAACAATAGCGTCTATTGCCAGAAAAACCAATTTGTAAGGAATAATTTAATTCTGATTCTGATCCTACAATTAGAGAACATAAATTTGGAAGTGGAAGGTTTTTTTGTATAAAAAATATATGAGCAATTATTTATAAATACGTCATTTTCCAAAAAGCGTAACTAATAATATAATTGATGAAAGGCAGCTGGTATCTTGAATTCCATTTTTTTAAAAGAGACTTTAGCGATTCTTTCTGACAATTTAAAAAGTATTCTTTTCTTTGGGTGCTGGGCCAAATACTCGTTTTTCTGTCAAAATCCCATTCAAGATTTTTTATTTGTTTTTAATTTCACCAATCAAAACGAACTGAAATGATTGTACATTAAAATAATTGTACTGTCACTTTTTTTTTTTTTTTTGAAATGCCGAAAAATCAGTATTGTATGTCGAACATTAAAAACTACTATTAAACTATGCAAAATACTTTGATTAATTCTTTTCATTTATATTTGAAAAGAAGCCCGATTTGCTATTTTGAAGAAATTTCAGATTCTTGTTAAACAATGTTTATTATAATAGCTGTATAATTGTAAAAACTATGAGTTTTCAGAAATACAAACAACCATTTACTTTATTCTTCAGTTTAATAAGAACTAAAGTGAATCTTTAAACTCACGTGCGCATAATTTAGAATTTTATTGGTTTATCAAAAGCAAATGATTAAAGAATAGAATATCCATGAATCGTTAAATATACCTTTCGGTTAAATACCGAGCACCTTTTTGGTTCAAAATGATATAATTAAATTAAAAATACTATGCAAATGAATTTTCTTGACATAATTTTAGTATTTTAGGACTATTTATTGTGATCTTTCCCACCATTTTACATCAGTATCTAACATTTTGTATAATATGATTGTTCTAAAAATATATTTTATATAATATGATTGTTCAGTGATAATTTTTCTATTAAAAGAGAGGAATTTATAATATTAATTGAAATTTCACAAATATTTTATAAAAAAATCTGCTTATTTAATAAAACTTATGAATTTCGCACTCTTTCCAATTTTAAAAGGCTTCAAAACTAAACAGCAGAAAATTCAGAAATTTTGATATAATTAGATTCAAATACGAACAAAAATATATTTTTCTTTCTATATATCAGGCAAAGATTCACGAAATCTGGATATAAATTTTTTACATTTTTTGGAAATCGTATCAAAGTAACCGTTCGTGAAAGCAATTTATGAATGAATGAATGGTTTATTCAAACAGAAGAAATAATCATCTTTTCTAATATTTCGACACATGTCGAAAAATGTGTAAAAACACATATTACTAAAAAGAATCGAGTCACATGACTTTTTAAATTACATTTAATTAGGCATATGTTCATTTTATCACGTGGTGAGGATAAAGATTCGTCTGAAATATCAAAATTATCGTCTGGCATTAAGAGATCAATGAGTTTTCAGAATTTACGACGAACAGGCCATTATTTGTGCAGGTTGTATTAAATTACCGGAACCTTTTTCATAGATATTTTCCAAATGGAACTCCGAATTATATTTTAAAGTATTACAAACAATATAATATATAAATAAAATATAAATAAATGTAAAAATAATCTCAAATTCTTGCCTTAATCTGCGATATTAATAAAGAAAAATAACATAGAACGATCTTGTGGTTTACTCAGAATTTCATATAAACATTCTTCTGAGTGTGTTCTGACAAGCAAAAATGTAAATTTCTTTTAAAATTTGTATTTTTTTTCTTCAAAGTAAACTTTTTTGTGAATTTTAGTAGAAATATATATCATTTTTAACTGCTTAACAAGTATTAATATCATGATTCCAATTTCAAGAAAAACTTGCAAATGACAATATTTAGTATGGAATCGTGTTTCTTTTCAAACTTAAAAAATCACTTTAGTTTATAAAAAATGATCACAAATTTTTCTTCCGAAGAAAACTCTGGTAAATTTAATTATTGTTTTTTTTTAAATTTAAAAACGCTTTTTTTTTCGTTTTGCACATTTTTATAACTTTAGTATTGCTAAAATAAAGCAATGGAAATGTCTAAACAAAGATTATAAAAAATTTAAACATTTCGGGACAATGTTTGATGATAATTACTAAAGACAAATAAATGAAATATTTTCTTTTTCTAATGGCCGTGAAATAAATTATTTCTAAACAAAGTAAAATCCTATTTGCAAAACCAAAGTATTTTAGGAACCGTAATTGCAAACATATTTGAGAATTAAAAAAAATTACCACAGACAGCTCCTTTATGAAAGTAGTTAGATGGCATTTCAAAAATTTATTATATGTAACTTTTATACACCTAACTTCTGAAATCAATCCTTCCCACTTTTAAACTACACGCGTGAAATGGTTATCCTAAGTAGGAAGAAACATTTCTTCTATCTGAGTTTGTTTTTGTTTACTTTTGATTTGGAAAAAAAAAGTAATCCGGCGTACACGTGTAACAATTAGAGAAGGAAGGCCGAAGTAAAAATAAATTGTTCTGATCGTAGTTTTATATATTTGTTTTTAGGAATCACAGTTTTTCAAGGATAAGACAAATTGCATTTCTTAAAAATTTGTCTTTTGTTCAAGAAAATTTCCGCATTTTATTTTATGAATCAACAGTTCACATTAAATATTTCTAAAAAATAACTAATTAAAAAGTTAGATTCCGGTGAATATTACCCAACTTCTATTAATGGAACAGTGGACTTTGAAATATGGACGAAAACGTTGCAACTTTATTTTTATCATTTCCTCACCAAAATATATGTTTATATTCAACGAAAATCGTGTTATAAAATGTATTGTTCGATGAAATAATATTTGAATGATTAAGAGGAAAAAAAGTTCATTTTAATGACTTTTCTCAAAATGATATTGTAATTAGATTTAAATATCTTTGAAATGTTCCAGGTGTCTTAATTTTTGAAGAATTTAAATGAAATTGACAATAAAGATTTCGGTCAAACATTAAAAGAAAATGGGGTAAGCATTTTATGTTTCGAGTTTTTTTAGGGTCGTTAAAAGTCTATTTTAGTTTAAAAAAAATCTACGAAAATTCAGTAAGTGTGCATAAAAGCATTTCTAAAAAATTAGCATTTAATTGGAATTACAAAATCATACGTAGTTTTATTAGGAACTCCTAATAAATTTATATAGGGGAATAAGAAAAAAAATTAAAGAACTAAAAGTTTAGACTCCTGGAATTTTTTAAATTTTTAATTAATTAATTTATTTAATTAATTTATTTATTTTTAATAATTTTATTTAATTAATTTTTAATATTAAAATTTTTTTAAAAAAAATATTTTTTGTTTTAAATATTTTAAAGAAATTTGACTTAGTTATGTTTTAATACATATGCAAAAAAATTTCCTAACCCTGGCTGAGTAATTTCAAAAATTGTCTAATAGTGTCCACTGTCCCCTTAAACATAGAGTATGACTGTCTGGTTTTAATGCATAATGGAAATTGAATTGCGATATTTCCTTGATTATTCTTAATTTTCTATCATATCAAATAATATTATTAGAATTACCAAACATAATAATTAATTCTTTAACACAATTAGAATGACGCCGATTTAAAATAACATTGGGATTATAATGTGCTTAGTTTAACAGTAATCACGTTTTGTTCCAAGCTACATGAGGGCTATTTTAGGGCGAAATTTACTCTTTTGAACCGTGGTCAGATGACAAAATTGATAAATGAGTCTTCTATTCACCGTCCTCCAAACTGCTGCTTGAAGCTAAGAAGAGAACATTTGACTCTAACGGGTTTAACGTGAACCATTCCTTCTTAAACTACAGCTCTTTAGTGGAATCTGGTTATCTGGTTTTGAACCTGGAACCTTCCAGTCACGAAGGGTGGAAGTGTTATAATGAGTGTAAAGCTGCGCTCCGACGACCTGTGACCTTATGAATATGGTCATAAATCTGCCAACTGATCCATTGTATGACCATCCTCGCCATCTTTTGGGATTTCCCACAAATTGTCGGTAAACTGAACAGACATCAAAGAACCGCGGAAAACCACAAGAGAGGAGCAAGAGGGGAAAGTGTGCCTGTCTCCAGATGCTCACAGGTCATTGGAACGGGGCTTAAGATAATAAACCAACAACTCAAATCAATGAAATTACGTTTCATTGTCGATGTCTTGACCCTACAGTGAAATCAGGTTTTGAACTTTGAATAATCTGGCCGTGAAGCCTAACATCAACCAAGCAGCTTTCATTCAAAACTTTGTGAAATATCTAGAAAATAATTTTTGATTTTCTACCTCATCTTGACATCTCAGCCTCTATCGTGTCTTGGTGCAGTTTCATAAAATCTTATCCTTTTAATAGTCAAGAGTTTTTAGAACTGCATCCCGTTTTCCAAGAATTGTTCAAAGAGATAGTTGAGTTTGTTTTTTATGGCCCAAAAGCCATCTTTGGCTAAACTGCGCCACATTCATGAAATTAAAATATTTGTATGAATTTATAATGAAATCCAAACATGGAATGTTTACAAAATACAAATGTCCAAAAGTGCTAAAACCGTGAATAATGAAAAAGCGCAACTATAATGTAAGGTATGGTACTGTACAAAAAAGCGCAGTTAATGTATATATATAATTATAAAAACCAATATATTTTTTTTAAAAATCTAAAAAGGCCAACATGCGGAGTTTTGAAAAGCAACTTGCCCAAATCGGGGTGAGATTTCTGCAAACATGCAAGACGCTATAAAGAAAACCGTGGACATTCTACAAGAATGTGTAAAATAGAAATAGGACTATCACAAATTGAGCAAAATGGTGTTGGGTTCTCCATCAACAAATATCGGTGGGGAAATCGAGTGTACCCAATCCTCAACCTAGTTAAAATTATGTCGTTTCTTGCTACGTAAAATTGGCCAGAGATATCTATTGTAGACTTAATTGTATGTGCACCCCTTTCAGTTTGCCATTTGGAATGCAAAATGTGATATAGTATATAATTTCTTATAATAAGAAAGAGGAATCTGTGTTGGCCAGAAAGTAGTAGCCAATTTAGCTGCCATATCAGCCTTTTCATTTCCCGGAATTCCCACATGTGCGAGGACCCAGCATAAAATAATTTGAAAGCCCTTTCAGATAACTTTGACATACAAATTTAAAATGTTGAAAAGCAAAGGATGGCTGCGAGCGTGTAGAGATTATAGGGATTTCAAAGCGCTCAGTGAATCAATGTATATTCTATAGCTATCTGCAGAAAAATCTGAAATAAACGATAAAACTTTTAAAATAGCAGTTACTTCTGCTATAAAAATGGAAAAAAATTAATGAATTCTATAAGCTATTGTGGAATTTGAAATAATATAAACGAAAGAAGTATGATCAAAACTTTTATGGCCGTCTGTAAAAATAAGTTTGAATTGACGATACTTTTTGACTATGATCAGCAAAGATTTGCTGATAAATGATATCTGCAATGTTTTGTTTCAAAGAGATAGAGCTTTGATTCTCTGAGATACAGGATTTTAAAGAAGATGAAAACCATATTTGCACAGAATTTTTTTATTATATAAATGAAAAAAAAACCCTTATTCATTTCGATTATTTAACGCAAACCATTACTTAAATATAAAAATAACATTTCAATAAATCATTTTTTTAGGTTGGGACATATAAAATCTAAACATTTCACATACTCAAAATTTAAAAAAAAAAACATTTCATTTTTTAAAAAATATATAACTATTTATTTCTTCATAATTAAACAACACATACAATTACAAACGATAAAAATTCACAGCATTGCACAATAAGCCAAATTAAATCACAGCAGCACATACAGTTTGCTGATGTGTTTCGATTTGTATAAATTTTTCACTTAATTACGCTTTTACCGTTGATGCGTAGTATTGTTCATTGAATGAAAAACTTTAAATAAAATATAAATCGTATGATTAAAAGTAACTTCAAATTTTTGAAATGAGTTGAAATATATCCCACCGTGCATAAAAAGCTAAGCAAAAGATTGGTGGGTTAAAAAAACAAACACAGCTACCCTATCTCCAAAGATTTAAAAACCTTTGATCAATAAAGTGATCCGATTTTACGAACTCATTTAATTTTTCAGCGTACCAAGAAGCTTTAATGCCAAATTTTACTCAATTATAAAATTTTATATTCAAATTTTATTCGTTCAAATATTATTTATTCAGAGAATAAAAGTCTACAATATTCAGCCAAATAATCATACATTATATCAATTTTATATTATATTCATAATTTTCATTGATTTGATATGGCATTAGAAATATAATTTAGAATATTGCTAAGAATTCTTTTATTTTTCGCGCGTCATAAAAAATCATTCTCTAATACTTATCTTCCATATATCTTTCAATATTTCCCTCATATATCTAATGTATAGTATATAACATTCGTTTCTAAAATGCTGCATTTTTTTTTGTTTAAAATTTTTTTTAATTTCAATTCATGACACAATTTTATTAATATAAATTTTTGATTATCTTGTACATTTGCAAAATATTAGAATCTCTTAGATATTAAGAGCTTGTATGCATTTTAATCAGCGACATCTATTGGTAAACATGGGAAGCATCTATATAAACGATAATGGTTTTGGGTTTATTACTTGGTTATCATTTTGAAAGTTTTCTATTCAGTATTATTGAGTTATTCAGTGTATAAAGACCCAAATCATGGAACGTTCCAAATTGCATTTTTGACATTCATTGCTTTTTTTTTATTTGAAGAAATCTGCTAATTTCTCTCAATAGATGCCTTTTTAAAGTGAAAAAAATTATCAAAATACCCGCAAACACCAGATAGTTACCAAGTTCCACAATGTAATAGTTACCTTTAAAAAATGGCGAACTGCTTAATTTCCCTTTAATACACCCAGACTGTAAGCGTCCTGGATAAAATGTAGGTAACCAATGAGGGAGAAAGAGGAATTTCTGGTTGACGGCGCGAGAGAAAAGGAAAATAGAATAGGTAACTCAGGACAGGTTGTTAATCAGGTCTTCCTAGAACTATCATTTAGAATTCGTAAATCATTCGTCCACATTTGAAACCGCGAATACTAATTCATATTTCCATATTGCTATACTATTTAGCATGAAGCATTTCAGAAATCATTTCCGGAAATGATCGTTTTTCAGGTCGTTTCTTTTCTCTGTCAACTAATAAGTCATTAAATTATATCTGCATTTTATTTTATGGATATGTCTTCATATGCTTCATATCTGAGAAGTAAAATGCTACATCGAAAATTAATTCGCTGTTTAGGGGAAAGCAATGCAAAATATCTTTTTTTTATTCGAGTCAATTGTTTTTACTAACATCATTATTTTAATTACATTTCTCAAGGAATTAATAATAAATAAAAAATAAGACAAAATAAATTAGCTGCAGTGTTAGAGAAGGATGAATGAAAAATTAATTTGATTTGTTAAATTAACACCCCATTCAACAGTTAAACAAATTTTAATGCAGTGACATCTCATCATTTTGATGACGATTTTAGACGTCAAAAAATTCTCTTAATTTTTAAGCCATAGCCACCAGAAATATCCTGAGTTTTCACTAATCCCTTGCGCATAGTAGATTATTAGTGGAATCGAGAGAATATAGTTTAATATCCAGTTTTAATTTCCGACGAAGATCAAAGTGAAGACTCAGCCACCGGTCACCATGATTTCGAAATAATTTGGAGACGATTCCTGACTTCGTAGCTATATGGCATTCAATTATCCTTTTAAAAACGAAAAAAATAGGTATCTACCAAGCTCCGCGGCTTTTATATATTTCAAAGATGCAATTGCTTTATCACATTTGTTCCGACAGATTTTCAATTAGACAGATTAGGCAGCTGCCTAGGGCATTTGGTTTTGAAAGGGAACATAGTTACGTCGATTAAAAAACTGCGGTTGCTTTTTGCCACATTTATAAAAAAAAATTACTTTATGAGTAATAAAATGATAATTTTATGATAATGTTATTATAATGGGCCAGTTTCTTATTTACTTGCTGACTTTCATTTCATTATTACATTTATAATCGTTGTCTACCTAAATATAGTTATGAACATGAATTCCATGTAGTCATACATCGTAATAAATAAAAATATTTATATTTTCGGAATTCACTATAATTAGAATATTAATCTTTAATAAAGAATGTTGTTTTAGTTAAAATTGTTGAAATATGAAACTAAATTGAATGACTTTTAAAGAGGGGCCTCATAAGACGCATCGACTAGGGCAGGGATGGATTACAAGTGATGGCACGTGACACAATATTTTGGGCAAGCCGCATATCAAAACGAATTACATTTTATTTCAAAATAACAAAGTTCACTATGAAGTATTACGAACAAACGGGAGTGATCGGTCGCGGTACGCATATTCCTATTCCCTACCATTGTGTACTAAGAGTGGTTTAACATCTCTTGATAATGTAATTGTGTTAGTCACAAAAATAGTCAACCTCATATCGTCGCAAGATTTAAATAAGCGAAAGTTTGATGCTTTGTTGGATGAAGTCAATTCGGTGTATAATGGCTTACTAATGTATAATAATGTTCGCTGATTGAGCCGCGGGAACATACTTCAAAGATTTGTTGACTGCTTAGAAGAAATCAAACTTTCTGTAAAATGAGGGGAAAATACCCACAGTTGTTGAATGTTATGCGACTTTCAAAATTGGTGTTTTTTATAGATATATGCCAACATTTCAATGAATTGAACATAAAGCTTCAAGGCACATATAAAACAATTATCTTGATGAATCTCATTCGCACTTCTGACGCTAAACTGCATGTTTTCAGAAACGATATTATTACAAGAAACTTCCCAAACTTGAAAAAAAATATCAAAGATTTAGATGTACATGAGAAACCAGACGAAGAAAAAGTTAATGAATTTATTTCCGTAACTGATTCTTCAATCAAGGAATTTTCAGCGAGAGTTTCACAGTTAATAAACTTGAGCGTTTCGGATAATTCTTTTATGTATCCTGATGTGACTTCATTTCATAAACTGAACTTGAAACGATTGGTTGGAAATTGAAGAATTTGAAATGTAACTGATTGTTTCCAGTCTAATTCAATATAGATTCAAAAATTTATTGAAACAAGGTAAAAGTTGGAATTGATTGAAACAGAAAGATTAATAAGCAATATAAATAAAAATGCCAGTAACGAAATTTTGGAAACATGGAAAAACTATTTGAAGAAGCTAGCTCATGCTATTTTAACTATTTTTCATCTACCTATGCCTGCGAGTCATTTTTTTCAGAGATGAATAACATTAAAGACTCTCTTAGAAACCATTTGGCAGATGACTCCAATTCAGCACGCATTCTGCAAAAAGTAACATCTTACAATACTAATATAAGTTATTTGTCATCTAATCTGTGACAACAGAAGTCACACTAGTGTTACTTTAGTTTGAATTACACGTATAACTAAAAACTTAACTACTGTACAGTGCAAAATATATTTTTTCGCAGTAAATAAAGAGTTGAGTTAGTATTTAATTTTATTATTTTCTGAATAATGACAAATCAAAATTATTTGAGGGCACGTCTGTACTTCATTAAACATTTCTTTAGAAAAAATGGCACGTTGATCCATAAAGGTTCGCCACTCTTGGACTAGGGTCATGGAATGCATATCTGATTATTTTTCAAAACAAGCCCTTAGAAACTCAGCACCGAAGCTTTTATATATTTTATCTTTCCATAACTGCAGATTTATATTCAGTTATCTTACAAAAAGAACATGATCCTCCAGTTAATTATGTCTCGGTTTCGGGATTGAAAAGTTAGAAACCCGATTCCACAGAAAATCCGGATTTAATACATTTAAATCTTGAGTTGATGATCCAAATTCTTCATTTGTGTAGTGCGGAAGTTTGAGAGTGAGGGTTCAGATGTCGTTCTCAATATCTGATCACCATGCGAGGTCTGTCAAAAGTAATAGCATACAAGCTGCTTCAAAACGAAACAAACTTTAATATAATAAAACTGACCTGTGTTTCATTTCGTTAAGTAAAGTTTCAATTTTGCCCACGATTCGATTACCCATTATTCAAAAATAAAAACAAGCGTATTATATAAATTTGTTGGAAGTTTATATTGAAAATAAATTCTGGTGTTTTACGAGGCGCATCCAAAAAAAATGGTTTTATTGTTGTTTCAAACGGGGACTAAAAGAGAAATAGGCGAAGGTTCTTAAATTGTTTTAAAAAAGCGGAAAAAAAAGACGGAAAAAATTCCAAGCATTTCTTTGAAAGTAATTTTTGATATTAAAATTTAAAAATATGACAGCACAAAAACAAAGAGGACTTTGTTAAGGGCATTTAAATACTTTGTTAAGAGCATTTATATAAAATAAAAAAATAAAAATCTGCCAATGAATATTTAAAATCGCTGGAAGCAGGTAAGATTCAAATGCATCATTATAGCGAGTACGATTAAATTCTATGTAAAGACGGATTCGAAACGAAATTGCAAACTGTTGTATTATTTTACAACTCTGTGAATTTTAAATAAGGTTAGTATTACATTCATGTGCAACAAAATACGATAATTTTACTTATGTTTAGTAATGTAAAAATAATTTTTGAAAAATACTATCCAGATAAAATTTTATTTTCCTTTCGCCATTTGTTGTTAAATAATGTAAAAACTGATAAATCCATTTTACATTTTGTAATATAAGTGTCCGAGTCTTATAGGCATCCGAATATTACAAAGAATGGCGGATAAACCGAAAAATAAACAAGGAAAGTTATTTATTTATAATTTAAGGTAGCTTATACTATGTTAATATAATGTTATATGCATTACAAAAAATTATACATAAGCATCTGAATCTGGTATGAATTAGAATTAATAAATAATTTAAAATATAAGTTTAAATAATTTCAAAGCGTTCATTAAAATTTTCAAAAGTTTAAACTTATATTTTAAATAATTTAATACATTTGAAACCGATGCAATAAAAAACATGAGATCAAACATATTTTGGTCATAAAACGTTAAAGGGAAGTATGCACTATAAAGACATATCGATAGTTTATCTTTTTCTGTGCGATTCTGTGTTTTCAGATAAAGCGATTCTGAAAGCGACAAGGTATCGCATATGAGTACACTCCAAGTTCGAACTTTAATGACAGATTTTTAAAAAAAATTAAACATCGAATAAGCCTCAAAAGACCTTACCTATATAAAAGAGGTGAGTACAGAGGACGTCGAGTTAATGCCGGTATTCCAACATAAGAGAAAAGTGAATGTGCGTTAGAGAAGAGGCAGCATGGAAAAAAGAAGGAAAGCCTGATGAAATGGTGATAAATATTCGTCCGTGTGGCCGACGAGAAGGCTGTGGCCTACTTCCGTCACCGGCAACCAGAAGAGAGATCACTTCTATGAGCGTTCGGATATCGTCGAATGCGGAGATAAGTAGTGAGCGTCCACTTCGGGTTCAAGTCGAATGGCGAGATGTATCGTCAAACATTTTATGCTTCGATATCACAACATGGATTGAAGATTTCAAAAAATTTGAGGTCACTAGGTTGGCGACTTTAGCGATTCGTTTGGCTACTGAGCATGCGTTTTTCGACAACTATATTCGTTATTCCGATGAAGATAGTCTGTCTCTGAAGTGCTGAAGAGGGTGCTCTGATGAAGCATTTGCGCTGTGGATTTTAGAGGCGTAATTTTAGGTCTAATTTAGGCTATTGCTAAAAGTTTTAGAGAATGCTAGATCTTAAAGTTTCTATTTGATTTTACGACATATGCTCATAATACAAATATTAATGCTTATATAAATATAACCAGGAGGTAATAATTTATACAATGAAAAAAGGTATTATGAATTTAATTTGTGTTTGGCCCTCGTTAGCTCAGTTTTTAGAAAACTCAATCACATATAAATGAAACACACACTCTTGGACTGTATCTCCATTCCTTTATTCTCAACACTCCCTAAACACCCTCTCAGTGGAATTCACACAAACACTCTAAAGGTTATATCATTTCACCACTTGGTGGCGCTACAAAATTAGTAGGCGGAGCGTTCTGCTGACTTACAGGCGCCAACATTCCGCCCCCCTTGAAATATCATTTCAAAATATCAACATTACAGAAATACAAATTTAACACATTATTTGATTAGACAAGGCAAAAATTCTACAATTATCTTGCACAGGATACAAAATATATTACACTTTTAAAATAAATTTGAATATTATATACAAAACATTTATGAAAAGAAAATATATGCGATAATTCAATATGTACTATGAACAATTTAAATATACATTATATATATCCTTTTAAATAATAAATACAATAATTACACTAGATATACATTGATTTTATTCACATGGTAATAAACAAATCTTTGAAATTGCTCTTTTCGTGACTCCTTGTGGAGTTTTTATAAGTACCACTCTGACTTTGCCGTCTGATCCATAAATTAAATCTTGTATTCTTCCCATTGTCCACTGGCAAGGGGGAAGATTATCATCTTTTAAAAGAACCATAGAATCCTTTGAAATGTTTTGTTTCTCAAACTGCCATTTGTGTCTGGCTTGCAAATTATTTAAGTAATCTAATTTCCATTTTTTCCAAATTATTTGGACAGTTTTGCTCAATCTTTGCCATTGAGATAAAAGGTTATCTTTTCTCTCTGAATAATCTGGATCAGGAATACTATTTATGGGACGGCCGATTAGAAAATGGCCTGGGGTCAAAATTTCAAAATTGTTTGGATCTGATGACAAAGGTGTCAGTGGGCGACTGTTTAGAATACCTTCAATTTGAATAACAATAGTCAAAAACTGTTCCATTGTTAAACGCGCATTACCAACAACTCTCTTTAAATGGTGTTTGAAAGATTTAACACCCGCCTCCCATAAGCCACCGAAGTTAGGTGACCTAGGTGGAATAAAAGTCCATGTCACTTGTTCAGTTGTTAAGTAATTAGCTAGTGGCTCTGGGGGTCTACCAATCATATTTTGCAAACGTTTCAAATCTGAATGGGCCCCTTTGAAATTGGTTGCATTATCAGAACAGATAGAGGAACTAACACCTCTTCTGCTAAAAAAGCGCTTTAAAGTGGCAATCATTGCCTCTGCAGTTAAGTCAGTGACTATTTCCAAGTGGATTGCCTTAGTAGCAAAGCAAATGAAAACAGCCACATAACATTTCTGATAACTGCCTTTCCTCTGACCCTTATATTTAATATAGAAAGGTCCACAAAAGTCTATCCCAACATGAGTAAAAGGATAACTAGGTTTAACTCTATTGGTTGGGAGATTTCCCATAATTTGGGTTACAGTTCTAGGTTTATCTTTAGCACAAATGACACAATCATGAATAATTTTTCTGGCTGTATTTCTGCCAGATAATGGCCAATATTCCTGTCTTACCAAATACAACAATGTTTGTGCACCAACATGTAAATATTTAAGATGAAAATATTGCATAACTAACAAAGTGAATTTGTGATTCTTTGGAAGTAATATGGGAAACTTTTTATCATATGACAAATCAGAATTACTTAATCTTCCTCCAACACGTAAGACACCGTTTGGGTCTAGAAATGGGTTCAAGCAACTTACCCGACTCTTGTTAACATTTTCACCTTTTTCGAGAGCTTTTATTTCACAATTAAAGGCAGCTTCCTGAACAAGTTTGACTAAAGTTAACTTGGCCAACTGCATTTCCTTGGTGGTTAAAGGACCTGACATTTTGCTCGAGTTTCTCAAATTATTAATAAATCTGAAAATAAAGGCTAAGATTTTAATTATTTTATAAAACTTATTTGACACACTAAGTATATTATCTAAAAATGATGAGTCCACAGCTGAAATTAAACAGCAATTAGTCGAATTTTTGAGTTCTGCTAAATAAAGTTTCTCAGAAGAAACGTCTCTGTCCTGCACAGAACTGTCCAATGGATCGTGGATGTCGTTGCAATCACCAGGAAGGTTCACAACCAATTCTTGGAGAAATGTTGGACCAAACCACCATAAGTCACTTTGTTGCATTCTCGTTGGATCAAGTCCCCTTGAAATGACGTCAGCGGGATTTTGTTCGGAAGGAACATGATGCCACTGATTCATTTCTGTGGATTCTTGAATAATAGCCACTCTGTTTGCAACAAATGTTTTTAAGTCTCGTGGCTCTTTTCTCATCCACGAAAGCACGATTGTAGAACCCGAATAATATGATACTGACGTAATATCCATTTTTAATGCACTTTTTACCTTCTGCATCAATTTGGTGAGCAGAACGGCACTGCATAACTCTAAACGAGGTATAGTTACCTGCTTGATTGGTGACACACGAGATTTACTCGCGATTAGCTTCACTTTCACTTCACCCGCTGAATTGACTGTTCTGGCGTAAATTGCAGCACCATATGCCTTTTCAGACGAGTCACAGAATCCATGAAGCTCATTCACTTCCGCGTTTGGAATAACAATACATCTTTCTATGTTAATGTCGTTTAAGTTTCTTAAAGATGTTACAAACTCTTGCCATTCACTAGCTTCTTTCGCAGGAAGCATTTCATCCCAATCAATCTTGAGCAACCACAATTGTTGCATGAATATTTTTGCCTTCGTGATCACTGGCCCAAGTAACCCAAGTGGATCAAAAAGTCTGGCGATAATGGATAAGACCGACCTTTTGGTAGGATAGGCATTATACTGTAAATCTACTTTAAAGGTAAAGCAGTCAGTTTTAGCCTTCCAGGCAATCCCCAAAGTCTTAATTTCATCCGTAGATGAGAACTCATATTCTTTCTCTGTAGCAGGAATAAGCTCAGAAGTATTTCCACACCACTTGTGTAATGACATCTGGGCAGTTTTTAGAATGCCAACAAGTTGATGTTGCAAGGTTTTTGTCTCTTCCAATGTACTCGCTCCACTTAAAACGTCGTCCATATAAAAGTCATGACACAAGACTGATGCAGCACTTGGAAAGTTTTTTCCCTCGTCGATGGAAATTTGCTTAAGTGTTCTCATGGCTAGATATGGAGCACTAACCGTTCCGTAGGTAACCGTATTTAGCTGATACGTTTTAACGGGCTCATTAGCTCCCTCTTTCCATAAAATTCTTTGAAGATTTCTTTGACTCTCATCTATATTGATCATGCGATACATCTGACGAATATCTGCAGTAAATGCAAATATATGCTTTCTGAATCTAATTAGCAATGTAAATAGATCGTCTTGAATCACTCCACCGTTATACTGAATTGAGTTGAGCGATTTTCCACTACTAGTCAAGGTGGACGCATTAAACACGGTACGTAGTTTAGTTGTCGTTTTATGAGGCCTATAGATGCCATGATGAGGCATATAATATGTCACTTCAGGTTCAACACTTTCATCTTGTATCTCGCTCATGTGGCCTAACTCCTCATACTCCTCCAGAAAATCAGAATACAGTTTCAGATATTTTTGGTCTCTAGACAGGCGAGTCCACAGCGATTCGAGTCGTTTTAGAGCAATATCCCTTGAATTCCCTAGACATGACCAATGCTCTTTAAATGGCATAGCCACAGTATATTTTCCTGTCTCATCTCTTCTATGTGTTCGCGCATAATGCTCCTCACAAATAGCATTCTCTTTACTTTTAGGTAATTCATTACCTATTTCCTCAATCTCCCAAAATTTTCTCAAGTTTGAATTTAATTCTTCTGATCCACATATTAAACCGCAATAGTTAGAATTTAATTTAACTGAACTCGAAACGCTACCTCCTACAATATATCCAAATACAGAGTCCTGTAACGTCAAATTCTCATTTTTAGCATTTAATTTTCCCGGCTTTATTATTTCATAAAAGTATTCAGCGCCAATTAAAATATCTATTTTGCCCGGAATATTAAAATTAGGGTCCGCAAGGTCAATTGATTCTGGAAAATGTACACGCATATCTATCATCTTATTCGGTATTAAATCTGTTATTTTTGATACCACTAACATCGAAATATTTCTTTCGAAACTTTTATTTTTATTAGCCACAGTTGCTGTAACTCTGCGATTAACTACCAGCGAGGCATTATTAATACAAGAAATAGATTTATTTATTTTTTCACTTTGGAGTTCTACCCTCTGCATGCAATTCTGACTCATGAGGCAGCACTGTGAGCCGTTATCCAAAAGGCACCTTACCTCCTGCCATTGCGAACATCTGTCTTTTATTAAACATCTTACAGTAGACAGTAGTACATTTTTATTTACCATTAGATTTGTAGCGACGAAAGACGGATTCCACTCACTGGGGGAAACCGAACCTTGTTCCGAATTTTTCCCCTGCGGTTGCGAATTATCTATGACTTCAGCGGTTTTTATATTCGAAGACGAAACATTTTTTGCTTCTTTCGAAAAGTGTATTAACTTATTGTGAGCCTTGCCACAAAAACAATTTCTAAACGAACACTTTTTAACGCTGCAATTAGGCGATAAACATTTGAAGCAGGCGTTTTTATTTTTCACTACCTCTACGCGTTCAAGAACTGAAAGTCTCTTAAATTGAGGACAAGCATACAAAGGATGATTCTCGCTCTTTAGACATAAATCGCATTTTTTATTTTTAATCTCATTGAAAAATACCTTTGATGCTGGTTTAAATTTATTACTATAATTTTGCCCTCTTCTCGTCTCATTAATGGTTTTGCCTTTGGAAGCAAAATACAAATCGCATTCTTTTCCTAACTCGAGAGGTGTAAACCACTTTTGATTTTGTCTAATATTAATATGAGTTGCTGTTTCTTTATCCAGCGTTTGGAATAATTTATCCGAAACTATCAATTGTTTTAGGGTCTCAAAATCTGTAACACCCCTTAATTTTAAATAATATTCAAAACTCGTCATTAAGCGTGACGCGAATTGCACATGAGTTTCGTTTTCTCTAGAAGCATATCTAAAATTCTCTAAAACCGCTTGCGCTGTTGGCTCGAATTCTCTAAGTACAATTGATTTAATTTCTTCATAATTATTTAAGTCTTTCTCAGCAATATAAGTTAGGATATTAGAAGCTCTTTCTCCTAATAAATTTAATAAAATCTCTGCTTTAAATTTCTCAGGAACCTTTTTAGTACTAAGTGCTCTCTCTAACGAAGTAAAAAAGAAACCCCAATCCTGAGCTTTGCTCGGTGGTTTAATACACAATATTCTCACAGACTTTAATAAGCTATCCAGAGACTCTTCTGGTTCGGTTTTACACTCTACATTAACGGAAGTCTGAGTACTATTTTCTTTAGCCCTTAATTGCGCTAATTGTAATTCTATTTTAGCTCTCTCTAATCTAATACGCTCTAGTTCTATTTCACTCTCCTGATCGTATTTTTGGTTTCTATTCCCTGTTACTCGATCCACAGCATCTTTAACAACTTCGCTGTCATTTTTGAACACATCACTCTCCTCAATTAAACTCTTTATTTCACTCTTTTTCATGCCTTCCGCAACAACCAAACCTATCTCCTCGGCAACGAGTTTTAATTCATCTTTCTTTAATTTTGCTAAACCCGCCATTTTAAATATATAATTCAAAATAATTCAAGAGAATAATATTATCACAATTTTATTCTAAACTCATTAAAACAAAATTAACTTCGTCTCGGGAAATTAATTATAACTCATCAAAAACAAAATTAATTTCATCTCGGGAAATTAATTATAACTGAACAAAAACAAAATTAACTTCTTCTCGGGAAATTAATTATTACTCAACAAAAACAAAATTAATTTCATCTCGGGAAATTAATTAGTTAATAACTCAAAGGATAATACTGCCCATACCTCTTTGCTGGGACTGCTGTCACTCGAGACCAGTTATCCACAAGAGAATTCTCATTCTTGGTATTTTCGCACCAAGTTCGTCATTATCGACGATATCTCCACTAATAAATCACACATTTCAAATAATGAATCACTATACAATAGATGCATAGTTGTCTCCGGCGCACTGGACCATGTTTGGCCCTCGTTAGCTCAGTTTTTAGAAAACTCAATCACATATAAATGAAACACACACTCTTGGACTGTATCTCCATTCCTTTATTCTCAACACTCCCTAAACACCCTCTCAGTGGAATTCACACAAACACTCTAAAGGTTATATCATTTCACCACTTGGTGGCGCTACAAAATTAGTAGGCGGAGCGTTCTGCTGACTTACAGGCGCCAACAATTTGAATTAATAATTGGTCTATTTTTTATTAATTTCTCGGTTTGAAATTACGCAAGTAATGTTGAAGAATGATGTAGTTAGTCTAAATGATGATAGGGATGATGTCATAAAAGGGTCGAAACTCCAAAATTCCATCCCAGAGAGAGAATACTTTAACTAAAACGATATATTTAAT
Organism: Argiope aurantia; assembly: GCA_026543865.1. Lineage (NCBI taxonomy): Eukaryota > Metazoa > Arthropoda > Arachnida > Araneae > Araneidae > Argiope > Argiope aurantia. Next base: position 44,611 of record JAPMOR010080612.1, on the reverse strand, counting down.
GTATATAAAGATCAGACGCAAAGTGTGTTGGCCTTGGAATTACGTTCAATTTCCAGAAACTATACCTTTATACTACGACAAACATCTATCCTTGTATAACTTTCCTGCGAAGCCAAGTATAATATTCAGAAATTTAGAGACAGGTTTCATTCCCCCTATAATAAATCAGTTATTATTAAAAATAATATATCATTACTTTTAGATATTAAGTTTGTTAGAATTTAATGACACTAAAACATTTCTATCTTTAGTTCAAAAGGAAAGTTAATTTTCCAACGAATATAGTAGCTTAGAGGAAGTTCTGTTAACATGGCAAAAGTTACTTAATATGTATGATATGTAAATAAAATATAATCTCAGCATACCTTTTTGAATTTAAAAAGAATTTATCAATCTGATATTTTAAAGAATTTCTGAATAAAATACATTATGACAAAAAAACAAAGTAGGAGATTTCGCACTTCTCACATTTTCTGTCCTTGGAATTTTTACATCACTTGCAGGTAAAGGCACGGATTTGGGACAAAGAATTCTACATTCGAAAAGTGATCCCTACCCCCAAGTTACTCCTTATAAGTGTTCTTCAAGTTTTTAAATCTTTCGTACAAGGTGAAAAGAGACCCCAATGGTGCAACGTGATAGTTTGGAAAAGATGTGCCGACTTATGTGTCGTTATCAAACCGCGGTTCTAAATTTTAATGTCCGTCTCAATTTAACCCCCTTGCTTCAAAAGGGGATGTTAATAAAACAATTCCAATATCTCTATTCTAAATAGCTGTATATTATCCTTTTTAGGCAGGATATTCAATGTGTTTTTAAAAATATTTTTCTTGTTTGATTGATATGGATATTTTATAAACCTCTAACCATTAAAGATAAAGACACTGCATTTCAATTTTACCAATTTATTCAATTGTAAAACAAAAGATATTGGCTGCATTTACATTTCTAGATTAAACAAAAAGTATTAAGAATGACATGCCGAAATGGAATGCTATATCAATCGGTAAGAATTCTGAATTCTGCTGACGCTATATTAAGAGATAAATTTGGCTATTGAGTTCTATACATTCACATTTTAACAAGAAAACTGATTTTCTTTTGCGCTGGATATAATTACGACATGTTTCTTGATTCGATAGCAGAACCTTTAAACTGTGTGTGAGTTACAAAAAAAAAAAAAAAAAAAAAGAGTGAAAAAAGTAAATAATGATTAAGCAAAAAAAAAAAGATTAAAAAAATGACATGTCCGTGTTAATCCATGACTTCAAATCACTATTCTATTCATACTAATAACAGTACGAATGTGCGCATAAAGAAAATAGCGTAAGAATGGTGATACTGACATTATCTACTAAACCAAAATGGCAGTTATGTGTAAATGTCGAAAAATGAATATTCTACGGAAGATAACTGTTTCAAAATTATATATCTATATTTGTTAATTTCTCAAAACGATCCATTCACTTATAAATAAAAGCCAAGACAACAGATCAATACGCAATATATGCATCATTTTTATTTCGGAATGTACAGCCCATCTTATTACAAGAGAAAGTGTAAATGAAGTTAAAGTTTATATGATAAGCGTCATTATACGTGTGTTGAACATCTGATAGTTTTCAGCAAAGTACGCGGGAGAGAAAATGAATCAACAGTTCCAAGGAGCTTCATAATTTAAATTACGCACTTCCATAATCGCAAACCAATGAAGGAAAATTACGTATGCAGAAAAAGAATGAAGTCAAATTATTCTAAAATTATGAAACTGGAATTTATTAGCTATTATTATGCTTACAAACTAAATCACTGGATGATTCTACTGTAGAGCGAGTCACTTATTACATTGGATGAGACAACAAGTAAAGTAATACCTTGCATATGCTTTGTGTGTTTTTCGTTATTCCGGAACAAGTCAAGATGGGAAATAACTTTTCCAATAATGAAGCTTAATTTCTCCAAGTAGGAGACAAGTAGAAAAATGCAGTAAATATTGTAAATTTCTACTTCAACAAATATACTATGAAATGCATAGATTTGAAAACTGCAGAAGTTATGGTGGTTTAAATTTTAAGCAATGCTTTCAATAAATTTCTGATAAAAAAAAGTGGCTTCCATTTTCATCCTTTCTGGAACCATTCTATTTTTATTTGTTTGTTCTTTATAGATTTTCAAAATAAAATTTTGAATTACACTGTGTACAAGCTATTCCAAAAATGGGAAGCAAGCATTTATTTTTTAAAATACTGCAATTAGACACATATTTCTTATTAAAAAATTATCAAGTAAAGCATACAACAGTATGCACTCACTTTGATTGCCGTAGATGTAAAAATTAAATTTTTATATGACCCATAACCATAGTGAAAAAAAGTATGTTAGTAAAAGGCCTCTCTTACATTTATCCGTAAAAGCATCCATTGATGCTTTTATCTACAAAATTTGTTAAGATATTTAAAGGAAAATCTATTTAAATCTTAATCTTTTCATTTTCTAGCATGCGGAATAAAGAAAAAATACTGTAATTTTCAGAAGATTCGAAGTCGAGATTTTGACGACCCTCCACGTTTCAAGTCTTCATGAGTTCGAAAAACATATTTTTTGAATTTGTTTATCTGTTTATGAAAAAGATAACTCAAAAACTCTATGAGCTCAGCATTTGTAGACATCTATCAAATTTTGAACGATATCTACTCAGACATTGTTTATCTGTGTGTCTTCCGAACACATTGAACGCAATAATTACAAAACATGACGAGCTAGATATTGATAATAGTACACACTTTTAAAATTTAAAATGTAGATATAAATCAAATTTCGAATCAAATTGTAGGAAGTCTGTCTGACTGGAAGAAGCATGAAACTTTTTATTTGCATAGATAAATGTAACAGAAACATTTTACTGCACCCCTTTGTACTATGGGGGACAGGGGGTAGTTAAAAATTTAATTTTTTTTTACCATTTTCATTATTAACCTCAACATAAACCAAAATATTTTCCCACATTTTCCACTTTATTTAAGGGAAATTTTGTAATTATATGGCTGGGTGCAATATTTAAGGATATAAATATTTGTACCAATTTTTTGAAATCCTATATATATTACTTTATGAATATGTTGATTTTATGAAGAATTCATATTTTTGGAAGGAATTTTTTTAAAATTCAAATTGAAATTCAATCGAAGATTTAGTTTTAATATTCTCTTTCTACGGTGCTAATGCATAAAATAAACAAACTAGTTCCATTCGGGACAAGCATCTCTTGAAGAAAATTACATTGATTTATATCAGTTGACATTACAACTGTTTAAAATTCTGACGAAGAAACTAACACATTTAATTAGATGTAAATAAAGCAATGCCTATAAAAATAGTTTTTGCCAAGATTTTTTTATGTACTTTTGAAGCCACTTTCGTTGTATCACATTAATTTGATAAACCTGGATAAATCAGTTATTGTTATGACTCCCAGAAAGTGTGAACTTTTGGGTTTCGCCGGTGAATTTAGATTTCTAAATATTTCAGATCGTTGCATTTCAGGATCCTGCTTTATCGTACAATAAATTCTACTTGATTCAAAACTGGAATAAATCTGACGCATTTTTAAAGCCCTTACGAAGAATCAGCAGTTGGGATATTTAGGGATTTTAGGTTCTTTCGATCGAGGGACTAGATTAAAATTATATTCTTGGGGCCGTGCATGCATTCCGCTATTCATTCTATTAAAAAGACATTTAATACCGGGATAAATTAAAGGACATGTTTTTTTTCCTCGTATACGAAATATATAGAAATAATCATCAAAATCAAATCATCAAAATATACGAACTCGAGACTTTGACAAATCTCCTAATTTCCGATATTCATAAATGCATAAATGTGAAAATCACATTTTTGGCATTATATCTGTTTGACTGTGAACAAGGCTTTGAAATAGTTGAATGTTCTTTACAACAAATCCATTAATATCTATTACATTTGGAATGAAATCCACACAGAGAAAATCTGTCTGCCTGGTTGTTTGAGACAAATGAACCCGATAGCTACGATAAAATTAGATAGAAATTGATGCACATGTTTAGCATATAAAATGCAAATTCTTATCAAATTTTGAACAAAATCCGTCAAAGTACTGACAGTTTGTCAAACTGTTCTTTCGCAGGCTTCTAAACGCAGTAACATAAATAAATTAATGAAATTCGGTATACGATCTTGTGACTACAACTGTAATTCCTTATCGAATTTTGGCTTCAATCAGATAATTGGGAAAACCCTCGAAATTACATATTCTCCCGACAGATGCAGTAAAAATGCTAGATTCACGTCAAAAATAACTATTTCGTGACTATTGTTCGCCAATGACATACAAAGCATTCACGGCTTTATAACAAATTTATATGGAGGATGGATATAAGACATTTATTGGAGAATATACGAGAATGTTTTACGAAAAACAATCCTGTTGTTTGGTTTTACACAGAATAAAATTTAGAGTCAAGCTATTGAATCCAAGATATTTGAACATTTCAAACCTATTTCATTTCACGATTCGTTTATCTTGAATTCAACTTTCATTTATCTTGGAGTGATTTCCAATTAATTTGGCTCGAAATGCTAGACACTAGGTTATGGGTCATATAAATTAGAAGAAATGCTATGACAATTTAAAAACATAGAGATAGAGGCGAAATTCTAAACTACCCGGGATATCAACGCTTAAGCTTATTTCCATCTAAAGATCATCCTTCATCGCAAAATGAATTCAAAGAGAGAGAGAGAAATATAGCGGTTTCTAAATGGAATTCATGAAATCGACATATATCAAACTTTGCACTCTTGAGAACGGTATTGTAACTGTGGTCAGTGATGGTGCTTAATAAAGAACTTCCAACTCTCGGTGCCTTTAGATATTTTTTTATTAACAATAACAACAGAGTTTAACGCTCAGGGTAAATTCCATTACCGCTCGGTTCCGTGCCTGCCACGCAAGTCCCCGTTCACGGGGGTGGATGTTTACAAACAGGAAGTAAACAACAGGCGGGAACGCCATCTATATATAATCCGCAACAAACAGTTAATAACGGACAATCGGAGTAATGAGTTCACTGGTTTTTCATCTCTTTTTACTAGAATGCTAGGTATATTTGTTGTTCAAACGCAGTGAAATTTAAGTAGTGGCTGGATGTGTTTCTGGACTAAAAGAATAACTGAAAAACAATTATGTGTTAGTAATAGAAGAAACATTTTACATTTTTGAGTAGTAGGTAGATTCTTTATAGGAAGGCTACCAATTGCATTGATTCTCTGGATGCCATTTCAGAAAAATTTCTTTAAATCTTCGCCAATCATATTCCCTAGAACCCCAAATCAACCTTCGTTCAAACATTTATATTCAAAACTGAAACAAATAAGATCTGAATTCCAACATTAACTAAGAAAAGCAGACGATTTTCCTTCCAATATAACCAATATAAGTGACCCCCCGCCCCATAATTTCGTATTTTCTATCATAAAACAGTATTCTAAGTATTTAATTGAAAGAAAAATAAAATGACTGTTCTTCTTATTTATGATTGATAAATGAAATGTTGAAAACAATACATTTCGAAACAAGCTTATATTTGTATATTATCTTTATAATATTTGTTACCTTAATATTATTTACTTTGAAATAAATATAGAATTTTGCGATAGCAGTAAAATTAATATTTATGATTGCTTCAAAATGTAAATTTGTCATTCATTTGTCTAAAGATTGAAATTAATTTGAAAACAATAACTTAGATGTTAAAAACTCTGCTTTTGCCTTCCAGTATTTCGAGAGGATTTTTTTTTTCTTTCTTAACACAAACAAGCAAAATTTACAAATGTAGTGCAAATGAATTATCCATGGAATCAATGATTATCAAATATATGCATATTAATAATTTTAATAGGAGCACTGATTTGGTTCTCCTATTAAAATGATAATTATTGGTGATAATTATTGTTTATAAAAATTGCACAAAAATCGCATGTTACGAACGCTGTCACATACTTTTTCAGAATACTGATCAATGATTATCAATGTAAACAGATAAGCAATTTTAATTAAAATGTCGTTTTAGGTATTAGTGATAATTTCTGCGTTTAAAATTTAGCATTAAAATAATATTACAGTAGAAGACGGAAGCCGTTATATACTTCGGCTCAGAATATTACATAATGACTATCTGTATATGTATACTTAAAATTTTAATTAAAATTCTGCATTTAGATTTAGTGACAATTATTGTGTATGAAAATAAAACCAGAATTCGCATTGCACTAGAGGATGTTTGGAAAATGTCACATACTTATTTTCAGAATATTACATAATGGTAATCAATATATGCATACTATGAACTTTAATTGAAATACTGATTTAGATTTAATGGCAATTACTGTATATCAGTCGCCCGGAATATTGATTATATTTAATTTCAGTTAAATCGTTTAGATATATCTTTATGTCTATACTGTACTCATTTTATCGAATATCAAAGCCGTGTTATCTTAAATGACTTTCAAATGCATTGCTTATTTAATGCTTGTGCTTTTCCAGTCCCATGACATCACGGCACTATTAAAAATGTAAATGGGCAGTTCATCCATCCTCTAAATTTTGTGGCATTGTAACTTTACTTATTTATCCGCCTCGTAAATTGCACAGATTGAAACAGAATCCTTCTTTTTTTCGCTTTCAACTTTGAAAGAAATCCAAGCGATTTGATTAAACTATGAAAGCCTTTTGAATTTCAAAGCGACAATGTAATTGTAATGTATTGTTTCAGATTAAAAGTGAAATATTTTTTAAAAAATCGCCAAAATTGAGAAAAAATTTGCACTACAGTAAAATTTACATCAATAAAAAGATAATTTTTTAAATTTTGAAATATTTTAAAATCTATTTTTGTTCAACAATATTTTCGGAAGTTATCGTTGAAATTTCTAATTAGTTTTTTTGAAAAAATCGTTTCTTGGTGCACGTTCCCATCTTCTAGAGTATATATGTGTTTTGTTTGATCAAATAGTTTGGCTTCTATAGCGCCAAACACATACACATTCTTCTTTATTATTAGTAGTGCTAATAAGCTAGATAAAATCGCTTTGTAGTAAAATATTATGAAAACTGATATATATATATTTCAGAATAATCCATAATGGTTTTCAGATATATGCATTATAGTAATTCCCATAGAAACAATAATTTAGATTTAAATTATAGTGCATAAAAATCGGCACAGAAATTCTAATAGACTTAATTGTTCTGGAAACTGGTGAATATATTTTCAGAATAATGTACAATTATCTGAATGCATGCAAAATAATAACTTAATGTACATTAAGGAATAATGAATAATGTACATTAAGGAATAATGAATAATGTACATTATTCAGAATAATGTACGATTATCAATGCATGCATAATAATTACTTAAATTGGAAAAATGATTTAAATTTAATAAGAATTGTGTATGCAAATCGTCAGAAAATTTGCATCATATTAAAATGTCATGAAAACTGTCACCTACTTTAACGGCAAAATTTTTTTGTGTATAATAGGATCAATTCTTTTCAAAGTAAAAAGGGCCCCAAAATTAAAGCAATATTTGAATTTGCCACCATTCGTACCCTAATGAGTTGGCAACTCTATTAAAGAAAACATTTGACTATTGATAGTTCAAGGATTTGTAAAAATGGAGAGTACACGATAGAAAAACGTGTTAATGCAAAATTTGAATTAAATAAAAAGCACAGTTTTTTTCAATAAATTATTATATTTTTATTGACTCGTATATAGGATAGGGTACACAATCTATAATAACACATAGGGCAAATGGCCTCCACGGCTTTACTGGCACATACGCACTCCTTTGTCGAAATTTCCCATGACCATTTTGCATAAATGTGGATGAATTTCGTTGATGCAGCCTTGAACTTCCTCCTTCAATGCACTCGTTCTTGTGGGTTTGTTGGCATAGGCCTTTGACTTCAAATAATCCCCCAAAAAAGAAATCCAATGGTGTTAAATCACACTTTCTAGATGTCTAATTCTCAAATTTTCAAAGTGTGGCCGCCAGACGTTCATTATTTTTGAAATATTTTTCCAACAATAAAAACATATGTTCTATCGTATAATGCTCCATTTTTACTAACCCTAAATTATCAGCTGTCAAATGGGTTTTTTAATAGGGTTGCCAACACTTAACTGCCCGAACGGGTGGCAAAATCAAATCATGCATTAATTTTGGAACACCCTTTATAATTGAGCAGAACTAAATGGACGTTGTCTTAAATATGCCTTTTTTCTATACGATTCTTTTATCTAAAAGTATTCAAATAAACAATAAAAATAAAAATATGCAAATTAAGCAATAAATAATACATTTTAATGCATATCACACTAGCATGGAGTAAATCATCACATTATTTATTATATAGTGATGAAATCTAATTATTTCAATGATAAAAGTTTTTACGTCTTCTCTTATCTGACGCACTTCTTCCTTCATCAAATAAAACACATAAACTTATTAAATGGTAATTTAGGAAATATATATATATATATAAATTTTCAAGTAGTGAGCTACAAAGTTTGATTCAATGTATAAATATTCTATTATTTGCAATAAATTCTCAGAAATATATAAATATATTAAGTGAGTATTTTTTTAAAACAATAGACAAAAATTTTAAGAAATTATGAATGAATTAAAGTTATGAAACTTAAAACTGTTTTTCAGAATTTAAATAAAGGTGACATTGCAAAGAAAAGTACAAAGCAGTCTAAAACGTAATGATGAAGTTTTAATATTGTCTGTGAAACGCCAATCTTTAAAAATTTCTTATAGAAATTCAAAATACAGAATATGTTTTCAAAAAATTTTGCTTGAAAATACTACTGAAGATATGAAAATGTTTCGTGAAGATTTCATTACACTTATTTGAATATTTTATTTATTAACTAGCCGCCTTTGGTGACCAGCCGGTTCGCCAATCTTAATGTTCGTTAAAATTTTAATAATTAAATATTTTATTCAATTCCTACTTTAATAGCTTCTTCATCAAAATATTTTGAAACTTCAAATTCTGATAGTCATATAATTAATTCACTCATAATATTATAAAGGCCTTCAGTCATAACGTAATATGTATCTCTCTAATTTTCTGTTAGCTCCCGTAGAATTTATACTTTAAATTAAAGTGCAAAGAATTAATCTACAATTAATATAATAATATTTTTTACTGAAACAAAGTATTTTTTTGTAATATGATTACTGAAAACAGAGTCACTGAGCGTTTAAACTTTATGGGCACTAAAGAAAATCTTTCTTAATTTATGTAATATTTCAAGAATTTGTCAACAAAATTTTCTCGGATTCGTCCTGACCAGATCGATTAATTAAAAATGTTTAATTTTAAATGCATCAAACACTAAGAAAGTAAAACGAATCGTTTAAAATAATCGGTTGAAAACAGGTTAAAAAAACTACTTAAAAAACGATGTACTTAAATCTATAAGCATATACAAAAAATATATAACTAACATAAATGCAATTTAATTACAAAAGCATGTAACCAACCTAAAAATAATTTAAATCAAGTCCGCATCTGTTGTTAATAATTGTCAACAATCAGAGCACAATGCGTATGCGTGAATTTTCAACACCAGTTACGGTAACACAAATGCATGAATTTTCTACGCCAGTTAGGGTAACGCTATGCAGATTAGTAATTTTTAATTTCCTTTATTCTGTTTTATTTTAATTGAAAAGTACTTCAGATTGAATCTGAAATCGATTCATTAACAATGTTTAATTTTAAATGCATCAAACATTAAGAAAATAAACAGAAACGTTTGAAATAATCGGCCGAAAAATCTTAAGCCTAGCCTCATTAGAGTGGGGGGGGGGGGGGAAACTGAAGCCTTACTCATTTGGCGGCGGGGAAAATTAAAGAATTTTTTGGCTGGAGAGAAAGGGAGGGACCCCAAGTGCTCATTCCCGATCTCTTAAGTATACATGTACCAAATTTGGTAGCTATAGGTCAAAGGTCTGGCCTGTAGAGCGCCAACACACACACACACATTGAGCTTTATATAAGTATAGATTACTAGTCACCTTTGGCGAGCAACTGGCACTTAGAGGATATTCATTATCGTTAATTTCAATGAAATTGTTTAGATATAACTTCATATCGATGATACCATGAAATTTTCAGGTATCAAATTTATGTTATTTTAATTGTCTTACGTACATGAAATTTTCTAAATGGGATAAGTCACATAACATTATGGCGCAATTAAAAATTCAAATATCGTGGTTTTGTAATTTATTCTAATTTCACTTTTTTTTGTACGTTTTCATAAACTACAGAGATATTCAATAAAATCCATCTTCTTTAATATTCAATAATGAAAGAAAACCATGCGATCAGATAGTTGATATAGCAATGAAAACAGTTTGAACTGAAAAGCAGCAATGTAATCTATTGTTAGAAAACAAGCAAAAAAATATTTCAATAAAATTGCCAAAATACAGTAAAAATTAACACGATTATGAAATTGTTGGTAAAAGTGAATTTTAGTGCGCACCCAGCTGCGCCAACAATGCCAAGTCGCCAATAAAGATGGCGGACAAAATAAACAAATACTTCCGCGGAACAGTTACGGTTACCATTTCCCGCCATGTAATTATGACTTTTTACTCATAAGTATTGTTTTTTTTGGGGTTTTTTTTTCATAATGCCCGGTGCCTTCTACAGATGCCTTCGGCATCTGTAGAAGGCACCGGGCAGAATCTTTTAACTTAAAAAAACATTCTACGGCTTCGCTAGCAACGGCAGAGGGAACTTAGTAGCTTCGCTATCACATTGAACATAAGGACTGTGTGGATAACACGAACTGTACATAATCAATTGAAAAGAAAGAATGAAGGATGTTGGACGAACGGATTTCAGAGGGAATTCTGCCCGGTGAATTTTTTAACTTAAAAAAAAACATCCTACGGCTTCGCTAGCAGCGGGAGCGGGAACCTAGTAGCTTCGCTAGCACATTGAACATAAAGACTGTGTGGATAACAGAAATAGTACATAACCAAGAGGAAAAAAAAAAAAAAAAACGGAGAAATAAGCGATCGGAACATTCTCCATACAAAATTTCTAACAAACATACTTTTCCCACCTTCATCAACTCGTAAAAAAATATATTCCATTCACCCTTCATCCATTCTGCCGGTTCGTTATCAAACCATTCTCAATACAAAATTTCAAACAAGCATCTTTTCTTAACTTCATCAACTCGTAAAATATATATATGCATATTTAACTCACCCTTCATCCATTCTACAGGCTCGAAATACTCCCGACATAACAAATTATGAAGGGAACCAACCGTTATAACACCAAAAGAAATACGAGAACTGCGAAGAATTCCATTGCAGCTGTCTTTTAAAGTGAGAATGCAGATGATTTTTTTAAAGCGCATACTGACAATTAAAAATTGCAGAAGAATAAATATTTTATGTTCGTTTTCACATTAAAAAAAAGAAAGAAGAAAATAACTTTTAATTATAAGCTTAACTTTCTTTATTTAATAAATTTTAATTATAATAAAGAACAAAATTAAAATCTTTAATCGATATTTTTTTAATATTTTTAATTTAATATTTTTCATAATGTAATTGTAGTTTATGTACAACTCAACCATTGCAAAAAGTAGTAAACAAAACAGCAGTACTGTTGCTATAAGAGGCATCCGATGGGTTGAAATATTGGCGACAAACTGCTGGTGCACACTAATCTTCACTTAGGCCTATTGCCAAAATACAGTAAAAATTAACACGATTATGAAATTGTTTATCATTAAAAAGGTGATTTCTAAAGTTTTGAAACATTATAAGATTTATAACCGTGCAATGATATATTCGAAAGGTTTCGCATTTTAACATCAAAGTTCAGCTTAATTTTTAATTAATATAAATTCTAAAAACACAACATGTGCGCTCATACGCACGCACACATACATCCATCTTTATCTATACTTATAATAAAGATCAATGTGTGTGTGTGTGTGTGTGTGTGTGTGTGTTGGCGCTCTACAGGCCAGACCATTCAACCTACAGCTACCAAATTTGGCACGTGTATACCTTGGAGGTCGGGAATGTGCACCTGGGGGTTATTTTTTCGAATTTTTAATTAGAATTTTATTTATTTAAAAATTAAGCGAAATTTTGACGTGTTTCTGTTATAACTTCCGAAAATACTACCGCACAAAAAAGATTTTTACATCAAGTTAAAGATCAAAAATTTATCTTTTAAATGATGCTAATGTTTTAATCTTAAAATTAAATTTCTATTTTTAATGAATTTTTTAAAAAACATTTGAACTATGTTTTTCAATAATTTTTTTCGTAAAAAATAAAAATTAAAATTAAGCACGTTTCGCATTCATGGGAAAAAATTAGCTTTTTTCAAAGTGTTGCCATCACATTGATTAAAGCTCCAATTAAAAATAAATCTTTTTGGAAATGAAATCTGCAAATATATAATTTTCGGCAAGTGTTTGTAGGAAATGAAACAAATATGAAATATTATTTTTTCTAAAAAATAAATTCAAGAAAAATTATTTTATGATCTTTTACACTCTCTATACAGGGTGTTTATATAGTCCCGGACCCATTTTGATGTTTAATGACTCGTAAAATAATGAAGATATAAACAAACTTATGTCATTTATTGATGGAATAACTCAAATATTTTCCTTTTCAGGTTTGAATATTTTTACTTTTGTAAATATCGTCTGCGCGTGTGATTAATTTCAGATAATTTCATTTTCCAGTCTAAATATCTGTACTTTTCTAAATATCGTCTGCTTATTAATTGCATTTTTCTCTCTTTTGTTTTTGGCAACTATTGAAATGTTATGTTTACTTTTGATGTGTTTGTTCTATGTAGTACTTTTGTATGTGATGTTTTATTCGAGTGGATATTAAGGAGAATGCATACACCACAAGAGAAAGCACAGATTTTATGGTGGTCATAGAGTTAATTTCCAATCAACTAAATCACTTACTTTTAAGAGTTAATTTCCAATCACTTAAACTGACTGATTTATGAAAATTTGAATATCACTATTCAATAAAAAAAGGATAATTTTAGATTTTCCATCGATCGCTTCAAAGAAAATACGCCAATCAGCGCGCAGGTTTCTCAAGATTAATTGGACTAAGATTATGAAAATGTTGAGTTTTTCTAAATTTTTAACATTTAAAACTTCATAAATAAGTCTTAGTTGATCGTGGAAAATAGAAACATTCATTCATTTATTTAAAATTTGGTGTGCCCAGAATATTTCTCAGAATATGATACCTTACTGCATTAAATTTAGACTTCATAATTTTTGAAATATATTTATAGGCCGGAACAAAATATTATTATTGATTTCATTTCAATCCTTTTGAAAGCAAAACTGAATTTTATGATGAATCTGAGAAATTTTTGTTGAATTATTTTTTGAGATATTACATAAATTATGAAAAATGTTCTGTAGTTCACATAAGACTTAAATACCGAGCGATTCTGTTTGCAATACTCACATTCAATAATAATAATAATAATAATAATTAATAAATAACAATAAAGATGATAAATAAAATAAAACGCTTGGTTTTTATTAAAAAATATCTTAATATTAATTGCAATTTCATTATTTATATTTTAAATTAAAGTTGAAGTTTTGCCGGAAATGACAACAAATTTGCAAAATATATATAGTAAATTGAACGAAACGATCTAAACAGTATAAGTTTGGTATGACTATCAAAATTTGAAGATTAAAAATGTTTTGTTTGAGAATCTATTAAGAGACCAGTTACTTAAAATATTTAATTGAAAACTGTAGCGAGCGGTAATACTGGCGAACCGGCTGGTCGCCAAAGGCGGCTAGTTATTAATATAGATAGATGAATTTTGTTATTGTTGCACACACCTAAAATTTATTACACAAAAGAGTTTGCTTAAAATAAGTTTAATAAACTGAATTTAAGATAATCAAAACATAAGAAAGAGAGATATTTAAATATATTTCTCTTGCTATTTAAATATCTCTTTTTGATAATGATATTGAACGCATATATCTTTTGTATTGTTTTTAAATTTGCTTTTAATTCAAAAATTATTCCAAATTTTAACGAATAATTCATCGATTTCAACAATTGATGGAGATATATATCACCAATCAAAACAATTGCCTTCATATTCTATATTACAAAAATACTTTTCAGTTTCCACATGCAATATTTAATTAAATTTTGCATATTTTTTTAAAATTTATCAATAACTTTTGAAAATAATTTTCTTCTATTTTTATTATTCTAAAGAATTTATTGAAAAGAATTCGTAGAATTTTTTGGTGCAACGGAGATTCTCATTTTTATTTTTTAAAAATTGCAGAAAATAGAACGATTTTGAGTTTTTTTTAAAGTATTTAAAAGAATGCTTAATTGAGCATAAATATGCAACCGATATGAGAATTTTCAGAGAAGATTATCAAAATACAGAAAAAAAAATTGCACGATAATTAAATTAGAATCATTAATAAAACAATATTTTGAGTTTAAAATGGCATAAAATACAGTTTTGTGTAATAATATTTTCGAGTAAAATCCCGGAGAAACATCCAAATCTCACTGAATTTTTAATTAATTAAAAGTTCTTTTAGAATCAAATATATTCCGAAACATTTTTGTGCCCATTTTAGCAATTCTAAGTCATACGAACTACAGCACTATGAAATGCTAACACATACAGACACATAAAAGCACATAAGCATATTCTCTATTATTTTTATTAATAATGTAGAGCGATAGAAATACAGATACAATAGATAATTCAAATCCCCTCCACACACATCAAGCAAGACAAATGTAATAAATAATTCAAATTTTTCACACACACACACGCATTTATATATCAAGCTTGACATATCTAATAAATAATTCAGTGTTAATACAGATGTAATAAATAGTTCAAATTTTTCACACACACATCTAGATGTTATAAATAGTTTCACACATACACACACAAATATCTTTCAGTGTCAAAAGAGATTTTGGGAATAGAGAAATATCTGTTATAAAATTATTTAGTAAATTGAAAGCTCTACTTACATTACAGATCAGATTATAGCTCAGCCAACAGCATTTCAGAAGAAAGAAACAGAAATCGAGGATGCTGCTTTTTAAGATGCAACTAATCAGATATATGAAACCAAACTTTCATACCAAGCATCCACCGGCTATACTTCTCTTGTCAAAATATTGTTAAGTCGATAACAATTTCTGCTTACAGAAGAAACTTATTTTTGGGAAAATGATAAATATGAATAAATATTAAAAATTTTACATTTTCGATTATACAATTTTTAAATGAATCTTCATCTTTTTAAACACAATGACTCGTGCTCTCATTTTCCGCCATGCTAGGTTTTGACATAAAATATGCATTTTTATCACTAAAGAATTTGTGTCCAAATCTTGCACAAAATTTTTGTAACTTTTTTTCACATTTCTAGAAATTTCTCAAGCATTATTAAAATTGCAATGTTTTCACTCTTAACTCTATATTCTGATCCTTGACTGATTTTTAAAAACCATGTGCATTGATTATGATGCAGAATTTTAAATATCATGATTTGCTTGGCCACATAATCTGAGTAAAATAGGCACTTTCAGTATTGGGTTATATAAACCAACTACATCAATGGGATGATGTAACAGAGAATATTACCAAATCACTCAACACATTTTATATCATCAAGAAATTTATTGGAATTATTTTATTCTCATTATGTTATCTGTTTTCATGATACTTGATTATTCTTTTATAATAATCTTACTCGCATTGCCTAAAACCTTTTTGAATTAGCCGCTTCTCTCAACGGCTATTTTTGGTTCACACGTAATTTCAAAACCAT
This sequence comes from Argiope aurantia, assembly GCA_026543865.1. Classification (NCBI taxonomy): domain Eukaryota; kingdom Metazoa; phylum Arthropoda; class Arachnida; order Araneae; family Araneidae; genus Argiope; species Argiope aurantia. Next base: position 28,614 of record JAPMOR010080612.1, on the reverse strand, counting down.
GAATATAATTTAAATTACCCTTAGATGGTCATTCGCACTAACATCGGAGTAAATGGAAACAAGAGAGCAGATCAATACACACACAAAAAAAAAAGGCTGCAGAGAAAGACCAAATATGTATAGTAGTCCCAAAAGGATGAAAAATGTTTAAAAAAACGAAATTAGAAGCGATGTAACTATGCAGCGGCAGAATAGACAGATAATGTCATACAAAGAAAGCATAAAATATAACTTCATACCAGAACCAAAAATTATAAACAGAATATTTCACCTAGTGCTAATTGCAAATTATATCAGGGCATGGAAGATTTCGTGAATACTTCTACAAAATCATTAACATGCAAGACAACAACTGTATATGTGGAAGAATAGGCTGGGCTCAGCAATATATAACAGAATGATTTGAACTCAAGGAAATTAGGAAAATACTCATTATGGATAATAATAATTTTAAAAAATATTACAATGCCCTGAAAATTTAAAAATATTTTTTAAAATGATGGAAAAGATTTCTAACCTTTCACCAACAGTTTGAAGATTCTTTGAACTTTTGTTGGAGTTTGTTCTCTTATGCGAAAGCTGGATAGTAAACGAGTATAAAAGTCAGTCACAGTAAGCCTGTTTATACGGCTTAGTTCTATGGAAACGGGGTGTCAGACTATAATTTAAAAAAAAAACAAAAAAAAAAACAAAGATAGTTATTCGTATTCTTTCGAGAGCTAGAAATGTTCTCTTATTTAGCTTCATTAAAATAAGATAAGCAGGTGTTTTATGAAGACAAGCAGGAGTTTTATGAAGACAAAAGAGAGGAACAAACGAGAACAAGTGGTGCATACACTTCAAAACAATACTGGATGTCAAATCCTAAATTAATGAACTTTGTCTTTGAAGAGAAAAGTAAATTTCAGCCTTTAGTGGGTGGGGCATTTAAGTGGTATGTTACATACAGTCTTTTGAAGAAACCAGTTTCTCCACAAGTATAGTCTTTTGGTCTCTGAACAATGTTCTAGCACTTCTTCTGAATCTTGATTTTCACGCCAAATTTCTGCATTTGTATGACTCGGGAAATCGGTAAGAAAGTAAGCTGAATCTAGTGGAGAATCATTTGTGGGAGAATGAGCATAAATAAAATTTTTAAAGATAAAAGAAGTGTTTGTAAAAAAAAAGTCAAAAATTTTAAATTTCGTGCTATTAAATGAAAGGGGGATAATATTGGCATAAATGAAATTCCTTAGATGATTTGGAAATGCTAGAATGAAAAAAATTCATTTTCCTAACACAAATGAAAGGAGATTGCAGATACTTTGAATATCGAACATGTTTAAACTAACAATGGATGACGGATTTTCAAGTTAGTTTATTTAGTTTCCAAACAATATCGAGTTTAAATCATTATACAAGGAGGCGACAATGGATAACACAGCGCATTTCTAAATGACAAACAATAAATCGTTTGAAGGTTTACTTAGATATTTACATAACAAAATTTCAAGAAAGGTGCCACCGAAGAAAAAAAGATAAAATAAACAGATCTAAAACGCACAAATTTTATCGTTTTCCAAAAGAAAAAATATTTGAATAAACTTGATTTTTTATATATATTTCAAAAGTAATTAAAAGGGTTTTTTAATGTACAGTTATTTTTCGGAAAATGAAAGCTTATTTTTCTCGAAACGAGGATAATCTATATAAGGAGAATTTACTTCAATTGTGGAATTACTGAGAGAATTACTTAATTTTGACCTTCTAAGTTTTTCGAACTATCCCAAATAGATCCTTGCATCATAAAACATAAAAAGTAAATCCTTAACTGTATGATCTCTATCTCTGCTGATAATAAAGAATAATGTGTTCTTCTAGCAAATGTTTTGAAATTTTGATCAGATTTTTATATAATTAATAATTAAGCGAGATTTTGAACGTTTCTTTGGGATAAATTTTAAAAATATTACTGCACAAAAAATGTACACCGTCTTAAAGTTCAAAATATTATTTTTTTTAATGATGCAGGTTTTATTTTTTTATACAATTCTTCTCCTGGAATTAAATTTTTAATAATAATTTTTATGCAAAATTTGCAACAATATTTCGCATTGATGTAATGAAATTCAAATCTTTTCATATTTTCATCGAATATTATATTATATCTTTTCTTCCATTGTTAAAAGCAAAAGAATGGGAATTCTGTTTTTATTTTCATATTCTTTGACAATATCTTAATGCGTGTTTTGCTTTTTTTATTGCATTTTATTCCTTTTTTTTTTTTTTTTTTTTTTTAACTGTTTAGAGTTTGTTTTTTTTCTTCACCTCATTCTTCCAGAATAGCAAATCTACGCTCTAAAACGATTTATATGAAATACATTTTTAAAAATTTGAGTTTGTTATTGGAGACAACTGAAAACCATGTATTTAATTGAATCTATCTACCCCAATTACTGTGGGTGCAAATTAAAAAGTGTATATAATACAAAATAAAAATTAGAATTAAAATCTTATTTCGAAGTTAACGTTCAAGGAAATTTTTTTTTATCTTAACGTGAATATTCTCAAAAGTATATATATGATTGAATGTTTTGATGAATGAGTTTGAATTTCATCATAACATTAAAAAATGCTGGAGATATATTCTTTAGAAAACCACGTTTCAAACTATGCACCAAATTTATCAAAATAGGAAGTACCTAGAAACCTAAGAGATATTACATCTATTCTATCTTTTACCCCATGGTTTTAAAATTGAAGAAAGTACATAATAACAACACGTCTAATTAACCAGATGATTATTATTTCAGTTCTACTGAACAAATTTGGACGCTAAAATATTCCTTACTATCTCTCCTCTAACCAAGAAAATGACATTGAATATATTCTCGTGCACTCTTTAAAGCACTCGACTCACAGGAAAAAAAAACCCTTTGGAACAAGTTTACTTTTAATCCACAAAACATTTCGTCTCTTAAAAGTTTGACTTCTACTAATTGTAAATCTCTCCCATTATGGGTGATAACATTGTGGCTAAAGATACCAAGTTATTCAATTAAATGATAATAATATTAACAATGACAATAACAGTAAATTAGTTTTAAAATGTGATGATACTAAGAATAAATGAATGCGTTTTAAATAGCTCTATGATATCATGGGACTTGATTCCATTAAAAATGTTTATTCTCTTAAAAATACTTTTGTTGGCGGAATCTTACAAATCAAAATGTGCATAAGGGATTTAACTAAAAATAACACAAAAATATTTTCCCATTAACAATTGTTTACCAAAAAGTTCATTAATAATAAAAAAAATGGTTAATCAGATTTATTTTTAAAATATTAATTTCTTAAAGAGTTTTCTTTTCTTATTTCATTATATATTGTACTGAGTCACATTAATACTGCTCATGTTGCTGATGAGGATTAGATCCTGCTAATAAATGAACCTGAAACAAAAAAAATCCAATTAATAATGATATATGTTACTAATGCTTTTTTTTATTTATTACTTTCTTTTGAAGAAATTTTGAAAAATGTGTGTTTACTTAATATTTCTGAATTATTAATATTCATTCTTTTAATTTGATATACCAACTTTAAACTTTTTAATAATACCGTCTTTTCTTCTTCTACAATAATTTGGGTTCCGTACTATTCCGATTTTAGTATTTCTAATTAAGCTCATCAAGTATCATCCTTTGATTATTTTATACAACCTATGTCCACAGCCAAACGCAGTTTACAGGTATCAAGAGAAATTCACATAAAAAGTGGTTTCAGATTTTCCGTTGAAAATTGATCACAACTGTTTTTAAATTTCTGTTTTTCACGCATTTCTTCAGTAATTTAAGAAAACATATAATCTGATAAAAAAAAACCATTTTTCTGTAACCTTAGCATAAATAAATACATCTATTCAAGGATTGTCATTTCATTGACATGATATTTGATTTCAACAATGTACAAATTAAAATGGTAAAGATATAACTTGCCTGCAAAATAAATGCGTATACTATTTTGCAGGGATATTATGGTCAACACAACGCTAAATAATTATCAGTCTTTGGCGGCCAGATATTTCACCAGAATGACGAATTAATATAATTTTATATTAAACGCTAGTTTCAATGATTTTATTAATATATATTTTATTTTTAGTATTAATGACCTCTTCAAAAATTATTTTTAAGCTTATAATTTTAGTAGTCATATAACTAATATTATTTTAGTCGCTTTATACAGTTTTCTCCTTGCTTTACGTATTCCTTCAATTTTCTATTATTTTTCCTAATATTTGAACTTTAATTTGAAATGAAAATGCTTCCATTTAAAAAAAAATACCTGAGCGTTTTAGTGAAACCAAAAACTTTCAATAACACTTTAAAAACTTAATTAAGCTTTAATTTTAAAATTTATATTAGATTTTTTTCATTAAACTAATCAAAATTTTAAAGTTTTTTCTCAATTTCTCCAGAATTATAATATTGTACAAAAATAATTTTTATATTATTTTACATTTAAAAATATTACATCTTCTTTGATATCTTTCTTCCAATTCTTTCCTCTAATTTTAACAATTTTTAGTATAATTTTGAAATATGTTTTACAGCAAAATGTTTCATAATTTTATTTACTGGACTTATACACTCATGTGTTGTAACATTTTTAGATATGTTTTTTCTGCCCACGTTATCGCTGCGATACAATCAAGAATAAATTTGAAATATAAAAAAAATTATTAGAGAATTAAGCTTAATCACTATAACACTGTCATATTTCGGATTTGAGTTTTTAAATCACATTAAAAATATTTTCTCTTAAATGCATTGCCAAATAATTATATCTCAACATGTGTGCTCTAGAATTAGGTTTTTTTTTTTTATTACGTGTTCCAATTAGGTAGCTTCCAATTTCCACGCATTTAAATAGTTTTTGAAATATTGTATTCTCATGTAGTACAAGAACAGAAATACCGTTATTCCTAATTGGTTTTATTTGTGATTCAGAGCGATCTTAAAAGCCAAAATTTATCGAAAACATGACGCTGAATTTTACATCAATAAAGAATACATTTTCAGTTTGCATACGTTAGTTTAGTAGAAAGTAAAAATTGTTTTACCTATAAGTAGCATGGCGTGGGCATCCAGTTCCACGGCATTTAAATTTCGATTTATAAAACTTTTGTTATTATATGTGTAGCGTAATGTAACGTTGAACTGATATCACAACTTCTAATGTAATACTTTGAATCCCGTTGGAGCAATCACTGACAAATAATATCCCATGAAACAAAAAATATAATGGTGGATTAGAACATAAAAAAGATTTATTTATATTATTCATTGCTTCAATGTTTAAATGGATTATGTTTAATTGAATATCTAAAGTTAGAAATAAATATTTATTTCTAATTTTAGCACTTGAAGAAAACCTGATTTTACATTAGTGAAAGTCTTCAAGGTTTTAAAATATTTATGTTATTTAATTCTATAGTTTTCTTAAACATCCATTTGCGGTGGAGCAAAATATAATATTTTTTTTAAAAAAAAGAGAAATTTCGAAATTCATGTAAGATTTTAAGAAGTAACATTTTGAATATCTAGATTTCATAAAGAAGTTATGATAAACTTAAAATAGAAGAAAATGGGAGGGGAAAAAATACTAAATATTTGTCGGCGAATTTGAAGTTTTAGTCCAGATTCTTAATTTCTTAGGCAGACTTGTGCAATGAAAATATTTAAATATAAATTTTTCAGTTACATACATTTTTCAAGACCAGTTATTTTTTAGTTTTTGATGCCCATGTATTAAAACTAGTATGTTTAAAATTATGAATAAATTCTATTATAGGCAACAAGCATGGCCATGATTTCAGTAGGGAGAAAAATCGTTTGCGCAAATGAACTAACATGTGTTCCGCTGTTTCCTCAAGAATCAATAAAGTTGAAGTAAATGGTAAAAGTATATTTTTCAAGAATATGAATCTTGAAGCGAAAAAACTAAGTAAAATTAATAATTTCAATATGAGCCGAATTCCAATAAAAAAATTTCAATGTCTTTTTCCTCTAGTTTTCTTCTGGCTATTGGAATTTTAATCAGAATACTCTTTTTTACATACTACATAACAATAAAAAGTATTCTTATCAGTTTTTAAATAACTAGAAAGTAATTATTTAAAATTTATATACATTTGGAATAAATATAACTTTTAAGAGTGCAGCTGCCAATTTCATTCTAATAGCTGTTTTTTTTAATTTTTGGTTTATTTGAATCCTCTTTACAACTGATAAAAGCAAATATGTATCTCTTTCTTATATATTCATTATTTTTTTCACAAAGAATTTTTAAGTATCAAAACTGTAAAAGATATTAAATTCGTTTTATATGAATAGTTTTAGATCTACTCTGTTTATTGACTTGGATCTTTTCGATAGAGTCGAGTCCCATGATATTATTGTGCAATTCAAACAGTCTTGAACATAAGCAAGGAATTTTTACTACTCTGGATTCCATTCAATATATTTTGTGCTGAAATGAATGATTCAGATGGTTTCCGCGAGTTGTAATATATAAATTTAACTGTGCTTTTCATGAGAAAATAGAAATTTTGCTTATTATAATGTTGTTTGTTATGGCACTTGCCATGGGCAAACCCGCTGTTCGAAGACAGCCTATTTAAGCCTGTGGGAGAGCGCCTCTTGGCCAAGAGAACGTCTTAGCTACACACACGGCACAACCCTTTTTACGGGGCGAGCTTCATTCACGCATTTCATTCATTTAACCACAGATGGTAATTTAGACCTGAATCAGAGAACGATCACCCCCGATCCAGTTCACCCAGTTGTATTACTCTCGACATGTAGGACATTGTGACCACGAGAGATTTAGCACGCGTCAGCCACGAAGCACGCGGGGAATCTTCGGTCGGCGGGGTTCGAACTCACAACCTAAGAGACGCGAATCCGACGCTCTACCAACCAGGCTATCCCGACCTGCTTATTATAATAATAGATTCCAGCGGAGCCATCTCAGACATGAGGATGGAAAGCGTCTGGAATGAAGATTTGTTCCTGTTTCTCCGGAGGGTACAAAAATGGTGTGGGATCAGCTATCTCCTACCGATAATGGAACATTCCTCATGACCCTTAGGACTCAATCATAGTTCCCATGGCGGTCCGGAAATTCAGATTTTTCCCGTGTAACTTCGAGGTAGATCGGAGTATCTCTTTATCATTACTCTAATGAACAGAAATATCTATAATAATTAAAGTGATATTCTTTTATGCCATATAGAAAGTTTAAGTATGTAAGTTTAAGTATTAGATGAATATAAAATCTTAAATAATTTGCTTCATTAAATTGAAAAGTTTCACTGCATTTTGCTTTTATTAATTGTTTCAAATTTAACTGAAATATTAATTAATTTCTTGTGTACTATCTTCTTTTTTTTCCCCAGTTTTTTTTCTTCTCTTTTTTATGGCAATCAACGATTTCAACTTACCAAAAATTAAATAAGTTACGTAAATAAATTAAAAATGGCTCGCCTAAATAAGATTTCGATAAAAAAGTGTTTCTCGATATAATTGTGGGAGTAAAGTGTAATTCTTCCAAATACTTTCTTCGATATAATTTGTTTCTCTCCATTATTTATCCGATATCTAAATGAATCATATTGAAAAATTAAAACCCTTTGAAATGTTAATTAGTTATTTAATAAGTAAATTAGTTATTTAAGTAGTTATTTAATAAATTAAATTAATAAAATCAATCAATATGTAAATTATTGGTAATGCAGAAATGATTATAAAATGTTAATTTCTGTGTACCAACTGAAACAAACAAACAAAAAAAATGAAAGCAAACTTGAATTAGAACTCTAAAAGTTGTACAGCTAGATTTGAATTTCATTGCTTTCTTTTTCTTCCTCTTCTTTCCCATCATTATGTAGTTTCTTTTCAGCTCAAAGAATATTTTTTTAACAGGTCACCATCACAGATAATGCTTAATGTTGCTTTTCCTCACCCTTTCTTCCTCCAAGTTTTCGAAATGGGTTGGTATTGTTTATAACTCAAATTTTTATTAGTACTCTATCAAATTTTTATCGTTACTCTAATGAACAGAAATATCTATAATAATTAAAGTGATATTCTTTTATGCCATATAGAAAGTTTAAGTATTAGATGAATATAAAATCTAATAGATTATAGCATATTTGATAATACCATTTTATTTGTTTAGTTAAAATGTGAAGAATTTTTTAGGTGAATACCTATTAGGAATTCCATCACTTTTAATATTGTTAGTTTCCAGACGATTATTTTATTTTTAATACACAATTAATTATTAATTATAAAAATAAATTAAACCCAGTCTTTTTTATATAATATAAGCGAGAATAAATATCAAATAAATAAAACTAAATATTTTAAATAGTATAAAAGAATGTGTTTAATATTATTTCTTACAAGTGTGACAAAGAGGATTTTCATATAGATCAAATTCACACAAAAGTGGTGGTGTGATAATAATCCGGGCTATAATAGGAGTACTATAATTGTTTATTTTTCTGTTTTGTTCCATTAAGTAAGTGTTAGAAAGGACAGAACCCTTTAAAAGTGTTTTTTTGGTACTTACAATTTTGAGAAATTTAGCTTATATTCTGAAGCGAGATTACCTTGTGATAGGCAATAATAATTTTAGCATCAATCCATATTAGATAGGAGTTCGACTCCGTGATCATGTTTACTGAGAAAATCTGCCTATTCATTCCAAATTATTTTTGAATGTCCTGGAGTCCAAACTAACGGGATTTTTTTAGTTGGATCCAGCTCTAATTTTTAGCTATCCTATAAATGATTTTCGGGAATTTAAAAAATAAACTTTTCAATATTTTTTTAGGCTTTATGGACAAGAAACTGCCAGGAGTTCTTTTGACAGAAGAATAAGCTTTTTGAGCTGGCGTCCTTGCATAAGGGTAGCGCATCTTCCTCGTGATCTGGGCGTCCCGGTTTCGAATCCCGGTTCGGGCATGGTTGTTCTTCCGTTGTTCTATGTGTGAATGTGCCCCCCTGTAAGAAGGGATTGTGCGAGTGAATTTGCGAGTTTCATCTTCATTTGAGCTAGATGTCAGACTTCTGCCCTCGGGTGCTCAGGGGTCTTTACCCTCAGAAGCCACTGCGTCCCCTTTCTGTGGTAACGCGGACACGACATCATCGTAAGTTTTTTTGCATTTTCCAGAAAAGGTTTTTTTTTTTTTTCAAATTTCGATTTTTTTATTTATAAATTTTCTATTGCAATTATATGAAATTTTAAATTACATGTTTGCAGGTCTTATCCGTCTGTTAAATCTATTTTTATTTATTTCTGAGCAGTACTTTATTTTTAAGAATCTATTTATAATAGCGTATAGTTTTAAAATTACATGATATTTAATATTTTAAAAAAATTTTACCTTATATATTAAAATAAAATCAATTCGACGAAATTATTGAACATGTACCTATACATTATGCTGATTTGGATGTGATTTTATTGAAAATTCAGTTTTCTAAATGTTTGCAAACTTAATAAAATTAAACAAACTTAGCCAAATATTTTTAATTATGAATTTTAATTTCCGGTATGGTCTTACAAAACAAATACTTCCATGTTTGTTTACAATGAAGATGTCTCATTCTTTCCATATACACTAAGTATTACATTAGTTATAATATTTACTTATGAAAAAAAAAATCCCTTTATTTGAAACTTATATCTCAACTACTTTCATTATCAAAAGAGTCTCAATTCCCTTAGAATAAATTTAAAAAAATCTATTCTTTTTGTATACTAATAAAACGTGTTGCTTCTTTCTGGAGGAAAATTGTCGTACTATTTTTTCCCCGTTGCATCAGTAAATTTTATTTTTGTTTTACCTAAAGTGCATTTAATCCTACAGTAAATCGTGTAGCCATTTGGCAACATACTTTTATTTCCATTTATAAGCTTCACATGACTGCTCCAAAAGGCAACAATGAGCATTTTGAAATCCCTTTCTAATTGTTTTTGATAAATATTTGTAGATATTACCTATATACAACAGCAGTACTAAAATTAGATTTAAACTGGAAACTTCGGAAAATACCAGATGTTTGTTGTATTAATAATTCTACCATTAAAAATACCACGAAAGTATTTTTAATTTTTGCATTGTAAAAAATATATTGATAAAAAGAGACATTTATTCTTATTAGAGAATTATTATAATGTGATTTGTGTCACCTAGATATAGTTTAATTTATAACATGGCAATTTGACATATTTTCAATTTTTTTATATTTCACAAAAAATAATTAAATTTTTTTTATAATATGCTCCCTAATTATATGTAGTTATTCAAGCCACATATATTTCTTTGGTAGAAAAATAAAATGTAATTCATTCTAGGATTAATAAGAATTAATTTGCTGCAAAAAAAAATCATGTTTAGGGTCAAATGTTGAGTACAAAACCTGCATGGTCATTGGCCACATCCTTTTTGCGAAATCTTTCGTCATATTCGAAATTCGGGCAGGATTAGGAACCTAATTATGTCATACACAATTCCTCCGGATGAACAACTTCCAGCTCCTGGCCTCGATCAAATCTCTAATTGAGATAAATCATATTTTCAAAAATAAAAGTATATAAATACATTTATCTTTATTTTTTTCATCTTTGTCAATTCGGATGTATGAAGAGGCGATAATTGAAAACGGAAACAAGCAATATAAATTTAGTATATGCTCTTGACACTACAGTTATAGACCTGTTTCGTTTAGGACTCGATGAATCAACGAAAAGAGATTCTTATTCTATTTTACTATAAGAAATGAAGCCTGACAAAAAAGAATTAAAGGGTGTCCCAAAATTAACGCAAGATTTGAATTTGTCATCATTCGTGCAGTAAAGTGTTGGTAACACTATTTAAAAAATTCATTTGATAGCTGATAGTTTAGGGTTAGTAAAAACGGAGCATTACACGATAGAAAGACGTGTTAATGCAAGATTTGAATTAAATAAAAAACAGAGGTTTTTTTTTCTTTAAATTTTCGATTTTTTTCCATGATTATTTGCAAAAATGTGGCTGAATTTCGTTGATGTAGCCTTGACTTTCTTCTCTCAGTGCTTGTGAGCTTGTTGGCATGAACCTTTGACTTCAAATAATCCCATAAATGAAATCCGATAGTATTAAATCGCACGATCTAGGGGGCCAATCCTCAAATTTTCGAACTTTGGCCGCCTGACTTTCATTACATTTAAATAATGTTCAAAAATGAAAAAATGTTGTTCTATCATGTAACGCTCCATATTTACTAACCCTAAATTATCAGTTGTCAAATGGTTTTTTAATAGGGTTTCACAACACTTTACTGCACGAATGGTGGCAAATTCCAATCTTGAGTTAATTTTGGGATACACTTTATAATGTAGAAATTTACATGAATGTTCCACCGATTCTTCCTATGTCCTAATTCTAAATTTCCTTTGAAAGCGATTTCTAGATAAAGACTGAAATAACTTTTTAGAAGTTGAAATGATATAAGTGAGTGTAAACTAAAAATAAAAATTTTACGATTCGTAGTTTTTTTTTTTGTGAAATATTTAATAAATACAATACTCCGAAATAACCGACATTATAATAAGACATTTTATTAACAAAAAAAAATTCATAGGTGTATACGAGATAGGTCTCTCAGCTCGTTTGAGACTTTTGCAAAGATTATAGTTATTTTGCTTTATAAGCCTGCTCCATATTCGGATTGAATGCTTAGTTTTTGATATTAGATATTAGATTTAACTAGATTTAAGCTAAATGAAATTAACTTCTTTAGTTTTGTTGAAATTATTTATCGTATTTTACCAAACACGTCAGAAAATTTCATTTTGTCATTCTTTATTTCAATTGAAATATAATTTTCCAGTCATGGTGGGATTGAGACCTCTATGGTCTTTTAGGCAAGTCTGAAATCCACTCTTTTTTCTCCGCAAATTTGCTGAACTGAATTTTTTTTATTTTCTTTAATTTCAATATTTACATTAAGAAATATTAGGCAATAAATTTTGACAAATTCAATATAAAAACGTTTAACTTCGGGTCTATTTCAAGAAAGTTTGTTTCAAAATATCGTTTATAAAAAATTCAAAATAAAAATTTAGATGTAATTTTAAACAAAATAGTAAAATACTTTGTGACATATACTTAATATTCTTTCATTATTGAATTGGTCCTTTTTTAATTGTAAAACATCACATAATTTTAGAGTTACAAAGTATGTAAAAATAAACATGTACTTGCTTATTTTTACGGATCCTGGATTTTATTATCAAGCAACCAAGATATATCCCCAAGATGGATGTTTGAATATATATGAAAGATCTTGGAGATCTTGATATTATTTGGAACTCGCCAAGTAAACCTGGAGGCCCTAAAAAATAAACAAGAACTAGTAATTTATTAGAAACGTAGTTACACAATATTCCAAAATGGCATTTGATTTTTTATTTGAATAAGACTTGAAATCCGTGAAATGTAGTGATGAAAAAAAATGACATTCAGATAGATCCAAAATCCGATTAATAAATAGACAAAGTACAAAATTCTGAAAATCACAAAACAATATATAGGTAAGTGCTCACCCAAAAATTGTCTGCCTATTTTGTCTATTTATTAATCCGATATCGGATATATCTGAACTTTCTTTTTTTATATTATAAAATTGGCTGAATTTTCTTTTTTTTTCTATTATAAAAGTGGCTGAAATTTAATATATTGACAAAGACCAAATGAAACAGTCCCTTATATGGTACAAGTAACCAGTTATGAATTTGTGTAACCGGTACAAGTAACCAGTTTGGAACAAAAACCATTTATGAATTTTTTTTAGTTTCTATGAAAATAACATTTTGAAATTATTAATCTAATGCATTATATTTGATTGATTAATATGAATACTAAGGCACCATGCAGGAATTAGCATTCATGATCCTATTCATTGGTATCATAATGTGAGAATCGTAACAATTTTTTTGAATATTCACAATATAAAGTGTCGCAATAGCTACTTTATGTATTTTTTATTATAGTCATTATAATTTTTCTTCCCCTTTATATTTCGCTAAACATCAAAAAAAAAATTACGAATAAAGCATCAGAAAGTTCAAGAACCTGCGCCAATTATTCAACAACTTATCTTCTACCATTATTTTTAGCAGTCATATAAATTATAATTCTTATACAGTAGGTCCATTTTCTTAATAAATTGAGAAGAAACGTTTAGGTATTTTCTATATATCAATGCCATAAAAGTATGCGACCTTCGGAGATCTTAATGGTTGCTTTGTTCTAATATATAATAAAGATTCTAGAAACTGAGAGATTATTTAAAGATATTTTCTTTATCATTCTTGTCAGATACAATGCAATGTTAGTTTGCATCTGCTTCTTCGTGAACACATTGAAAGTGCTTTGAAATAAAGTGATTCTTTATCACAACGTTCCTAAAATAAAATTTATTCTTAATAATTAAAATTGATAAAAATTTTAAGGAATAAAATAATAAGAACATACTTGTGGATAAACATAATATTAACAGAAATTAAAAATTACTTTTTGGTTATATCCAAAATCAAATTCAAAAGAGGGAAACTGTTGCTCATTATCCCTCCCCTTTTTAGTTTTAAATCATATTGTTTAGAACACTATTTACTGAATTTTTTAACAATTATTGAACTAAATGGTTAAAATTCCCGAAGAGCGTGATAGGTCCTAATATCCGTCTATAGAAATTCTTCAAATATACGGAATGATTTTTCTGTCCACAAGCACAGTATAGAAGGTTTTATTTTTACATTAAAGTATTCCAAAAATTAATTTGCTCATTTCAAAGGTACAGCCAATGCTCAATGGGCAGACTCTTTCTAATGCTTCTAAGTCAATACTGAAAATGTCGTTAATATATTTTGTAAGAAAACTCCAAGGAGATTTGTTGCAATCGTGAAGTATGTGAAACTTAAAATTCGAGTGAAACAATCTTAGTTATTATCTATCAACTTTTAAAGGTAAATATATGAAAAAATAAATTTTTCATAGGATCTTTTATGGATTCTTAGACTTTGCATACATTTAATCACTTAATTTAACTAAAATTTAATTCAGTTTGTAATTAAGAATTAATTTTGTTAAGAAGTTTTGTTATTCAATAGTTAAAAGCACGGAAGACATTTTCCTCTCACAATATTCTCCTTCTTGAAGGATTCTTAAATCTTTGCATTCATTCATTATCAAATGTGCTTAATTTTAGTCCAAGACGATCTAGACATAGGGTTGAGGCAATACCTAAGGACCTAGAGGGTTTAGTTTAGTTATATTAACGTCCCGTTAAAAGCAACATTAGGGCTATTTTGGGACGGACCTCGTAATATTAAATCGCAGTCAGATGACGAGACCTAGAATGAGGCAAAGAGGATACTGATATTCTTGATATCAATCTTAGAGGAACGCACTAGAGATGATTGTTGGTGAGATTATACCTATTATTAATGTGAATTATAATAAGAGTTACAAAAAGTAATACCATTCGCCGGCACCATTTTAACGCTAACTCATTGCTAACGCCCACCATTTTTTTTTTTTTTTTGCTAACCCATTGCTAACGATTGGAGGCTAAAGCATCATATTATGCCTGGGTACCATTCACCTGCCCCAAGCCAGCTAGAAATGAGATGGATATAAAAATCATGGATTACAATTACACATTTAAAGAAATAGCAATACTATGTATATTAGAAGATAGCTGAATCTATTGTGTCCCAGCAACTCAGACACCATTTGTTTCTTTAAAAAATAAATTATTATAATTATACAATACGTTCATAAAATGATTTGAAAATAATAAATGAAATTCAGGACAATTTATTTCAAACCAGAATATTTTTCAAACTAAAGAAAAATGTTGGAAACGGACTATCTAAGTCTATTTAAATGTCTGGTTACTTTATTTTAGACTCATTAGCTTTTGAAGTAAGAAATAATTTCGAATTGGAATATCCATGAATATCTCAATATCAACCGATCTTAAAACCAACAACAAATGTTTTCTTCTCAGAAAAAAGCCGCCAAACCATCGCCAAAATGTTATTTTCCATGTCTTAATGGCAAGAACCGGTCTTCCATATGTAACAGCAACGAATAATCAAAGAAGTTTGACCTTTCACCACCGACGTCACAAGCTCTCTTGCCTTGGAACCGCTGTGACGCAATCACTTATGTCATCTCCAGCGCTGGCCTTAACAAGGCAACTTCCGAAGAAGATGCAGTTGAATAACTTAAGATAAAATCTTGGCGAGAAAGAACGATTTTGTAATCATTGTCACTTTTTCAAAAATTCCCCAGGAAAATCCCCAGAAATTCTTGGTGAAGAAGAAATAAATATATTTTGATGTTCTGAAAACTGATTAGAAGAACAAGTTGCGATTGCAAGTGAAAGATAAGAGAATTCTTGAAACTATAATTTCTGCACTATTTTTTTTTTTTTACAGGAACTTGAAACGAGTTAGGGATTAATAGCAACAAACACTGTTGCTCCCTATTTCCTAACTAAGGCACAGTGAATAAATGCCAAATAAGAAGAATTTATCGTATTCGAATCAGAGTATATGTCTTTATTACATTCATCCTGTATGTCAGTTTCTTTAAATCATTCAGAAGAGGATCGTTCAATGTATTATTAGAATTAAACCGCAATGCTTTTTTTAAAGCAAAGTTTTATTACAACAAAAATTTATTTTAACTGAATAATATTAATATATATAAAGCATAATCTAAAGGAAAAAAGAAAGAAAGAGAAAGGAATAAGAAGAACTAAAAAAATCTTTATTGTTCCCAACATTAAAAATAAGAAATGATTTTTATTTTCATAAGTATATATATATATATAATCTATACTTATAATAAAGCTCAATGTGTGTGTGTGTGTGTGTGTGTGTGTGTTGGCGCTCTACAGGCCAGACCATTCAACCTACAGCTACCAAATTTGGCACGTGTATACCTTGGAGGCCGGGAATGTGCACCTGGGGGTTATTTTTTCGAATTTTTAATTAGAATTTTATTTATTTAAAAATTAAGTGAAATTTTGGCGTGTTTCTGCTATAACTTCCGAAAATATTACCGCACAAAAAAGATTTTTACATCAAGTTAAAGATCAAAAATTTATCTTTTAAATGATACTACTGTTTTAATCTTAAAATTAAATTTCTATTTTTAATGAATTTTTAAATAAATATTTTAACTATGTTTTTCAATAATTTTTTTCGTCAAAAATAAAAATGAGGATTAAACACGTTTCGCATTCAGGAGAAAAAAATAGCTTTTTTCAAAGTGTTGCCATCACATTGATTAAAGCTCTAACTGAAAATAAATTAAATCTTTTTGGAAATGAAATCTGCAAAAATATAATTTTCGTCACGTGTCTGTAGGAAATAAAACAAATATGAAATATTATTTTTTCTAAAAAATAAATTCAAGAAAAATTCTTTTATGATCTTTTACACTCTATATATTATTAATCCAATAAATAAGTTTTATTTTAAGGCAAGTTTTGTTTAATATGAACAAGATATCCATTCAAATCATGGCCACACAGCTAATTTGTAAACCTTTAGTAAGACAAAGATCTGTTTCGACATAAATCGTAAATATTTTATTTAAAAGTAGCAAACGATTATTTTAATAATTATAAATTTTATTTTGTAAATAGTTGTGAAATTCAGATTGGCAACAGTGATATTTTTGGAACTTTTAATTTGTTGTTTAAAAACGATGCTAGAATTTGAAAATAAGTTGATGTAAATTTGATAATATTATCTATAATGTAATAAGATTTAGTTTCATAATAAGTTTGTCTGCATTCTATTTTTGTTGACGCACGAACACAACAGATTTACTAAAATGGTTTAAATAGAAAAATGATTATATTTTATGTAACTTAATTCAATAAATGCTCTAATAAATAACGAATTTTTGATTTTACATAAAGCTTCTGCTTTGGAAATCACGAATAACAAAATGCTCTTGAAACACTAATATTTTAAATAAAAAGAGTTAATTTCCATTCAACTAAATCAATCACTTAAAATGACTGATTTATGAAAATTTGAATATCACTATTCAATAAAAAAAAAGGATAATTTTAGATTTTCCATCGATCGTTTCAAAAAAAAAAAAAAAATACGCCAATCAGCGCGCAGGTTTCTAAGAATAATTGGCCTAAGATTATGAAAATGTTGAGTTTTTCTAGATTTTTAACATTCAAAACTTCATAAATAAGGCTTAGTTGATCGTGGAAAATAGAAACATTCATTTATTTATTTAAAATTTGGTGTGTCCAGAATATTTCTCAGAATATGATACCTTACTGCATTAAATTTAGATTTCATAATTTTTGAAATATATTTATAGGCTGGAACAAAATATTATTATTGATTTCATTTCAATCCTTTTGAAAGCAAAACTAAAAACTGAATTTTATGCTAAATCTGAGAAATTTATGTTGAATTATTCTTTGAGATATTACATAAATTATCAAAAATATTTTGTAGTTCACATAAGACTTAAATACCGAGATATTCTGTTTGCAATACTCATATTCAATAATAATAGTAATAAATAAATAACAATAAAGATGATAAATAAAATAAAACGCTTGGTTTTATTAAAAAATTTCTTTATATTAATTGCAATTTCATCATTTTCACTTTAAATTAAAGTTGACGTTTTACCGGAAATGACAACACATTAGCAAAATATATAGAGTAAATTGAACGAAACGATCTAAACAACAGTATAAGTTTGGTATGACTATCAAAATTTGAAGATTAAAAATGTTTTGTTTGAGAATCTATTAAGAGACCAGTTACTTAAAATATTTAATTGAAAATTGTAGCGAGCGGTAATATTGGCGAACCGGCTGGTCGCCAAAGGCGGCTAGTACAAAATAAAATCAATCTACACTGTTTAAAACTTATGAAAATAAAAATCATTATTTATAACAAATAAACAAATAGTATTGTATACATATAGTGTTGTATAAATAGTACCGAGGACACTTAATGAATGTGAAGAGATGGATTGTGAAACAAGTTTACTTTAATCCAAAAACTAGAGCAATAAAATTGACCCAGCAATATAAAATTAAGTTCGGGAAATATGTAAATCCTGAAGCTGTTAGAAATATTTTAAGAAAACATAAATATCATAGTAGAGTACCTCAAACAAAGTCCTACATCAGCAACGCAATCGACAAGCTAGGCTGGCATTTGCTAAAATATATGTAAAGCAGCCAAAAGAATTTGGGGAAAATGTAATTTTGTTTTTATCAAATCAAATGTAACATTTTCGGATAGGAAGGAAAGCAAAATGTTTGGAGGAAATCAAATACAGCTATGCATGCCAAAAATTTACGACCTATTGTCAAATATAGAGGTGGCAATCAAATAGTCTGGGGTTGTATGGAAAGCATTTGTATCTGGAATTTGCATTTTATTGGTTGTACAAGGAATAAACATGTCTATCTTTACATTCCCAAGCGAAATTTAAATCAAAATGCGAGCAAGCTGGGGATGTCAAGACATTTTAAATTATTCCAAGATAATGACCCGGACCATAGAGGACACATCACTGATATTTGTAAATAATGGTTCCTCTATCACTGTCACAGTGTTATTAAAACTCCTGCACAGATCCAGTCCAGATTTGAGCATGTGTAAGATTATTTGCAGCAAAAACCATATGAACATCAAATTTCTAAGCAGGAGTTAATAAAACATTTGGTCGAAGTGGAGGCCAAATTCGATGGATCATTTTGCAAAAAAGTGTTTCAACCCATGCCAGAGGTCATAAAAAGCAAAGGCGGCCCATCAAGATATTAACCTTTAAGCCTGCATTGTTTTTCTTATTTTATTGGGAAGTGCCTCAATACTTTTTTGAGCATGAATTTTAATTTGATTTCTTTTATTTTCAATTATAACCATAATTGCATTAATATGAAAGTTTTGTTTGAATTATTATCATTTGTATATATCCAAATAATATTTATTTCTTTGTTATATATATATATATATATATAATATTAACAGCACATAAATAAAATGCTGATACCTGAAACTAACAGTACACACTCAAGGAGAAAGAAAATAGTGTCGATAATAAAATTACATACAATTTTATGTGATGAAGGTTATATAATCTTATGCACTGCAACATCTTAAAACTGCTATATTCACCTCTCTAGCTGAATATTCTCGGCTCCTTGTTTCAGTTCTCACCAGAACATATCTGTCAATACACATTGGAGATGATTTGAATGTATAAGAACATAAAAATTTTTCGATGAAGTGGAATGTCGACACAATACCAAATAGGTCGCTCTTTCATCGACCCATTTGATAAAAGTCAACATTCAGCGAAGAATATAACATTCTAGCTTATTTGTTTTGTTTATAACGGTACTATTTATATTTTTAATTATTGCGCAAGCTTGTGAGTGCGCTGTTTGTCTATCAGATTATCTGTCTGAAATTAAATTTCTACTATAATATAATTGTTTGCACACCATGCGATTGGTCCAGCATTACCAAATCAAATTCTTACTCAAAAGGACAAAGCTAGTTGATTAATTATTTTATATCAACCTAGTCATTTCGTATAATAAAAATACTAAAGTCACATATTTCTGTACATGGTTATTATTAAAAATTAATATATTAAAATGTGAGGAAATAAAGGAGATAATAATAAAGGAGAATGTGTGTATTCTTGTGTTGGCGCTTTAGAGAGCAGACCAATTGAGATAGAGCTATCATATTCAATACAAATACACTTTGGAAAATGGAAATGTGCTTATTTAGAGCGATTTTTTTTACTAAATTTTAATTGGTTAAATATAAGCGAGATTTTGACGTTGACGAATACTTCTGAAATCATAATTGCATAAAAATCATGTTTATATTGTTTCTAAATTCAAAAAACTATCCTTTAATTGATCTCAGTTTATTTATCATGCGATTTTTTTTCTATGTTTCTATTATGATGCAATTTTTTAAATTATTTTTAATTGCTTATTTTATTGTTGCAATGAAATTAAAATTATTTTAATTGTTTCATAAAATATTTCAACCCATGATTTTTTTCCATTGTAGAAAATTGAAGCAAAAATATTCTCTTAATTTTCTATCCGGTTTATACACTAGGAATAAAAAGATGCAGTACCCCGGTGGATAATGAGCATTTAAAAGATAGATTATGTTTGGGCATGGGGTTTGATTCTATTAGATTGATCATTTAAAAAATGAATAGATCAAGTATAAGGCAATTAACATAACTCTGCTCTAATATCTGTCATATTTTGATGTTTAAAATTACCTTTTTGAGAGAATCATGAATATAAAATAGTGAATAAGAGATTCGATGGATATTAAAAACAGTAGATCGCCAAAGGCAACTGATAGAAATTACCAGAATAATAATGAATCGAATATCATTAATAGAAGATTGTTTAGAAAATATAATTTAAAAAAATATTTTTTTGGGTAACATTAAAAACAGTTTAAAGTTAAAAATATATAATTAATGTTAAAACTAATAAAGTTAGAAATTGTTTTGATTAACTAAATAAATATTGATAATATTAAATTATTCTAAAAAGATAATTTAAAAATACGTTTTTAAATTATTAAATAAATAAATTTAAAAAAAGAATACATTTCTCAAATGATATCGTGAAAGCATCAAAAATTCGAAATTAATAGTGACGGACCAGAAATAGTAAGAATAATTTTACTTAAGTTCGATGAATTTTATTGGCACTACTGGAAAATATTTCGCTAACTAATAAAGAGGATCTATCATCTTGGACCACATTTTAAAAATATTGCTCTTTTGCA
This sequence comes from Argiope aurantia, assembly GCA_026543865.1. NCBI lineage: Eukaryota > Metazoa > Arthropoda > Arachnida > Araneae > Araneidae > Argiope > Argiope aurantia. Next base: position 7,668 of record JAPMOR010080612.1, on the reverse strand, counting down.
GGATTATACGAAAACGATGAGGAAAGATACTCTCGAATTTTTTGGTCAGTAACAAAAGCTGGAGGTAAACAAATTCGTTGAATACATTCCCTTCATTATCAAATGCTTTGCTTGATTCAACCTGATTAGTTGAAACAGTCTAATCAAACTAAGCAGAGAGGTTTCACTGCCTTTTATCTCTCATTATTTTCCACTCTTCATCTTATCTCAACTTTTTAAGCAGAAAAATTGAAGTTATTTTGATAAGTTAATCAAACGTGCTTCAGTTTGAAATGTTGTTGGCATTGGCAAAGAAAAAATAGCAGATAAAACAACAATTCGATTTATGTATGAAGATAATTTAGATAATATAATTGTTTACACTTGAACTAGTTAAGCAGAAAACAGTAAATATTAGTAAAGGCAAGGTTAAATGATTAGCTGAGAAAATGTGTCTAGGTTCATTTTACGTTTTGAAAAAACACTCACAGTTTTTGAGTAAAGCTATGATAGCAATATATTTTATTTATTTCGAATGCGCGATATTTTAAACAAGTTTCATTGATAAAAATCAGTAAGACTCATCGGGAGAGGGGTGAAAAAGTATGTCAAATAAGCACAACTCCCAAGGTTGATGAACTGAGCCTATCCCATGAAAATTATCCGTTATTATCGCAGAAACCGGAAGCTGCTGCTTGTTATTATGATCTCATTACAATGTTGTTGTTTTCATGCGTTTTCTTTCGACCTACACTTGGGAGGAAAGCATAAAAAAAAATTCTTTTAAAAATTACATGACTTTGTTTAGTGAATCTCGAGATTGATTACTTTCACTATTATCTATGAAACTTCTAGTGCGAAGGAGAGGGGGAAGGATAAGGGCCGTTTTAACAAGTTTCAGCATTTTGGGTTTGAGTAATTTGTCTCCCTATCAGTATACCTACGAGTGGCGCGTCTTTTCTACGAGACTAGGAAATGTAACAAGAAATGTGAGTTACATGCACTTACAATAGAGTATATTATTGGATTTTAAACCATCTATTACACTTGGCAAATTATAACACAGTATTTTTTAAATACAGCCTTGCAATGTTTGTTATCGAACTAAATCAAATCTATTATATAATACATTTTTAACCATTTATTTTAATAATAATTATTTGGTTATTCTTTTGGTTACTCTAGGTTAATTTTTTTGTATGCATAGTTTAGGATTTTCTCACTAATTGAATCTGCATAAAAGTCTTTTTAAATGACACGCATGTTTATTTAATATTACAAAATAAATGAGTAGTAATTGTCTAGTAACAAATTCTATTCAGATTTCTTTTTTTAACGTATTTAAACTATTATTTGTTTCAAAATTAAAATAAAATCAGAATATTAAATTTTAGAAGCCTTTGAATAAATAATGCTCCTGAGAAATAACCCAATTAATACAATAGATAATCAGAATCGACTACCTCGATTTATCTTGTGGTATACGGAAAAATTTGAATGTTCAAAATGTCGCTGCAGCATTGGAGGGAACTATGGGTGAGTCCTAAGGGCCATCTCGTGCCATTGTAGAACCCCTCTTACTGAGTGGCAAGAACGAACTATCATGCCGTAAGCTTCCCATTTCCAATTTTGAGGTGCCCCAGGAGGGAGTAAAACAATGTTTAAGATAACTCTGGGAAAATGTTCATGGATCGCAGTTAGAGTGTAGTTAACGAATGAAATTCTTATTTCATTTCAATTTCATTTATGTTTAACGAGTTTTTTTTTTTTTATTTATTTTTCGTTTGCCCACAATTTTTGTTTAAAGTGAAATTTTGTAAATTATAAAACAAAAAGTATTTTACTACGACCAATTTATTAGAAAAAAAAATTTTGATTTTTTTTTTAGAGCTATGAAGCTTTCTTTAATACAATTTCAGTTTTGAGATCACAGTTGAAAAATTCAGATTTCGATGCTTACTTAAAATAAAAAAATGTTGATATAGCCTATAATTTTTTTCCAGTTCTCAAAATTTGAGCGCTTGCAATTTACGATGATATAAAGTATTTATAAATAAGCTACATATTTTGGATTTTTATTTTTTGCTGAAGACTTTTTCTTTTAAAAAACAAATTAAATTATATAAAAACTATATTTCCGAAAAATGGATAACGGTACACTGTTTTGATTCAAGTCCACTGCATTGTTAGAAATTCAATCCCTTTTGAAATATTGTGATGAAAAATATTTTTA
>JAPMOR010080599.1:0-31668 GCA_026543865.1 Argiope aurantia | reverse complement strand
AACTTTCTCATTCAATCTGAAATCTCATATGTTTTGAAGTTACGACATGAGACTTAGTCACATGCATAAATAAGAAACTGGACACATTTTGTCGATTGCTAAAATCTTGAATTCTTAATAATGTTGTATTTAGGTTCTCTGTAAAACTTTTATTACAAAAAAAAAGGAAAAATAAAAGAAAAATACGCACAGTGGCATTTGATTTAAAATAAATTAACAACTTCGTAATGGTCTTCTTCACTGACTTTTCGGTTAAATGGAAAGAACTAAATTTAAGATTCCTTAACCTACAGGAAACTCAATACAGTAATTTTGACGGGCGGTTTTCTAATATTTGTTTCTACCGTTTTATTAACTAAAGCAATAAGGTATAATGCAATATCAGAAGCATGAAATCATTCTAATTGTGTCTGATTGCTCTCACGGAAACTATTTGCAGTTTGGTTATAAAGCGGATGATAAAACGGAGATAGCTCACCCGATAAAGCTTAAGTCGAAAATGCTTAGCTCAAGGTGTGGCACAGATTAATTTTTGGCAAGTTCGTGCCATGTCCAATCATAAGAATAATAAAATTTCTGTGAACAGCCTGTCTGTTCATATTTTCTTGATTTCTAGAATATCTGCTCATATCTTTGTTACACAGCAAATATTCTTGATTGATCATGTTTTCCATTAATATAAATCAGACAACAAGTACACTCGTGGAAGGCAGAATTTTGTAACGAAGGGGAGGGTGACGTATGCATAGACGAATCAAGAACTCCACATTGGGCTGTTCCGATTTGAAAATGAAAGGCGTATCTGGCGAGAGGGGAAGTGTTAAACGGAAAAATTCCGGAGTCTATTTAGGCATTAGGGATGTATTTTTTGCCCTTAATGGTTAACATTGTCTGAAGAAATGCGCTATTAAGCGATTTGTATGAAGGAGAGATTTTTCGAAGTTCTGTCTGATAACTATTTCAATAGGTAGTCATTCTATGAAATATCTATTATTCAAAAGATATTAAGTGTTATTTTTAAAATTAGCACTTTTGACTTCTGATTTATTAAAAGAAAAGAAATAAAAAGAAATGCTGATTCTGAGAGATTGGTAAAATTGTGTTTATAATCAAAATATATATATATATATTTCGATTTATATGAAGGGTACATTCGTACTCACCAAAACTGATTTTTTGCTCATAAACACAAAATACTTTATTCTTGTATTGATGAGGAAACGATTTATATATAATCAGTTTAAACATTAGAAAATTCTCCATTATCGGCAGAATGTCATACATATGCGTACAAAAGGCAAAATGGTGTAAATCTTTTCAATTACCTTTCATTAATGCTTATGTATATTAGAAACTGTAAAATGCGTATAAAATAAATGAATGGCTTTTTCTGATATCTTGAACCTAAAGTTGTTATCATGTAAAATTTAAAAAAGAGATTTATAATATTTTACCATTTGAATGCATACGTAATCAATGGCAATCGTCGCCCAATATTTAAAAATACGAATGGCAAGCGATTTTTTGGAAATCAACTGCATAAAAATTTGTTACCTTATTTAGAAACAAATGACGATAACAAGAAACGTATTGAAAATAATTTCAAGAAAATGTAATGGGCAAGTTTCAATAAAAGAATCGTCCACAAAATTAATTCTTTCTATTCTCTATAGATATAATGCGAAAATTTGGTCTCTGGACTTGTTTGAAAATGATTTCGACCGAAATTTTATTTTAAAAAAAAGACACACGTATACCTAATTTTTTTCCAAAACCAAAATCCTAACTATCATCATTATTCCTAAAGAAAAAATCCGCCCTGATCGTATTTTTCTTCTTTTTTTTGAATTCATCTTCGTTCATTAAATTTGCCTTTTTCTTTGAGTATTTTAGAACCTTTATCGCATTCTTAGCTTTTTATTATAAGTGATTTTGAAACAAATCTTTCAGTTGACTTCATCGCATCACAGTACAAACAGAAGTCATGCACGCTGGACACAATAATATTTTTTAACCGACAGCATTTATCACGAGAACGGACATTTTTAACATTTAATGCCTGTTGCCACTAAAGAGAGACGTTATTTTTCAAGATGCTATAGATAAATTAAAAAAAAATATTTTATGGAAGTACGAGCTGGTATTTTGATAAGTATATTGCCATCAAAGTAGAAAATAAATGTTAAACTCTAGCACAAAAACAAGCTAAAAATTGATTATAAGGTCCCATCTTCGATAATATGAAGTAAATCTAACCATATAAAAATATGAAATAAATAAATAAATAGTAACACGATACGATCAAAAAACTTCCACAGCATGAGATTAGTTTTTTTTAATGCAAACTCTAAAAAAGGATTTCGTTATAAGAATGAAAGCAGTTAAAAATCTTTACAAACAGGGCAAAGCAGAATTTATTTTCTTTATACTCTTTCTTCCTGAAATGAGCTGCTGCAGCTGCTTTGGGCAGCCGCTCTCGATGACTGATGGAGGAACCGTGAAGGAGCTCACTCGTATTTGCTTGGTGAGCGAGGGTGGGGATTACTTCTTGTTTTTTCTGAAAAATGTAGCAAATTTTTTTTTTGTGATATGGAATGTCACTCGTGCAATGCATTCGCGATAATGTTGTGACTTATACTTGGCATAGTGATGCATAACTGAAATCTTTCCTTTTTTATTTAAAAAAAATCATTTCAATTTAATAATTAATTGGAAATGTTATTGAATTTCTATCTTGATACAAGTAAATTTCAACAAAGAAATTGCTATGTTGCAATAATTGATACTTCATTTGTTTCAATTCAATTAGACGATTCTACTACCTTCATTTCCTGATTTTCAATCCCTACGTATCTTAATATTTGGTTTTTAAATCTTTGTGAGAAATACCCGGAATGGTGTCGAGTATAATACTTTTAACCTCTTTTACTTGTCTGATGATTTGTTGGCGAATTCTCCCAAAATTGCAATATATTCGTTTTGAATTTCAGGGAACATATACGTCAGCGATTGAAATTTTGCTACCGTTTTAGATGTAACAAGATCGTGATTAAATGCGCCAATTCCAATTTCTGGAATCGTTTTTCTGTGTGATCTTGATTTCGTTTCGGTCAAATTTCGTTTCGTAAGGAATCAACATTCTGAAGAGAATTTCGTACCATTACTTCAGATGGTGTTGCCAGTCTGCAGAGTGACCGAGATGACGAAATAAAGGGGATTACTTCCTTTAAAGATAAAATATTTTAATAGGTACGAATTGTGGATGCATTTTTGCTATTTATGCGGAAATTTTGCTAGGAGAGATTTGCCGCCACCATGTTACGCCACTGGTACTATATACATTACGTTTTATCGTTTACCTAGAATGAAAGTAATTTTAACACATTTGCTTATATTTTGTTACTACGTTTATTAAGTACACAAGATATATGAGATTTTCGACGAATAAATATTTGAAACAAATGAATAATTCAAGCAATAGAATTATTATAAACAAATTAATTGAAAGCAAATAAAATTTAAGCCTTTAACATGAACAGAATTTTTAGGAGATAATGATATAAAAATATTTAGGTTTTTTTTCCCTGAATGTATGGCGAAACATATTCAACAAACTTACAGAATTTATTTTTTGAACTATATATCTCTATGAGAAGTCATTCGCGTCCTTTTAAACATGATATCTCAAATATACTAATGGGGAAATAACTGAAATTAAATATACAGATTTTTCATTCGAAATACCGATTTGTATCAGATTTGGATTGAAATTCGGCAAAGAATTGGCCGCCTGTGCCTCTGTGGTTTTGCGAGTGTGTGAAAATAAAAACTCAGGAATGCAACAGCAAAGGCATGTGAAGACACTTCCCGAGGTACTCGAAATTCTTGTCCAGTTTTTACTTTCTCACGTATGAAGTATAGACAAAATGTTGCAATCGTCAAAAAATTCGATCTCGAGATTTTGACGCATCTTCAAATTTCAAAACTCCCTGAATTCGGAAAATACATTTTTGGCATTATGACTGCCTGTCTGTGAACATAATACAACAAATGATTTGAGCTATATGGTTGAAACTTGGTATACGATCTTTATACCGATTTAGTAGGTTTCTATCTAATTTTGTGCAAAATCCTTTCATAGGAAGTTTGTCTGTCCAGCTTTTCGAATATAAGTTAACATAACTACCAAACGAAGAGAGCTCTATTGATGAAATTCGTTACACAGATTCCACATGTGTAATGTAGATACCAATCAAATTTTGAACCAAACTTAACAAGAAGTTGAGTGTGCTGGTTTGTACTTTAAGAAACAGAAAAACTTGATAACGCAATGATTTAAATATATCAAATTGGGTACATGATTATTCGACTACAAGTATGGCTCTATGTCAAAGTTTTGTTTCTATTGGTTGAGGAAACGCGCCTAAAACACAAATTCGATTTTCAGATGCTATCAACCGCAATGACAGGGGTTAATCACCGGAAAAGTCGCCAAGGATCACATGATAAAAATGCTGAATTTATTCCAAAAATTAATATTTTGCAATAATGTCATATTTCGCAATAATGGCATTCTCTGAAATTATTTGAAAGAGTGCTAGAAAGTTTTGGGGAGACCATTCTGGCTATTTTCATTTTCTGTAAAATTGTATAGTGTGCAAGAAAATGAAAAGCAGAACTCAGTTCATTCTTGCGATCCCTTAATTATCTTGCATTTCCCTCAAGATTTCTTCACTAGGGAATCTGAGGAAAATTTATTTAACACTAGACGCCTTTGGCGACCATCCGGTTCACCAGCATTAATGCTCGCTAAAATGTTTAATTAAATATTTTATGTAATTTGGTCTCATAAAAGGTTTTCAGCAAAATATTTTCTAGTTTCAAATTTTGATAGTCATGTCATTCACTTCTATTACTACATAGGCCTTAAGCCGTTCTGCGCATCTCTTTCTCATTTTCTAGCAGCGCCAGTACGTTTCCTCTTAAAATGAAAGCGGAAATTGTGAAACTTCAATTAATATAAAGACATTTTTTTTACTGAAATAAAGCATGTATTTAAAAAAATAGGAGAACTGAAAACATCGTTGGCATTATGGTCCTAAGTACAGCACAGAATAATTTTCATAATTCATAATATGTCAAAGAATTATTCAACAAAAATTTCAAGGATTCATCTTAAAATTCAGTTTTTAGTTTTATTTTCAAAACGATTTAAATGATTTCAAAAATAATATTTCATTTTTTTCCTTTTTATAAATATATTTAAAAAAAGTATGAAGACTAAATTTCAAATAGTCCTTTAGTTCTAAGGAATCATATTCTGCAAAATATTCTTTACAATCCAACTTTTAAATAAATAAAGAACGTTTCTGTCTTCTGCGATCAAATATGATCGATTTATTAAGTTTTGAATATTACATTTTTAGAACAATCAGCATTTTCATAATCTAGGGCAATCCGTTTTGACATACCCTGGCCGCTGATTGGTTATATTCTTCGAGATAGTCGATGAAGTGGTTCTAAAATCACTCTCTTTTCTAGAGTAATATTATTGAAATTTTCATAAATCAATAAATTTTAGTGACTGATTTGGTTGATAGGAGTGCAACTCTTTTTATTTAAAATAATAATGTCTCAAGAATATTATGTTAAATATGATTCACAGAGCAGAGGATCTAGATAAAAGTTAAACATTTATAATTTATTAGAGCATTTATTGACTCAAATTACACAAAATATAATTATTTTCTTCATTTAGACCATTTTAATACGTGTACTTCTTTTGTTAAAGGTTTACAATTAGCCATTGGACCCTGAATTGAAAGGATATGTATCAAACCATGCTTCCTGAAATAAAGCTGATTTATTGAAATAATCTAGATTTTGTAAAGTTTCACCAAAAACTTTGTCTTGCATTTTTTAAAGAAAATATTATATTTCCTATTTATTTCCTTTCATATAGGTGGAAATGCTGAAAATTACACTTTTCCAGATCTAATTTCCAGTAACAGTTAACATATTTTTAAATTTGAGCTTCTATCAATGTGATGGCAACACGTTGATAGAAGGTAATTTTTTCCTATGCACGCGAAACATGCTTGTGCAGGGTCAATTTTATTTTTAATTTGCAGGAAAAAAATTGTTGAAAAATATGGTTAAAATATTTTTTTAAATCCATTAAAAAGCGAAATTTAATTTGTAGGTTCCAACATTGGTCCATTAAAAAGATAAACTTTAACGTGATGTAAAAATCCTGTCTGTGCGATTATATTTTCGGAAGTTAAAGCAGAATAACACCGAATTGGTTTTTAATTAATAAAAATTCTAATTAAATTTTTTTTTAAATCGGTCCCTACCATTCCCTACCTCTAAGGGTGATATTTGTAGATAAAAATTTGATAGTTGTAGATCAAAGCCAAATTTGATGCAAATAGATATTTGTAGATCCAAATTTGATAGTTATAGATCAAATGGTTTGGCCTGTAAAGAGCCAACATACACACATATTGAGCTTTATTATTAGTATAGAAGATAAATAAGTGACTGTTGCACAGGAAGCTATATGTAACTCTATTGTAATAATTCAACGCCTTTTTATTCACAAATAACCCATAATCCATTTTATTTATATATTTACCTTTTACAAATTAATTGCATTTTGGTACATGCCCGTGCGTCAATGTGCTTTTAAGAGATTGCGGAAAAGCCTCTTCTGTGCTTAAAATGTAATGAAAGGATTAAAAAAACTTTATTGATATAAAGGAACCGTGTAATTTATAGAATAAACGTAATACTTTTACACGTTGACGAATTCAATTAAAGTGGAGCATAAAAAGTGCTATAACAGTGCTAATGGCAATTAATATATAAAGTCAGCAAGGTAAGCTCACAAGAAAAGCCCTTTCTTTTTTCTGAGCGCGCTTGAATTCCGTTCATTCTGAGAGCTTTGCATGAAACATTAAATTCTGCTCTCGAATATATGCCTTTAAAGAAATCAGAAAAAAAAATAGTTTCATTATCTTTTAATCGTTTTCTGAAATAAGAAGAGGGAGGGTTGTAATTACATAAAAGTGAAGTGCGCGATTTTGAGAAGTCTCCTCTTTTTATAAATCCGATTAAAATATTTTTAGGACTAGGCTGTCTGCCTATGAAAGCGATAACATAATTTCTGTCTGCATATTTTTAATCGAATTTGGAAATCTATTAAAATATGTCTGTCCATCCTCTTGCATAGAAACGCAACTCTCAAACTGATTCAAAATTCTTTTTCTGGACTCATGTCTGCCGAGCTCAGTTTGAGCATTATGTTGCCATTTCAATTCATTCAGTTTGAAAGCAACCCTAGGACTAACTTGGGACGGATGTTGAGTCTTGGTCAGATACCTCAACTGACACTCTCTTTCTAAATTTCCACACCACACTAATTAGAGTAGGCTTGATTTAGCGTGCACTGAGCCCACATACACGACGGCCGTTTATTGGATTCGAGGTTGGAGTTTTTCGGCCCCAAAGCTTGATACCTTACCATTAAGCTACGGCGGCCAATCGTCTATCGAATTGTGATATTGCATTTGTAAATGCAACAGTTAAAAATGCAGTAAGAGAGACGGATTAATTTCAATGCATGATATTTTACTATATTCTCAGATTTTTGTACTAAATGCATCAAAGGCTAGGCTGAGTGAAGACGATTTTTCAATGTGATTTACATATAGCCTTTACACTTCTATTAACTTTTGGAGTCGAATGATTAACGGGAGGAGAAGAGCGCTGAAAAATAATTCGCTCTCTACGCTGCAGAGGAGGCACTTTCTTTTGTGTGTATTCGTGGAGAGTATCCTCGGCGTATTTTTCAGCTATTACATCTATTATAATAAATATTTATTATTGTCTTTTACAGCTTAAAAAATGGTAAACTTTTAAAAAGCTTTTTTTTAAAAAGACACTTAAAACTAATTCACGTCTTACCTTTTTTCGTGATTTTGATCTTGAATCTAAATACACCTTAGATTTCGGAGAAAGTCCCCTTTCATCTGAGTGCAGTCAATTCCTCTTCGGAAATGTTGCTCTGCTTTCAAGAGAGAGAGAGTGGAATGAATGATTTATGTGAGTTCATAATTTCTCTTTTTGCAAGCAATACGTCCTCTGTACGACAAGAAAACAAAGCAAAATATTATTGTGGAAAAAATAAACCTATTGATTGTGTTTTAACAATAGAAATGTAAGATAAAAAGCGATTCTCTTCCCTTTTTATGCATCTAGACACGCCGAGAGGAATTTATTAAATCAAAGGGAGTCTCTTCCTCTTGACTTTTTTTTGGGGGGGGGACAACAAAATATGGCCCGTTTTGCCTTTCGTAGTACAGCGAAGAGATGCATTCTAAATGTCTTCTTTTCGGTGACCTCGGACGGAACAGGTGAAAAGAGAAAAAAATTAAACACCAAATTTCTTCAATTCGGCAGTTGATGGAAACTGCCTGCATTGTTATCATTATATTATTATTTTTGTATTATCACATTCATATCTACACTAATGTCGAATAGACGGCCATCCCCTAGATTTTTTTTCATTCCAAAAATTGTATGAAAATCCACAAAATGCAATGTACCGGACTGAATTTATGATTCAATTCAATGGGTCTCCCAAAACTTTTCCCGTAAACTCTTTGACGTGTCATTTCCTTCTCCCCTTTATAAAATTTTCCATCTGAATGTGAATTCGACGAGCCCCGCACATCAGAGCTATGTGCTTCTCAATTTAATGTAGAAAAATTGATTCCTAAGTAATCGATAGTCTAATCAATGTAGTAATTTTTAGTAATCGATAGTGTATTGATTTCATGGCATTGGCGAACATGAAATCCTTGCCAGCTTTTTTTTTTTTTTTTTTTTTTTAAAGGGGGCGGGACGGTTTAATATTTATCGGATGCCAGTAGAATCTAACAGGAATATGAATAGCTAAAATCGAATACGCATTTTGAGTACGTTTTTTTATCGATTGTAACTAAGATTTGACTTAAAATTACAATTGCAATTACAAGATCACATACCAAATTTCTTTAATTTGAACTATATCATATTCACATGCATATGAAAGTGCATGCAGTCGGAAGTTTCAATTTTGAATATATTTGATTTAATATTTGATAAGATTCTAAATTTTAGATGTTAAAACTGTGAATCCAATTTCATTTATCTGTTTTTACATTTCTTAATTATTTCGTTTACAAGCATGCAAAAATACAGCCCGATATACGGCCAGTCCTTTGATGGTTTGGTTCGAAATCCGACACGGGTCTGCATTTTATAAGCTAAACTTTTGTATCCTATTTTCATTTCCCTTGCCCTTTACATTTTATGGTTATCGCATTTACTTCTATTCGGATAACCATGCAGACAGACAGCCTCTGAGTGGATTTCGTACAAAATCTGAGAGAAATCGAACTATTTGGCTTAAAATCCATACCAAATTTCATCTTTGAGTGATCGTGTTCACAGACATAATTCCAAAAATGTCATTTTCATACTCAGGGAAATCTGAAACGTGGAGATTCGTCAAAATTTCGAATTCGAAATTTCTGACGGTTGAAATACTTTCTTTACTTCGAATACGGGAAAGTAATAAAAGAAGCAGACTTTAGACGGATTAAAATTCTATGTATTTTTGAATGTTATGTAACACTTTTTAATATTTATCATTTAGTATTTATAAAATGCATCTAAACAACTAAGTATAAATTATTTTCTTCATTATATTACTAATATTTATTTCCCTAAGCTCCAATCTTATATGGTCACATCATTTGTAAAGTTTTGGATTTATTAAAATAGACCGTTTTATTAGATTTTTTAAACCTGAATTTACGCATTTCCTTTGAAAATTTTTCTTTTACAACTAATCGAATTCAGTAGGAAAGGTTTTCAGGATAAAAAAAAATAATAATAAAGTGCATCCCCCCACAGTTGAAATGCATAGAAGGGGGGGGGCCTCCCACAAACCTCTACATTAGGAAGTACATCGAACGAAACTCCACCAAATTGGATTCCGATTTGAACTCGGACAATGAGCTGTTTTAAATGCAGATGTTTGAGTCCCTTCTTTCCGATCTTGCATCTTCTTCTTTTTTGGTTATACTTGAAGCGCAGATGCATTATGTATTAGGATTCGCAATTCGTGTAAATGTCTGCCGTCTATTTACAAGAGAGATGCGCTTTTGTGCGCCATTTTTATCGAAGAAAAATAAACGCCCGTTCATAGAGGATACTCATGTCAGATGAAGCTTTTAGGCGGGAGATTATTTTTGCATCGTTCTTGAAACATTTTACCCTAACTAAAATAAATAAATAAAAGATATCTGTAGTATGTTCAGCACAATAATTTGAACAATGAAAGTCAAATAATTAAATTTATAATCTCATTTGGGGCCAAATATTTTTCCAATAAAATTAGTAAAAATTTGTATCTTACTTTTGCGTTAATGAGATAGCGTATCTCTCAATAATTATCTATATCTATACTTATATAAAGCTCAATGTGTGTGTGTGTGTTGGCGCTCTACAGGTCAAACCATTTGACCTACAGCTACTAAATTTGGTACGTGTATACCTTGGAGGTCGAGAATGTACACCTGAGGTCCCTTTTCTTGAATTTTCAATTAGAAATTTTAATTATTAATCAAAAACTAACTTTCCCTCCAAAAAATCTTTTCATTTCCCCCACCACCAAATGAGTAAGGCTTCAGTTTTTTTCCCCACGCTGATGAGGCTAAGGTTAGAATTTTTCGGTCGATTATTTCAAACGATTCTGTTTATTTTCTTAATGTTTGGTGCATTTAAAATTAAACATTGTTAATTAATCGGTCTTTCAGATCCATTCTGAAGTACTTTTGAATTAAAATAAAACAGAATAAAGGAAATTAAAAGTTACTAATTCGCATAGCGTTACCCCAACTGGCGTAGAAAAATTAATTGCAGATTATATTAATATTAATTGCAGATTAATCCTTTCCACTTTAATTTAAAGCATAAATTCTACGGGAGCTAACAGAAAGTTAGAGAGATACATATTACGTTATAACTGGAGGCCTTTATAACATTATAAGAGAAATATATGACAATAAAAATTGGAAGTTTCAAAATATTTTGCTGAAGAAGCTATTAAAGTAGGAATTGCATGAAATATTTAATTATTAAAATTTTAACGAACATTGGCGAACCGGCTGGTCGCCAAAGGCGGCTAGTTTATAATAAAGCTCAATGTATGTGTGTGTTGGCGCTCTACAGATCAGACCTTTCTACTTATAGCTACCAAATTTGACATGCGTATAACTTAGAGGCCGGAAATGTACATCTAGGATCAATTTTTTTGATTTTTTAATTATAGTTTTAATTAATTAAATTTAAATGAAATATCGAGGTTTTCCTGCTATAACTTCCGAAAATATTACAGCACAAAATTGATTTTTGCATCAAGTAAAAGCTCAAAAAATTATCTTTTAAACGACATTAATGTTTTAAACTATAAATAAAGTTTCGATTTTTAAAAAAATTTTAAAGAAATATTTTAACCATATTTTTAATCAATATATTTCACACAAAATAAAAATAAAATTTAATCTGCACGAAAATTAAAAATTAGATTTTATCAATGTGTTGCCATCATGTTAACAGAAGTCCAAATTAAAAAATAAATCAACTATTATTGAAAGTTAAATAATGTTACGGAATTCCTCCGTCGGGGTTCTTTTGCCTCTTGTTGGTCTATGAAATAAAGACAATTAGTAGGTATCAGTAGAAAACAACGACGACATTTATTAAACACGACGACACTAATACAACAAATATACAGACGACACGAACACAGGCAACACACAGCAGCACACTACGACAAACAGTAGCCCCCCTAAGTAGTAATAGGTAGTAAAATAACACCCACAGCACACAAAGAGCCAGATAGAATTCAATAGAAGGAGGAAATCTACGTAGCTTCACTGTACGGTCTCTCTAAACGTCTGCAATTCTCCACCGTCTCCTCGCTTTAGCTGTATCCAACTGCTGACTCACTACTTCACGACTGGCTACTCCACACACGACTAGTTGCTGCTTCTACAATAAACACAAGGACTCGGCACACTGCTCAATTCCGCAAATTCTTTAGCTCCACACAACGCTTGCGCTTGATCCAACTATTCCACCGTCTCTTTCCACGATTCGTTTCACGACTGATTTGATAAGACTGACTGCAGTTTGAGATTGCCGGCCTTTTATAGCTCCCGGGAGGTGGGCAGAGAAGGTTCTGGACTAATCAGGTGGAACTATCTCGGTTCCTAGTGGCTGAATCGCTAAAATTCTAATTAAGTTTCGAGCAATATCTATTTTGTCACCAAAGTCGCCAAGCTCCGCTATTACTGACGTGACACCCGATCAGCACCCAGCATAACTGATTGTAAAACAGTCTTTCCAGTGTTTGAACTAACTGTTCTGGGATGCAACGTTACAGGTTTGTAACAATATATAAGAGTGCAATTTTCAGAACGTGTCTGTATGAAGTGAAAAAAAAAAATTGAAATATGATTTTTTTCTAAAATGTGAATAGAGGAAAAGTTTTCGCTAATCTTTTACAAAATCTATATTATTCATTTCATAAAACAGTTTAATTTAAGGGAAACATGGTTAAATATACAGGGTGATGAAGAAATAACAGGAAGTGTTTGGAGTCATGTAGGGTGTTATGTACTCGACGAAATGTAACAAAATTTGGTCATCATAAACATTATGGTATGCAGTTTCGATTAATCAAGGAAAAAAAAAAACAGTACGAAAAAACGCCGATAGCGGAAATATTGGCGCTGCAAGCATATAATGTTGAAAAAAGAATATATAACTGCCAATGGAAACAGTAAACGACAACACACCAAATGCCAAGGAAAAACGTTTATTATAGCAACTTAGAAATTTGGTTTAAGTGACCATCAGCTTGATGTTCCAATAACTGTATGCGGTACACGAGGTTTTTGACGGTGCCTCGCAGCAGATTATCATTTATTCGTCTGACATGTAACATCTTCCAAGTAGTTCCACAACCAGAAATCGCATGGATTCAGATCAGGGGACCTAGGAGGCCAATTCATGAGAAATGCACAACTAATTACTCTAGCGTTTGTAAAGTGCTACCGGAGGATATACTACGCCCGACGCCCGATGTGTGGTGGCGCATGAAAATGGCAAAATCGCTACAATTTCTTTCCTGCAGTTGAGGCATCACAAAGTTCTCTAGCGTATCGGCATACCTATCAGAATTGACAAAACAAGTCAATTGTCCATTTCTACCAACTTCTTCATAAAAGTATGGGCCAAAAATAAAAGAAGCAGGGAACGCACACCAAACTGTGATTTTCGGCAAATGTACGAGAATCTGTTTACCAACGTGTGGATTTGTATCAGCCCAAATACGGCATTTGTGTGTGTTGATATCACCGTACACATGAAAATGAGCTTCATCGTTCCATAACATCCGTCACGGCCATTCGTCATACACTTCCAATTGATTAAAAAATCTCAAAGCAAACTCATTTAAGGTATTTCTGTGTCCGGGAAGCAATTCTTAAACGGGTGTTACCTTACACAGATAAAATTTCAGGATCTCACGCAATATCTTCTCCATCGTTAAGAACGGGATATCTGTTTGTCGTGATGCATTGCTGATACCTTGCTTATTAGCTATCGCCTGGTCATTAATGTCAGTTGCAACTTCTTCAACTTGTTCCTGCTTGATATTTTTACGTCCTTGGCCTAGTTGCATACCAAAAATTCCTGTTGTTTTAAATTTTTCAACCATTATTCGTTAGTTAGTTAGTTATGGTCATCAGTCCTCGGCGTAACTTTTTAACTGCCGGTTCTCACGAAGAGCAGCACTGGCATTTTCATTCCGCTGATAAAGCAGCTTGGCTAATAAGATAGTTCACGTAGTGACAACGCATCGACAGGCGAATTATTGCAGAATAATACCGGCAACCCTTCCTTTTATCCTCTATATCGTGTTACAAAGTACTTGCATATGCAAATTGTATAATGAAGTTTTCGATCGCAGCGCTAAAATTTCCTTTATCGGTGTTTTTTGGTACTAATTTTTTTTTTCTTGGTAAATTTAAACAGCATACTTTAATGTGTATGGGGGCCAAATTTTGTTATATTTCGTCCAGTATGTTAACGCTACAGGGCTCCAAACAGCTCCTGTTATTTCTTGATCACCCTGAATATAGGATAATCATACTAATCAGCGTCCATTAGTTAATTTAAGGCATACAATGAACTAAATAATTAATAATAATTTTATGTAACTTGAATCAATAAATGCGCCGATGAATTACGAAATTAAAATTTTTACATATATCCGCTGCTGTGTGAATCATATTTAACTACTTATTCTTAATCGCTAATATCTAAAATAAAAAGAGTTGCACTCCACTCAATTAAATCAATAACTAAATGTGACCGATTTATGAAAATTTCAATATCACTTTTTTAAAATAACCGGTGATTTTAAATCACTTCATCAAAGAAACCAATCATCTTCTAGGGTTTCTCAAAACGGATTGCCCTAAATTATGAAAATATTCTAAAATTGTAATATTTAAAACTTAATAGATAGGTCAGATTTGATCACAGAAGATAGAAACATTATTCATTTAAAAGTTTGATTGTAAAGAACATTTTGCAGAATATGATTCCTTAGGACCAAAGGTTTGTCTAAAATTTAGACTTCATAATTTTTTGAAATATATTTATAAGCCGAAAAAAAATTATTATTAATATCATTTAAATCTTTTTGAAAATAAAATTAAAAGCTGAGTTTTACAATGAATCCGTGAAATTTTTATTGCATAATTCTTTAAGAAATTACATAAATAACGAAAGTTTTCTGCAGTGCACATACAACTTCAATGCGAAACAGCTCTGCTTCCATTTTTCATATTTAAAAAAGGACCTGGTTGGTTTCAGTAAAAAATGCTTTTATATTAATTGCGGTTTAACATTTCCACTCTAATTTAAAGTTGAAATTTTATGGGCGCTTACAGAAAGAGAAAAATAAGTAGTAGAACGAACAGAACTGTTAAAGCTTAGATAATGATATCACTGAATTATATAACTATCAAAATGTGAAGCTTAAAAATATTTTGCAGAAAACGCTATTAAGATACCAAGTTACATAAAATATTTAATTGGAAATTTTAGCGATCATTAATACTAGTGAACCTGCCGGCTGTTCACCAAAGGCGGCTAGTAATAAATAAATAAAGTAATAAAGGAGCAGAAAATGTCTTTTTTTAAAAGTTTAGTTACAAGTTTTTTTGACAAATTTTGATCCTTCCGACATTCAAATGTCCGTGTCTTGTAAAAAAGAAAAATTAAGTCTGTCAAATCTGTGCATTTTGTTTTTAGTACTTACAACAAAATTTTATAGTTGTAGAAATTTTGAACGAAATTCAACAAAGGTTAGCATTTTTGTCTTTCGTCTTTCTGCGTATGAGCATGATGGTGCGCGCTCACACAAACAAAGTGGTTGATTCTGAAATATAATCGGTTGTGACATCAGGACTGTGTAGAGTATATCAATTATTCCAAGAAATCTGTTAACAGTTTGATTGCCTGTCGGTCCGTTTGATTGTATATATCGATAACCCAGAAACGGACCAAGATAAATGAAATATATTATGCGGTTTATTCGCCCAAGCAGTTGCTAGATGCTGTTAGTATGGGAGGAAATCTAGAACTCGCTGGCGCATTCGTGCTGAAATGATCAGAAATATCTGAAAATGCTGATGTTGCCTTTCTTAAGAAATTTTTCAGAACGTTTTACTTTTAAATTCATGTCAAAAAGAAACTCATTATTATTATTATTTTGTTATTTTAGGAGCTGTGCTGATTATTTTATCGCAAATAATTTCTAAAGGGCTTGCAGTTTATTGAGAAACTAATGCGAAATTTTAACCGGATATTTAGAAACGAGACTTTCAAGAATTGTTTTCTCTGCAATTTTTTAAAAAGTATGGGCTTCTGGAATCATGTTAATTGAAAAAAGGATTATTCAAAAGCATTCAAATGAATTCATTTGAAAAGGAAGGGAAGAATTTCATGGCTTCTCATTCAATTTTATTTTAGTAAATAAAACTAGCTGCTGATGCTAAAGAGAATTTTATTTTAAATATTCATGATTTTCATAGATACTGTAAACTTCCCATCAATTTTTCCGAAGGAAATAAAATATTTACTTTTATATTTACTACACAAATTTCCGAAATTTCCATTGTCAAGGAAAAATTGAAGATATTAAATATAAAAAAATTGTAAAACTTTTATTTTTTTTCTTTGAACAAATTATTATAATTTGTAAATGAATTTAAAAAATGATGTTCAATTTGACTGAGAGAACTTTTCTAAACGTCCTTTCATGCCAAAATTGAAGCTCCAGTAGTAAATCGACACAAATAATAATAATTTTAAAAATATCGGTTAAAACTTTCATAATTCCAGACATCCAGTTCCATCTGTTGAGAGTAATTCAACTGGTGGCCACCGCTTTAAAAGAACATCTTCTGTGATTGTCTGACTCAACGATGGCCATTTATTTCGTTGTAATGTTGCAATCCAAAACCGTAGAAGAGAACTCGCCTTTTTTCTTTAAAGCGAGTAATGAAATTTCTGATGCTCAGTTGAAAGTCTGAACGCTGACGAAAATCAGCGATGAGAGTTTTGCTGACTGCAAGTGTTTCTGCCCCTAGCGAAGTCGGATAAAAAGTAAGAAAAGCTACTGACGGCGTGAGAGTACTAAAATTCAATAGTACAATAATTGACCACCAGGAGCAGCACCAAAATGACAAATTATATTCCCACATCGAATGCTTGCTATTTAGATTTATTTAACTCAAAGTAACAATTAATTTTAAAAGCAAAAATTACTTGAATGCAATAAAGCCTCCCAAGTGCTCTTTCCACTCTTTTGTGAATGGAATTAACAATAAAAGTCCAAAATAAAATGTCTTATCTAATGAAGAATTTAAATAAATTCTCAGTTCAAGAAATTTAATTAGATATCATTAACATTTAATTTTTGCTTTCTTTATTTAGAAAATGACTTGAATAAAGAGAAATGTAAATTTCCTTTTAGAATTGTGCGTTTTGGACTAATGGAACAAAGCTGCGCCTTCAATGCATGTTAGATCAATGTAATGCAGAGGGTCGTTTAAATCCATCTAAAGAATTAAAATCCTTCCGCATCATGTTAATCAAATTCTGCACATCCTTAATTCAAACACCATATTTGTACTAAAGTTTTCTTCGAGTTATTTAAATTTCTGTCAGCTTTTTATTTCAAATGCGCTAACACACAAACAGCACTTGGTGGTTTTCAATAAAATTTAAAGGAAAAATGTAAACGTTTACAAGTTTCGACAAAGAGATAATCAAACATTTATGAGAAATGAGAACTCTTTTTCTTTGATTCAGCTATTTTAATTTATTTTTCAAGCAATCGATGCTTTGAAAACATTACTGCGGATGTTTTGGAAGTTTAGTATGAAGGATTTCACAAGCTTACATTTCAAATGGTTCGCAGTGACTTTTTTTTTCTCCGGAAAATAATGATTTAGACATGGAAAAATTATACACATTATAATAAGCAACTGTTAATATAGTAACAAATGGACACTTCAATTTGGAAACAACCATTTGAAATTTCTCACGATTGTCGAGCTTTAATATATATTTTCAAGAAATAGTCTGGTTTATGTTTACCATGGCAGTTGAGGCAACTCTTTTCCAGTAGTTTCACAGCTCAATGCTAGTAGCTATCGATTGCCAGTCGTATCACAGTCCAATATCTACGCGTGCTCTTTTGGAGACCAATGAGGTCAACTGCTAACTTTGAAGAGTTCACAAAAGCATAACAAGTAAATGCGGAATTGCCAGATCTTCTATAGAATTCCAAAATGTCAGTTTAGATTCAACGATTCAGCATGTCTACAAATATAGTGCTGTATAGCGATGCAGCGAAAGACAAGGTAAAATCATACCTACCTGTTTTATTTCAAATAATTTTTTAGGTAGTGAGTATACTCTTTTTCATACAGACATACGTGAAATTCGAGTACTCCTGAAGCAGATATCTGCACGACTTTCTGCTGATAGGAGGTGAGACGGTGATGGTGATAGCCCTCTTCAAAGATTCAGTTTGCTCGATCATCATTCGAACACACTGTGTGGATTTTGTAGGTGTCCAGCAAATTTGATCTGTAAGTACTTACAATTCTTAATTGCCTTTTTGAAATAAGCAAAATAAATTCGAATTAAAGACGCTGTTGTTCAATATTCTGAGGTTATCTTGTTCACTCTGCGGTGAACAAGACCAAAATTGTCAACCTCCTGGCAATCCATTTTGGTAAGGAGCTGCAACCTGGATTGAGAACTCAGATGAACGCTAGATGTATTTATTGTTTTGCTGTTTCTTAGCGTGAGATTTGCCTTCGGGATAACTTAATAAATGATACTTTATACTTCAATCGATCCATTTTTTTCTTTGCACTTTTGTAAAAGCAATTACCGCAAGGAGGAAAAAAACCTTTTATTCAGAAATTCAAAGCATCTGGAAAAAAATTGAAGTTATCGACGAATTCAAGTTAGAAGAGTTCTAACTAACCAACGTATTTATGAATCTTGTACTTCAGTTAAGCTTTCAAGTTAGTTTATATATTTGTTTTAACCATAAATGACTAGTGCAGGAAATCACCTGGTAGTTGAGCGTCCAGCCAATAAACGTTTCGTCGATTCTTGAGAAGATCTCTCTAACCAGAAGTAAAGGCAGAATGTGTCGCATAGTTTCCATGCCTCAGACGATTACTCGAAGCCGATGCAATGAAGATGTTGAAATTTCTGTGGTTCTTGATCTTCCTTCCTACTGGCCGGAGACGCCACCGATTGGTACACGAAGCAGACTGCATTTCTCACAGAAACTGTCTTATCTGTTCCATGTGGCAATTAGTGACATCTGCGAAATATTGGCCATTTGCTGTCGATCAGGGTATTGGACATTCACTGCCGAGTCACGAGACGCAGTGAAGGCAGCATAGTTTCTGTGGCTGAAGGTTTGTTTTACAGGTCTCTTTAATGATACTGCAAATCGCCATGCTGAGCAGATAGGAAATTTTTGTGTGAAATGCATTAACGAATGGTATCTGTTCATTAATAAAGAGAATTGCAAGAAAAACAATGAATTACAAAAAAAGGCGCTGCTACCGTCACTGCTTCGCCTGTGCATCAAATCCCGACCCCTGCAATTGTGGTAGAGAGACCTTATCACATGTACCGATAATCTGAGTACTTTTAAAACTGTATTTAAAAAAATGAAGGAAAACTTGCTGAACAAATGCTTAAATACCAGGTGATTTTCGACATTAGCTATTTTTATCTTAAATAAATAGGTAAGCTAATTTGAAAGCTGAATTAACACAAGAAATCTGGAAATAGAATGAAACATGATTAACTTGAACATTTTTTTTGTTGAATGATTCGAATTTCATTCCAGGTCATGAATTTTTCTAAAAAATCTTCCGTTCAAATACATTTTATAATTAGAATTTATAATATATTTGAATTTTATAATTAGAAATCGAAACTAAAAACTGTGATTTTTCTTTTTGCATTTTTGAATTGTTTTCTTTAGCTGAACAGGTCCGCACCTGATGTACTCATTGACAATGGGTGAATGATTTTAAAGCATTCAGTTTATTTGATGATTTATAATACGTTTTCAATCAAAGAGCAATAAGACTTTCTCATTAAAGAACACACTTTAAACATGCTATGTGCCAGTTCTCAAATTCTTTATTTTGAAATGTTGCTGCAAAATTATGGAATTCGAAGTGCTGTATATAGTTTCTGTTTTAAAATTACTTATTCATTCAGTTAAAAAGCGAACAAAGTGTTTTAGCTTTAAGTATTTACATTTTTTAAATTAAAACTGCGTTCTATTTATTATTTGCAAACATTTATGCATAATACGTAATTCTAATTTTTTCTTCCTTTCCTGGAATTTTTTATTTATAAAATGCTGGCTTATGCATTCGGAAAGGTAACTAGAGTCACGATTATTCACTAAATACAAAGATTTACACAATTAGTCTCAAAATTGAGCTTGCACCTAAAAGTGCTATGTATCGTTTCACCTAACGAGCAAAATTTTGCTATAAGAAAGCCGTGTTCTTATTATTAATATTATTTTTACTCCTCTTCCAATGTGTAAAGAAAAGAATTATGAAACTAAATTTAAAAAAAGCAAATAAATGTGGCACTTGGAGAAAAAACTACACCACAAAATTGAGTATGCATTTTTATTAATTTCCATAAAATTATCAAATTAATATTTTGTCGGTTCACAGCCTGCAATCTTTTAGGTTTGGATTTCACCAGCTTTTTTGTTGTTTTAATTGAAACTTTTATCCACTCTTCTCTTAAAGTCTTCTTTAGATCCTCTTTACTCGTCACATCATGTTCATTGATAGATTTTTAAAAATGAGCCCATAAATGTTCTATGTGATTTAGGTCTGGAGATCGTGGCGGAATATGTAGCTGCTGCTTGCAGGGGTACAACAAATGTAACTTAACTATTTTCGCCATAGGCTATTGTCTTGTTGAAAGATGAAGTTTGACCCAAGCCCTACTTTGTCAGAACTTTTCTTTATAAATTATTCTTTAAGGTGTCATTCTATCCATAATGCCATCAATAAAGACAAGTTCTCCTACTCCTCCTGCTGCCATACAGCTCAAAACGAGGATGGATTAATCTCCATAGTTAACCGTCTCAACTGTATTCCTAGGGTCTAGTTCTTTCCTGACTTTCCACACTTTATATCATCCGTACAGATTAAATTTGCCGTCATATGAAAACAGAACAGTGTTCTAGAAGGATTCCGATTTTGATTTTTTTTTTACCAAAAGAAATTCTTTTTTTTCTATTGAAGTAACAAATGAGGTGCTTTCTTATTGGAGTAGGGCAGTGAAATGAAGAGCAAGTCTAACAATGCCATCTGAAACGCTCTCCCATTTTCTGAGGACGTCGGCGATGGAAGTTTTGGTGCCTTTCGTTCCTGAACGTATTATCTTCCTCTTTGCAACAGTGCTTGGAATTTCCTTCGCCCTCTTTCTGGAATATTTGCCACAGATTCAGATTTTCGATAATTCTGAAATATCTTTTGAACACAACTATGACTTTTCCCAATTACCGACGCATTTTCTCGAAGAGATTTGCCATCTTTTGTTCATTTAATGACTAAACCACGTTCCTTTTTATGCGATTTTAAGACTGAAAGACAATAATTACATTCATTAAAAACTGTCATTAAGTTTATATTCTTCATGTTCAATTGTAATAATATACTAAAGAATTTATTTTTATTTAAAAAAAAAAAATATTTTGAAAAAAGTGTTAAGAAATTCGTTATCCAATTTTTCATTAAATTTATTCAATAAATATTTCAAACTTTCGAAGAGTATGCTTAATTTTGGGACCCACTATATATATTTTTGTCACTTCTTGAAGTGATAGAATAATTATATAAACGGATTGTTTCCAAAAATTGTATCTGGGACTTGTAACTTGGCGCAACATTTTCTTAGCTATTGACATGATGTGCCGTGTAGAATGATATCCAAACAGAGACATCCAAATAAAAAGTTAAAATATTGCATATAACTAAAATTTCTTCTGATTAACTCAAATCTAAAATAGTTATTATTTTTGAATTATTTTTGTTCTTTAATTACATTTCTATCATATAATATCACTGATTGGAAGTGAAAATCTTAAAGAATTTAATGTACACATGAATTTTATTAAATTGCAATAAGTTTGACAAAAAAAGAATCGAATTATATTTTTTTAAAAAATATTCTGAATGGATTTTGTAGGATTTACATCGCCTGTTTAAAATGCTGTAATTATTATTAATTATTACAGATTATTTAATAAAAAAGGGCAGATTTAAACATTTATTTCTAATGAATGCCAATAATGACAGAGCCACCACGACATATCATTAGATAGAGGAACGTTTTATATTTTGCTTTCCGATATTTCCGGTAAAAGGGCACTGTTTGTGCGGGAAAATGTGACGCTTCCTGGAAGGTGGTTCTGGGTGTTGCAGTATGCGAAGAGTAATTCTATCGTTGAAGTGCATTTCATTGTATACTCCGCGAAGAACCACCTGGTCATTAGCAGATTTAAAAGAAGGATGCGTATACTAAGAAAAATTGCATGGGTCGTCCTCGCATTTGGAGAGTAAATCCGAAGCAGAGATCACGAATTTTTGCGACCAAGATATGCCGAGTGCTTTAAACTTATGTCTGCTATTTTCCAATATTTTCAAGATCAAATTGTATGAATGATTTCTATAACCACGGACTCGTTTCTTCAAGTGCCGCAAAAAAAAACGAATTTCCATTTCGACATTTGTCACATAACAAATGGAGCTCACGCAGAATGCATAAAATAAAATTTTGGATTTTCCTCATTTTCAGTGATCTCTTTCTCTGTTGTCTTTCATTAGAAATAAATATTTGAAATCTTCTCTTTCTTTTTGAGTAGCCCCTTGTGACGGAACAGAAACGGTTTTTAATGCTTCTGATTATATATTAAAATAATGCATTTATTGAATCATTTTATTATTAGATTTATCAAAATCATTTAATTCTAAACTTTAGCATTAAATATTATAAATTATAAATTGAAGAAATATATAAATTTAAATGATATTTAAAACTCTCATTCCAAAATACTGTAACATGATAATGCTTTAAGTTTGCTTTACATACTTTTATTTTAATTTTAAAATGTGCTCTTGCATTATATTTTTGTGCGGATTGGTATGTATCATCATCTCAAACTAGCATGAATATAAATCCAGTAATTAAAAGAATAAAATGTACTATTGTAAATTATAAATATTTTTAAAAGTGTGTTAAAATTAGAATGAAAAAATTGAGAGAATCATTTGATATCGCTGTGAAGCTTACTTTTCTAAATTTTGAAAAGATGAAAAACTGGTTTTGGTTCAATATTACGCTCTTAAATTATTGAGGTAAAATTTTTAACTTTTCATTAATCTTCAATTAAAAATATAATTTAATCTGAAAAAAAAATGTCTTCTTAGAGAACACGACTTTCTCTGAGTAAGTGATTACTTAACAAATTTTCATAGTTCTAAATCTAAATTATTACCTTGTAGAGCTTTTGAACATTTTCTTTATTTTGCATTTCCAATCAACAAGTAGTATGACAGTTAAATCTTTACTGTCATTTTTTTTATTTAAAATCTAAGCACTGCATGCTTTTATCACTCGCATGCAAATAACTTCATCGAATTGGCTCGTGAAAGTCCTCTCCAGTGCAACTGCACAAGTCCTTTCCTACCTGCACCAAATCTGTCTTGAGCTGTCTTTAATGCTTCAAGTAGCTCAATACTTCCTTTTTAATTATTTAAAAAGGAAATATTCTCTGAAATAAATCTTTCAAATTCTGTTAATTTTTATTTCGAATACCTGATGAGGAAACTCTTTCATAGTGGCCTACCTTCCTGTGTCTATTGTAATAGGGAAAGAAAAAATAATGATCCTGTAATGTCAAACCGAACCGATACTTGAAATCATCTGACGTCGTTTATTTTTTCGAACCAACAACCAAGATTTTCATGTTTGTGCGAATTTCGCATGATAGGCACGGCCTGCTGCATGATGCTTTGCATATTTCCGGTTGGAATGCGTTAAAATTTGTAATAATCGACCCTTCTATTCGGCTCTGATGTATCTGTTCAGAAAACTCAAAAATGCGATTCCATTTGTTTTCCTTATGTCTTTGATTACAACAACCCATCAGTCTTTCTTTTCAAGTAGTTTTTAATTTGAAGCCTACAGTGAATGACCGTAGGCTTCCATTTCTTTGATTACCACAATCCATCAAAGCGCTTCTCAATTTATCCATGTTCATTTCTGTATAACAGCTACATATAAACAGCCATTTTATTCATTCTAAAATAGATAAAATAGTTTTGGGGGTTCTCTCTTTCCAGTTAAGAATAACGAATGTGGCTTTTCCCAGAAACCTTTACATCTCTTTGTGTTGCCATTTCGAAAGCGTAAGTGACGCAACATTAAAGTTCCCATTTTCTTATTAGCAGAAAATCTTGAAATGTGAATGTTTATTCAAAAAAATGAAGGCTTTTGCTTCTCCATAAAGAAAGCATTTGAAAAAAACATTTAAAAAAATTGGAATGACTTCCATTCTCTCAGTTTTTTTTTCAAATTGCTTGTTTCCTTTTGCAAATGTTTCTCTGAAAGCTCATTTGAGCTTAGATTTAAAATAAGAGGACATATTTTTAGGATGTTTTATAAATAGTTAAAGGGAGGCTAACTCTACAGAAATAAGTCGTTTCGTTTCTTCAACAGAACATGGAGTAACAAACACAAAGAGGGCCTACGAGAAGGTACTCTCTGTCAGTCAATAAAGTAAATAAAAGGAGCACACCAGAAAAAAATCTCACAAAAGATTGAACGAATTACAATACAGTTATGTTATGTATTAAGCCTTAAAATCAGATGCAAGGATAAGAGCATCACAAATCAGACGACATAATGGCAAGTGGAAAGTAATGACAGCAATCATCTTAAATGCACTGCATGCAAGAACTTGATGTCCGAAGCGACTTCGTATGTTGAAATTCAAACAACCGTGTGGCTTTCCAATTGCAATTCTGTTCATAAAATACCACCGAACCTTGTTCATTAGCCCCCTATGCTGCACATTTAGATCCTGACCCAACTTTCTGTTGCCACAATGACTTCTGTATGTCTGACCAATTTGTAAACTTTGTAACTATAATGACCAGGTATTCATCCTGAAGGGTAGTGTTATCAGACGAATTGCTGAGGTTCATACCCTGTCTCCCCTTGTTTAAGAGCAGTATGCTGTAGAAGTTCTGTGCCTCATTAAAATGGCACTCCTATTTAAAGTAAATGACGTTGAGCGATGCCAAAAGTTCACCGAAATCGCGAAACAAACTGCTCACAGCTTTCATTCTGTATTTTGTAAATAAACCGAAATCGATTCAGGCACACACACAATCGATGGAGAGTGACTTATGGGAGGTCTTCAAAACTTATAGCTTTGAGTGAGTGTGGACGAAATTCTTGAACTCGATGGTTCTTGAACTATATTGAAAAGTGAAATATGAAGCAAATTCAGTTGCATTGAAAAGGAGGAGTATAGAAATGTCTAATATTGCATCACGAGAAGGGTGAGCATTCTGAATAGAACAGGAGAATTAAAAAAGAAAGCGAGACGAAATTTAAGGAGGAGAAGAAACTTACATTGCAAAAATCATCAGTAGTATCGGTCGGATGAAGATATTATACCTAGTAACAGGAGAGCTATGGAGTCCGAAGTGTCGGAGGTGGAGGGATTGCGGAAATAAAATAGGGGCCACTTCCGTCTAATAATGAATGCTCTGTAAATAATTCAACCTTGTAGCTTTCGTGAAAATAAAAATTTAAATTCGAATGAAATTTGGTGCATTCTATACAAGAAATGATTTGATTTAGGCACTAAAGTATTTTTTATTTTCTTATAAAAAGTACTGGGACGTTCTCGACAATGAAAAGTGTCGATATATCAGTGGTGGATAAGAGATGGTTTTTCGAGAGAAAAATTTTAATATCTGATTGAAAATTTAGAGCAGAGAGAACGAATGCTTTATTTTCCTTATAAAACAGTAGACAATTATTTTTTCTTTAATTATTTATTGTTCTTCAATAATTTTGAAATTCATAGCCACAAATCGGTACATTCAGAAAAAATAATGACGAGTGAAATGACTCCAAAATTTTCATAATATTTGAGCATAATTTTAATAATTACAGTGAACTTATTTTCATTTAAATATGCAAAAAAAATTTAAAAGGCTAATGATTGTCGAGTTATTTTAAAATCTAAAAAATATGATGTTTTGCATTATAAATAGACTCTAAAAATGAATATAATTGCACGTACAAAAAATAAAAATATGTTTAGAAAATGCTTAATGTTTGTAAATATTGTTGTATAAAATTAATACTAGAATAAAATGCATTCTGTGGGTACCGAAATTTGAAAAAGACACGTTTCCAAAAAAATGATTTTTTTTCAGAAACTCCAGTTAGATTCATTGCTAAAGACTCCTTTAAATTTTTGAACTTATACAAATTATATATTTTTGTGGTCAGTGAAATGCCCCCTGTTTTATTTGTCTAAAACTGAAAAATCAATTTTGAAGGTGCAAATGTTTCTCGAGGCGTGTTTCTTTTATGTACGTTTGCGGACAATTCTACAAGGCTTACATCCATGAAATTTAACGCAACAATCATTCAACGCACTTCGAAGACTGAATTTTAAATTATAGAATTTTTTATTTCCCTTTTTTTTTATGTCTTGGATAATATTTTGCATGTTTATACTCGAAGAATCGTTTTTAACTGTTGTAAGGGAAAGAAAAATCAGCATGATATCGATTAGAATAAACAGTTTTAATTCAAAATTTGTTTTACATATTTTTAATAATTAATTGGTTATACATCATAATTAAATGAATTATGTAATTAAATAAATGTTGTGAAATTTGTGAACGGTCCATTTTTCTGAAAATTTTTAAGAATTAAAACTAAAATTCCTGTTTTCGACATTTTAATTTTGTTCTCTTTTCCAAATTTTTTGAAATTATCATTCGAATTATTACAATCATTTTGAAACCAGTACCGACGGAATATCTTTTTCTTTCATTTTTAATAAATTGTTTTTCTGATGAGTTTCGTCACAATATACGTGAGCAGGAATTTTTTTTTCTTCACTAGCAAGAGCGCGATGTTTCCTGGAAAAGAATCAGAGTATTAAATTTGCAGGAAAATAACCAGAGACGTTGCGCTCATTCTCATTGAGCGCTGTAGACTATGCAGACACAAAGTACAAATACTCTTATTCATGGAGCGCATGTTGTATGCACTTCTCCCATGATGAACTAAATACATAAGAATGTAGATTATGAAATGGCTTTCTTTAAATTCATATGTGCACTGTCATAAAAAAAAATTTCACCTAAAATATCAAATATTTTAAGCAGCCAGCGAGGATTGGTTTCACGAACAGTGACCCACTTCAGGGAAGAAGCTTTCCCATCATTTCAAGAATGATGAAAATTATTTTTGCAACAGTTTGATTCCATCCGTTCGTTTTTTTAAAAACATATTTACATTTTTTGTTACTTGTTTGGTTTTCATCCGCACACGATGTCATCATCACGGAAGGAAACAAAAATGTGAAAAATCTTTATTGCTCTGTTTATTTGTTTGTTTTTAATTCGTTTTTATAATTCATTTTTGTGTTATGTCAGGTAAGGGTTTCATTTTTTAGAGTGGAAGATACTAAAATTGTCGATTGTACAAGTAAATTTAGTGACTTAAAAAATATGTTTGATGGAGTCTAATATACAAACATGATTGCACTGTGAAGTACGAATGAATTTCAATCAACTTTAAGATTAATTGAAAAACTGAAAATTGTACTGGAAGTAAGATTTATTGCTGAACTGTATATGATAGAAGACCACACAAAAGTAATGAGAGAACAGACAAATGAAAGGAAACAACTTATTTTAATTTATTCACGTCAATAACTTTTATCAAATCTTAATAATAAAATTTTCTAAAATTTTTTTAAGACAATATAATTCTAAACATTTCTTTTTATCAGGAGGATAGCACAAAAGTGTTGAAATTAAACTTTCCCAATTCAAAGGGCAATGAAAAGCGTCATATGAGTCACAATGATATGAAATTTAGATGACCGATGCTTCACATGTGCTCGAAATTTACTGAGAAAAATAGTACCAAAACTCGCCGAAAGGTGGCACTGCAGCGAGACACAATATTCTTTCAATTTCTACTGGATTCCTGCTCCACAAAAGAGTGTATGTCCTAGATTGGAATCGCAACAAACTCCCGTTCATTCCACGAACCTGCGGATATTATATGTGTAGAAAATTTCTCTTATTGCCGTTGTCTTTTCAGTTTCTGAGTTTGGTTCCAAACATGGCCTTCATGCCATAAAGTTCACTTTGTCGCTTCCATCGAAATGAAAATACCGTTTTCAGCATCTCGCTGTTATTTTATAAACACCGAATTATTTAAGAGGATAACAATCTAAACATTTTTATCTGGAAGACAAATAAGTAAAATGATTTATATTATCAATAACATCAACATTAAATATGAAATATTCTTTCCTATGTATGAAAACGTAGTTTTAAAATGAATAAAAAATAAAAGAATCTTCGGAAAGCCTTCCTTTTAACCTTTCTTTTTTTATTTGTGAACAACATTTGAAGAAAAAAGATTAATGAGTTGTAAATGTACAGTATACAAAAGAGTTAAGAGTTTTTAATCTTTCATATTCTTTCTTTATATATATATAAATATATATTGTTTCTTTTTGTATATCTCAATATATTCATTCGCATATATAATATTTTATTGAAATCCATAGGTTTACATTTATCGAGTGTAATATGTAATGAAAGCTAAAATTGTTCGTAAATAAGAATTTAGCGCCTAACCGGAAGGATATATAAAGGGAGAAAAATACAACTTGGGCCTGAAAGGAATTTCGCCCCCCTCCCTGCATTCAACGAGGCAACCGATCGCTGTAACACGACCTCTGATTGGTTGAGAGAGTCGGCGCAGAGCTTAACCCGGGACGGAAAGGTTCGATAATCACTCCCCACCCCTCTTCATTCCTCTCATCCTCCGCATCCTCATCACGGAAGGATTTCTCCAGATTTTCGGGAAGCAACGGAGAAATTCTCTTTTACAGAGGTGGAATCTTTCGGGGACTGTTGAAATTTTTAAGGCAGACAAGAAAAGTGGGGGGAGGATTGTCTATACACGAGCGCCCTCTGCTGTCTGGCTGACGAAATACGACCGAGAGAGGGGTAGAGGCTGGAGTGTTCTTGCCGGGGTGGTGGATGTTTGTCGCATCGCAGCATTCCTGTCGTCCACCCTCGTCAGCTTGAAGATCGCAGACGGTAAAATCGACCTCTCTCCCCCCCTGAAACCACCTGATTAGCCGTTTGGTATTACGCTTCCGTCGGATTCTCCGCTAACCATCTCATTCTTAACTATCCCAGCCATCTTTTTTTCCAACCACTGTGTAGAAGTCTTCCGCCCGCCCCCTCACAGAACGCCCTCTGACAACCAACGGTGCTTGCTGCCAAAACGGGCCACCCCGGATACGGCCACCCCTGTTGAAACTCCAAAGGAACAAGAAAAGATAAAGAAGGATAAGTCATTACTTTTGACTATGACTTCTTTCTCAATTCGCTGATGCCTTCTGCCGTTGGATACTGCCGGACAATGCAGAACTTCATCAAGTACCATTCAGCCTTTGGAATATCCGGCAAGTGATAACGGAGTAAGAAGTTTATGTAAATTTTTAATGTTTAAAACGCCAGGAGCTTACACCTACGAAACCCATCACAGTTACTGTACTTGTAAGAAGCAACAGCGTACATATTGGTGCTGAAAATACATCAAGTGCTCGTTTGGCTCTTTTGTTCATGATGTTAGATGAACACGTGCACTAGGGCCACTGAAGTGGGAAGATACTTTCTACTCCAACATTTCATTCGAACCTGATTTCTATTATAGTGATAGCAAAGAAAGACATTATTGGAAACTTTTAAATCCTCTGTTTTATTTTTGGAAGGTCTAACTGATACAAAAAGAAATTTTTTCAGCTCTCACTCGATTTGAGTCTAGATTTTAAAAAAAGTATATGGTGATCAATAATAAAAGAAAACAGGTGAGTTCCAGTCGCTTAAAATTAAATGATTTTTTAAAAAAAATCTTCCTACGATTAATGAGGGCGATTTTAAATTTGTCCATGTGTTTCGAGTAATGATATTGTTGCATTTATAAGCTAAATCGTAAATTTAAGATATGACAGATGAGCAAAATTTGACTTGCGTGGAAATAAACCAATGGTTTTCAAATTAATTATTGCCAGCTAATTCCCTTTAATTAGTAACCACCATCAGAAGTAAACTATTTATATTTTTGGATGGACATTACATTGTTCTTTCGAATAACAATCCTCTGTTTTGCGTTTGCTAGCCCACAAGTTTCAGATTGAAAAGTTTGAATAGTAACATTGAAGCTGAAGAATTTATTACTAAATCATCATATAAATAAAATCTTCCAATAAACTGTTATTATCTTCCAATAGCTATTTAAAAGTACTGTTAAAAATCACAAAATATTGATTTAGATGGTTTCATTAAATTATAAACTAAGACTGTAATTTTCAAAACTGATGAACTGTTGATTAATAAATTAGACAAGTTGATATATCCCAAAAATTAATGGACAATTGTGATTTAAAGAACATTTTCTGATTTCAAATGCAAAAATTCATGTGTCCAAAACTTAGATACTGTTGATGGCAAAACTTTTTTAATTGGAATTTATCCAACAAATAAAACATTTCTATAAACCTTGCACGAGTGAGTAGATACTGTTGTCCGAGAAAATTCGAAGAAGATTTCAAACGTAGAACTTTTATGTCATTGAAACGTTGTAGGCTAAAGTAATTTTTAATAGATCCTTGATACCAAATATAAAATAATCTAAAATATATAACTGCTGTATGAGCCATCTTTGAAGTTATACAAAAATCAAACATGCTTCAAGGTGTCAAAAAAAAGCTGAACACTGCACTTGGGTGCTTCACACATATAAGAATGTGCCATCCTTGTATAAGCTTCCACTAAGCTAGATTTAATTTGCACCTCTGGTATTGAGCTGTTTCT
Organism: Argiope aurantia; assembly: GCA_026543865.1. Classification (NCBI taxonomy): domain Eukaryota; kingdom Metazoa; phylum Arthropoda; class Arachnida; order Araneae; family Araneidae; genus Argiope; species Argiope aurantia. The sequence goes on along the minus strand of JAPMOR010080599.1, from coordinate 733 downwards.
AGACTGGAAAGAAGAAGGATTTGGAGTTTATTTGGGGGAGTCCGAGTGTGGCATGTCAGGTTGTCGCGAACGACTTTTATTCCTTCATTCTACGAGCCATGAACATTAAATATTTGCCGTACCTGGTTATCGCTGCATTCTTCAGCTTTGGCCAACAGAAAGGTAAGACATTTTTTTAATACATTAAAAAATATTCACTTGCATAGATGTTTTATTGCAATGTTTTTGAGATATTTTAGTTTTTATATTTCATTTAGCACATTATGATATATGATAGTATACAAATGATGCAAAGTATTGTACAGAATAAGGCGAATTTTGGGCAATATTGCATGATATATATGTGCTAATCATCCAGGATAGGTTTTGAATGTTAGTACATGAAAAATATATAAAAGTTTTAGATTTTTTTCCCGTGTTATAATGAGAGTAAATCATGTAATTAGAGTGAAAAAATTAATTGAGTTATGAGAAAAAGGAAAAGAAAATAAATTTAAGATACGAATCGAACTTATCATAATCGAATTCATCAATTGATTGGATTTTTCTATAGTGACGTTGAACTTGTGTCCATAACCCTCTACCCATCATATCAGTTTTCTTTCCGTATCTCTCTTTTAGAAAATTTTTGCATCTTAGATATGAGTGGTATTGTTTTTTTATAACTTTTGCATGCGAGGGCCTGCATATTTACTTATTTATTTAAATTTTTTTATATTATTAACTTTTTAAT
>JAPMOR010080579.1:20458-67763 GCA_026543865.1 Argiope aurantia | reverse complement strand
ATAACCAACCAATATTTAAATTAGATTTTAAAAAGTTTTCATCCCATTTCTAAACTTAAATTGGAATCTTATGAATGACGCACTTTTTTATTGATCATGAAACTTAGTATAAGATATCAATATGATATAATAGTGTTTAATGTTTACAATTATATTTAAAGTCTTGAGTATCGGAATATTATATTAAACTAATGTTTAGTTTATTTTCAAAAGCATAAATAATCACGTGTGAAATAAGAATAATGATATGAAAATATAAAAAAATTTTAAAAATGAAATTTACGATCGCAAATTTTAAGTTATCATGTGAGAACATTATTATTTTTAAGTCATTATTTGTCTTAATTAATTTAAATCATTAACCAGTTTAAATCGGTTTGAAACAATCACAATCACAAACAATTAGTTTTTAAAACTTTTCATCCCATTTCTAAACTTAAATTGGAACTTATATATATATATATATATATTAAACCTTTGTTTTTTTTTAATTTTTCTAGCTGGGAACAAAGCTTTGGAGCTCAACCGATATATATATATATATATATATATATATATATATATATATATATATATTATTATTATTATTATTATTATTATTATTATTATTATTATTTTTAAAGTTTTGTTTTTAATTTTTCTAGCTGGGAAACAAAGCTTTGGATCTCAACCGATTTTGAGATTTAAAAAAAAAACCCCATCGTTTTTCTAAATATCGAGGTATGCGTAATCTGAAAGTCACGTGATTGTTTCAAACCGGTTTAAACTGGTTAATGACTTAAATTAATTAAGACAATTCGTACGAATTCAGAGAATGAATAATTTGGAAATCAAGTTATAACTTTAGCTGGTGATAATCTTTAACTATGACAACCTTCTGCATTATTTTCTAATAACCCTAAAAGCGATAAATCGACAATTTGTTGCCTAGCATTTTGAGGTTTCAAAAAACCTCAAACCAAAACAACATCATGTTTTCACGTGATAATATGACAAAGCATTTCAATTACTCTTGAGTTTTACTTTTAAAGACCTGTCAAAACAGATAAGATAAATGTACTTTGATTTTAACTTATAAGTTTTATCACATTGAAGAGAAACAAAATCAGTCAACACTATATCTAATTGCTTGTTTAACTAGCAGGCGTCTGAGAATGGTTTTCAACAACATTTTCCCTCTTCGCCTACAATACATCAGTTCTCTTTTTTCTAATGACATGCTGAAATGCAAGCAACTAGATTTGTTTTCTATAACCGAGATTGTAATAGATAAGCTTTATAATTTTAGCTTCCCTTCCTTGGCTCTAAAATATCAAATGCATTAATTTTTCATAAAAACAAGTAATTTATTGGTTAACATTATTAAAAAAGGCAGATGTGAAGAGAAATTAAAAGAATATTACAAATGTGTTTTACCTATTAATAAATAACAACTCGGTAAATACATAAAAATTGATCATGAAGTCGATAATCAGAAAATGAAATGTGATCTTTATTTTAAGAGTATTCTCATGAATAAAACTAAATATTAAATTTTACTTAATAATCATACTGAAGTTTTAAGATGTATTTTAAAAAGTCTTAAGTTTCTTTAAATTGTTTAAAATACTTGAAATAATTTTTTTAAATAAATGTTTAATATAGCCATAAAACTTAAGGACATTTTTTATAAATTTTTTAAATGCCCTGTCATTTTTAGATTTATAAAGTGAGAATGTTTCAATATGGACTTGATCGAATCCAGCCGGGGCATTAACAGCTACGATGTTTCGCCTTAGAGATTCGAAACTCTATCAAATGTTTACTATTTTTAAAAAACTGCATATAATTAAAATCAATTTATAAGTATACTTAAGATCATAAACATAAAAATTAAAAGTCAATTTATATGCTTGATAAATATCACATAAAATATTTTTTATTTATATGCTTGATAAATATCACATAAAATATTTTTTTTTTCGTAATATCGATTAATTTTTATTTTCGGCCACTACTGACTAAGAACTTAAAGCTAGAGCAGGTACACGAAATTTTCTCAAAAAAAAATTATTGAATATTTTATTTAATGAATTGTATCTTAAATTAAAGAATTAAATTAAATTGAAAACTTATCTCGTATCTTAAATTGAACGGCAGACGGTCAACCCATTGACGGACACAATTCGAAATTTTCCATAAAGCTGCATTTTAAGTTCTAAATCTATGTATCAAATTTTATTTATCTAGCTCTTTTTGCTTGTTATTATTGTGCTATCTTGTGTTCGGTTTGGTTTGGTTTAGTTATATTAACGTCCCGTTTGAAGCAACACTAGGGCAATTTTGGGACGGACCTCGTAATTCTGAACCGCGGTCAGATGACGAGGACGACACCTGACCTGGCACCCCGTCGAATATGAATACTTATTATAAATATATATTTTTTCAAAATTTGATAGAAATTCGAAATCAAATTTCTTAATTTTATATCAAAGTGTCTTTAGATTGATGATTGAAGAATGATTTTAGAAGTGATAGAAAGTTTTTAGAATGATTTTAGAAGTGATTTGATTTTATATCAAAGTGTTTTTGATGTTTTTAAAATTATATCCACCGACAGACATAGTTAAAAAATATGTTTTCAGAAGTCAAATTTGGTATTTAAATTCAGGAATGTAAATATAAATCAAAATTCAACAATAGTTGAAATTTCAGAACAGAAAACCAAAAATCCTGCCGGACCATGACTTTGATGTAGGTCAAAATAGTTTGAATAATGGAAAGCAAAATAATTATAATATTTTTATCTTAAATGAATTTATATGAATTTGTTTAGTATGAATAAAGAATTCAAAGTAATAAAATATATAAAATATTAATAAACTATTACACTATATATAAAAATAATGAAGAATTTTGTTAATTCTTGAAACCTCTCGTCAATTTTTGTATTTACAAAAAAATTAATTAAGTTTCAAACAATTAGATTAAATAAATTTCAAATTAAGCCTTCTATGTTATTTATGTAGTTGTTTATCATTAAAGGTAAAAAACTGGCCTTATGCCAGCACTCATGTCACCTCATGAAAAGAGTTATTTAAACGGCATATTTCAAAATAGCCTTAGCATATGACAACTTTTATTTTTCGCACGAAATTATTTTATTTTATTTTTATAGAACAGTCCAATGTTTAACACAGTTTCTTCCAAGAAAGATGAGCATGATTAGATCTCAAAAAGTTGGATACTTCCCATCATTAAAAGATTCAAATCAAAGCAATGCTATTTCGGAATACATTTCTCCTAAATGACGGCAGCTGACTATGTAAGTCAAGTGAAATATTTTTTTTAAAAAATAAAAAGAAACGAAGATTATGAGTTTTTGTTTCTTTCTTCATTAGTCTTTCTAATTATTAAATTATTTCTTTTTATTTTGTAACTTTAGTTGTATTGATTTAATTTTGTTTTTAATATCTTTCAAAAAAAATTTCTTACTTTGAACAGAGTTGAAGATACAAATAATCAAAATTTTCAAAATATTATGTTCTTTTATATAATATAATTTGATTTTAATTTATATTTGTATAATAAATATCTTGTAAGCAAATGAATATTCTTTTTTTTCTGGTAATAATATTTTTTGTACTTTGTTTCAGATACTTATCCAGATTTCAAAACTTAGGAAAATTCTACATCAACTTTGAACAAAATTTAAAAATGACATAGAACTAAAATAATAAAAAAATTATACTGCCTTAACCTTTTTTCTATCGAAATCTATTCAAATTTCGATTGTTATGTGCTGTTCAATAGTTTTAATAAGAAACGTTTCACTTACGCCTGTAATTAAATCCTATGTTCATTTCCAGAACCTCAGTTTTTTATTGTGCAAACAAATGTTTTTGTATTAATGAAATTATTTACGAATAAGTGATAGATAGCATTTATTTGAATTACAATATATAAATTCTATGATATTTGCTTTATTTCTCTCTATTCCCTGTATGATTAATAATTTCATAGTTATTAAATAAATTTGTTTATAATAAACATCTTCGAGATTTCTTATGATACATTTCTTGATTATACTCTTTGAAAATAAAGAATATATCTTTATATAATAATTCTAAAAAAAGGCTTAATAACTTGCTTTTACTGAATCGATTTTTCAAAAAACAATGAAAAAAAAATATTAAGACTTCCTCCTGATAACTTTCACTGACTTGAGTAAAAATACAATAAATTATCAGCATCCGAATTTCAATGAATTCGTAGATTTGAATAATGTCCTGAATATGAATACAATCTAATGAAGATTGCATATTAATGAAAAATGTAAACATTAACAATCGTAAAAACATTAAAATTCAGATAAGCGCATTATTTTTAATAATTACAAATTTAATAAATTATATACTTGTTTAATGATTTCGATTCAATGTTTTAACCTGCCATTTTTCTTTCTATAAAATTGCTTATACAAATAAAGTTACATTTGGTATTTCGACGCTGTAATTGAATGTCTCAGTCTCAAATATGCAGAGAACTTTGATCTATTTTTAGAATAGTATAATTTTTTGATACTTCAGTAGGTTATGTTTTACATAGAGAATTTATAGAATAAATTTTTTCTATAATAATAATATTTTAATAAATTTAATTTTTTTAATTAATTTTTTTAAATTATAAATTCTTAGAACTTACCAATTCTTGCTTTTATAAATTTCAATTAATTAATTGTTTACCTTTGTCGAGAATATTTTTGTAATATTTATATTTATAATATTTTTGCAGGTGGTAAGTAATAGTAGAGTCAAAACACAAATGCTGTTTAAAGTAACAAACTTAAACATAGTTATTTGAAAATTAAAAAAAAAAAATTACCTATTTTATCTTGTATTTAATATTTGATGTCAAAAGAAAGGAATAGATTGAAGCCATACCTTTTCTGGAGTTTTCCTATAAGAATATATTTTGTAAAAATCTGTAATACAGAAATTTACAAGTTACAAATTTATTTAATATCCAAATTTATCATTCAGAAATTATTATTTTTAATTTTAATATTTGTTTCATATTTTTGTATTAATATTTATCAAAAGGGTTAACTTTACGTCATAATTCTGGTGTATAAAGAATTACTAAAGAAAAAAATGCCATTGAAAAGTTTCGAAATAACAGCAAATCATTCAGATGGAGACATCATTCCTTTTTAAATAAGTAATCAGAAGTCATCAAAAATTTGGCATTTCAGGAATTTCCAAGCTATCTAAAATAGAATAAACGTAAGAATTATTTTAAATACGATGTAACTGATAATTTTATTGAAGAACATAGGACAAATTTTTTATTGTAGGCTAAAGAAGTATCTCAATAAAGTCATCTTCGATTTGAGTGTCTAGAGAAATTTTTTAACAAACAAGGATTTTTTATAGATAAGAATTATTGTTTGTCGTATTTCAGGAAAAAAAATTCATTAATTTTTAAAGCGAAACAAATCTAAATTGAAAATAAAGGAGTTTACAGCTCTGAATCCGATCTTCAGAAATTTTGATATACAGTGGTGGCCAAAAGTGTGGACATTTTTTGAAAGTTTCATGTTTTTCATCTTTGCGTGCTTGTAGAATAGATTAATTTTCACTTAAATACAAATGTTTATATATCACATTGAAGGTAATTTAATGTAAAATTTAATAACAAAAACAGTATTACAATATCTGTATTACAAAAAAAGTTACGCTTATTTTAGTAGAACAAACAAACACAAATCGTTTTGAATAATGACGTGTTTTGTAATAAAAGCGTACTAGTCAATCACAAACACTGTTCTGAGGATCAATAAAATATCTGTAACTATAGTTTAGGTTATTTGGAATGTAAAAGAGTTATTGTTGTGGAAATATTTTGCAGAATGATGCATACTAGTACAATTAAATAGAGTATTGCTGTTTTTTAATATTTTAAGTCCTTTTTTTTAATTAAACTAATTTTAAACAACGTCATCAACAAGAAAAACTGATTGGACATCTACAAAAAGAAGTCGAATTCTCATATTGAGAGAAAATAGCCTCTCTTATGCTGAAATTGCAAGACAAGTTGGTGATTCAGTGACTTGTTCTGGTGTATGAAAGTTCTGTTTACGTAATGAAAAAACGAAATCATTGGAAAATAAGGTCAAATCAGGCAGAAAAAAAATGCACAACTGCTACTGCCGATAGAAAGATTAAACGGCTATGCCTTCAAGATAGAAAAATTTCATCAGATGCCATTAGATGTGAAATGAATGCAGCTGGTATTGCAGTAAGTTCAAGAACAAAAAGAAGAAGGTTATCAGGATTTGGACTACAAGCTAGAATTCCAAGGAAAAAACCATATTTAAATCAAAAGCAAAGCGAAAAACGAGTTAAGTGGGCAAAAGAATACATTAAATGGTCAGAAAATCAATGGAAGCAAGTAATCCGGAGCGATGAGACTAAAATATCGCTCTTTGGTTGTGATGGTAGAAAATACGTGAGACGTAGACTAGGTGAAGCGCTTCATCCTGATTGCATTGAAGCAACTATAAAAACAACAACAAATGCCATGATTTGGGCATGTATGTCTGCAGATGGTGTGGGCCTAATTTAAGTGATTGATGGTATCCTGAATGCCAAAAAATATATCGAAACTGTCGTAGAACCAAAATTGATACCTTCCATCAGGGATTTCTTCCCCAACAAAGCACCATTTATTTTTCAGCAGGATTCAGCTCCATGCCACACAGCAAAAGTATGCAAAGCATGGTTTCAAAATAAAGACATAGATGTATTACCATGGCCAGGAAACAGCCCTGATCTCAATACAATTGAAAATTTGTGGCTACGTTTGAAAATTCTTGTACGAAAGAAACGTCTATCCAATTAAAGACAACTTATTGAATCTATAACTGATTCTTGGCACCATGTGATTACGAAAGATGAACTCCAAATACTCGTTCACTCGATGAAAAGACGCTGTGAAGCTGTCTTAAAAAATAAGGGTTATCCTACTAAGTATTGATTGTGTAATTATCACTTTTAAAAAATGCAAATCTAAGATAGATATTACTAAAATGTGCGTAACTTTTTTGTAATACAGATATTGTAATACTGTTTATTAAATTTTACATTAAATTACCTTCAATTTGATATATAAACATTTGTATTTAAGTGAAAATTAATATATTCTACAAACACGCAAACTTGAAAAACATGAAACTTTCAAAAAATGTCCACACTTTTGGCCACCACTGTATGTTTCTGTGATTAAAAATTTCCACATTGCATCTGTTTTAAAAAGCAGACTTTTTAAATCAGTAACTTCTTTGGTATTTCAGTTTAGAATATTTAAAATTGCTTATTATTGCATTTACTATATTCGTTACTTTGCCTTTTATGTCAAAAATCTAATCATTTTGTTAAAAAAATCCATGAACATTTTATACGAATTTTTAATTTATCAAATACTTTTGAAAATAATCCCTTTCATAGAATCAACGGATATTTCTATAAGGTTTTATAAACTGAAACATTTCCTTCTTCCTTAACCGTTTTTAAATCGAATAGACTTCTTTACTTCGAGACTAAACATTTTTTTCCATATTTACATTTACCATGCAGCGGTACCAGCGACAACTAAATGTATCTAGTATGAGTAGTTTTCAGCAAATGTTTACTTGGCGCTGAGCACACTGGGAGTTCCGCCATGGTAGAGAGTAATTCCTGTCTCTAGCAGCAAAAGAGCTTGCCGAGAAAACAAAGTGGCCATATGGCTGCTTATCAATGGTCCCGATATGAAAGTGTGAACTAGGTCCTTGAGGAAAACCATCTGCTGTGATCCTGTCGGGACAGATTGTTTAGAAAAACGAGACTCGCCTTCATTGGCCGAAGAGAGATTTTTCACCCTTTGAATACAGTTTATCTTAACTCTTTCAGGAAAATTTATTTATGTACAGAGAATATATCATCTAGACTCACTGTCTACTAGCCACTGTCTGTACAGTTGCATAAAAGGCTGGATTATTTCTGTCAATCCCAGAGATAACTTCTAAAAAAGCAATTTAAATTTAAATTATTCTTAGCTCAGTTGCAGCATATAAAGCATTTAAAAATGATAGCTGGGTTTAAGAATAGTGCTGTCAGTTATTATTATTATTATTATTATTTCAGCTAAAGCACAGATAGAGAATTCATTTAATTTAAGATCATATTTTGTCATGCAGTTTGAATCCTAAAATTATTTTCTTTGATTTTGGATGTAGATAAAAACAATAATTAGTAACGATAGAATTTATCTTTAGGAAAATAATGAATATTTCTGGAAGTTTTAGTTTCTAAGCTAATTTCACGAATAATTATTTATATATATATATATTTAGAAACAGTGAAAAATAAATTCACAAACGAAATGAAATGTATTGTACAATTTAGCTATATATAACATAAGATAAAATAAACAATCCACGACTAAGCCAAAGGAGGTATTATATATGCCGTCTCTACAAAGTAACCCCACCTAGAAGAAAGACACAAGCGAGACTGGTCTTTACCGAAAACTGGAAACCGACATAATTTCGAAAGCTCTCGAAAAGCCTCTTAAGCTACGTAAGAAAAATAAAAAGAATAACGGAAAAGAATAATTAAAAATCAATCTATATTACTATATATATAATTTCAAATACTATTGATTATGTTTAAAGCAAATAAAAAAAGTATTATTCAGCTTTCAGAGAAAGAGAATTATATGTCATTATCACGAAGAAAATTGGTAAATATTTAAAAATTTTATTCTAATAAAATAGATACAAAAATATAAAATGCATCAAATAATTTTGCGAAGACAACTTAAAATGGCATTTGACTAATTATAATCTTAATAGTGATATTTCTTTGAATGTGCTGCTTATAAAAAATAGCTTGCCCGATTCATCTTCTGATTCCAGAAAAAATATGAAGGTGGTTTCCATTATTTATCTTAAAGATAATTAAAAAATGTTAATTAAAACTGCTCGTTAGTAAATCATTAATAAAGCGACCACTAATTAAGTGACACCATTTACTTGAAATTGTATATTTCATTCATATTAAGCAAAATTTATTTTTATTTAATAAAATATCCTCCGACTTGAAGACTTGATTAATTTTACAATTTTATAATGTACATGTAGTTTGTCTATGAATTAAAAAATGATAATAATTTGTTTTGGTGAGTGGACTTTAAAGAAAAAACTGTGATAACAATTGTTTCCCTAAAGAACAATTAATAAGAAATATGATTAACTTCAAAAAAATGTCAGTAAAAATTTCTCAATTATCGCATGTTGTGAGTAATTATAGCTGCCAAAACGTCAATATGAAGATTATCATGTTGCGCCCATCCAAAAGATCATTTTAAAAATCAGAGTATATAAGATACATATAATTTGAATCGTAATCTTTTCTCCGAATCTTTTATTTCGCATTTAAGTTGCCCAAGTGAATAATTGAGCACATTAGTTTCAAGACATCCAAAAAATTATAACTTTCATTTTACTAATTTTGATAACTCTGGTATTCTTATTGTAATTATTATTTTCTGCTTACTATACATAAATAGATCAATTAAAAATATAGATTAATTAAACCTTATTTTTTTTCTTATATTCACCAAACATCTACTTATCAGAAAATTCGATATTCCACTACATGAAGTACGAGTTTAAAAACTACTGGAAAACTAATTGATAATTTCATATTATTCAAGAGGAAACAAATATTCAAAATGAAAATTGAATAAAGTGTTCAATGTTTCAAACCTGGAGTCACAAAAATTAAAAATGAATGGATATAAAATATTATTTGTTCTGATAAAAAGCAATACGTGATTTCAAAATGGCCAGCTACTACTTAAGTTTGGATATTTTTTTTATCTATTTACCTCTCTCTCTCTCTCTCTCTCTCTCTTTTCCGTTTCTTTTAGCAGATAATCTGTATTGAATGGTTCTTCTTCTCTAACGTCAAACCCTACACATGACTATCGGTAACAAATTGAAATACCAAAAGAAAACACAGTTCTAATCTAAAAGTCTGTACCTTAAAATGAATCCTGAAGTCATGAGTTTTTTTCTCTCTCTCTCTTCATCCGAAGTATTTGTGTTTGGGATATAAATCCTTAAGGCTCTTGCAGTAAATTCGAGGAAGCTACACTTTGAGGGCAATAAAGTTAATGGTTGACTTCTTTCAACGTTTTTAACAAAAGGCGTCGCTTGGGAGAAAAGAGAGTGGATTGCTGGGGATTTTTAACAGGACTTCAATGACGTGTGATATTTGAAGCGATTCGTTCAGCAGAAGAATCAGCACGCTTCAATTCATTCGGAAAGCTTTCCTTCAGAGCAGATTGGACTGCTCCTGATGATAACGTACTTTTTATGTGAAATTATGCTTATGCCAATCAGATGCCAATCCAATGGATCCACTGTCTGCTGAGGCATAGAGTTGGAGTTATCAACAGCTTTTTTTTCATTTATGACAGTTCTAAGTGATATAAATTCTAGATATAATATAAATGACAAAGGAATATCAATAATTTAGCAAGAGATTTTTGTATGATTGGACATCGAGGTAAAAATAACCATTTTGCTTAGATTAAAATCACAGTTTCTATATACCTAAAAATATGGATGAATTCAGATTGATGAAAAACTTTTTTGATAGATCTGATCAATTTTTCAGAAAGAATTACCCTTTAACTATTAACGGTACATATAGAATCAACTAACCTTTCAAAATTATTTAATTAATTTTTATTAAATGTAGTTAGTTCTCTTGAGGTAATTTGCCTAATGTTCCATGTTCTGGTTTAGAAATCATTTGGGAAAAATATTCGAACAAAGTTGTCTTATTTAGAACTTACTCTCTTCATTTGCGTAGAAAATAAAGAGAACATTTTTTTTTTAATTTGGCGAAAAAGGGCGTCAAATAAGTCAAATTTTGAAGAAGATCAACTGAAAACCTATGAGTTTTTTACGAAAAATTATTGTAATGAATTGTTTTAGTTATTTAAAAATACATACTCTTTTGCATCTGTACGAATTTGAAAAAATATATATACAATGTAGGTGGGTATTTTTAATGACTCAAAAAGATTTTCATAAGATTTTTTTTATTTTTTATTTTGGTATATCTTGAAAAAACGATTTTGAGTTCAAAAATTCCTATGGCAGCCATAGAAATCGATTAATCAATATCGCAAAACTTCATGTTTTCAATTTTTAACTACTAACTAAGAGGAAACGTGGAAACAGAATTAAAAATTTAGAGAAATCTGGAAACTTTCAGGGGTAATTCTGAAATTTTTTCTAACATCTTTAATAAAATTTTGGAAAGGGTGATGTTCCTATGTTCTTACTTGCCTATAATTTCTTTTCTACTTTTAAGAAACAAAAATAATTTTATAAAACAATTTCATACGAAAAAAATTATATAAATATTTTTAGAATTACTTTAATTATATTTTGTCTTATCAAAACTAGTTGAATCACATAAAATCACATTTACGGAATAATGGGAAAAATAAATTTTATTTGCACTATTTTCTAAGTGTTTCTCAAAATATTTTAATTGTTTTCATTTCAAAGCAATTAAAATTATCAATGGATTTTTTGAAAGGCAGTAAAAATTATTATTCCCAATGAATTTTTTCGAATTTCTTCTTTAAAAATCTATTTTCATATATATCATTTGTCTGTTTATTGAAAATTTAATAATTCAAAATCTAGGAAGGGCATATAAAGTATTAGAAAATATAAATTCAAAAAAATTAAATAAATTTCGAAGCGAATGAATTATAAGTAAAAAAGGACGTTTTTTCAAAAAGTCTTTTATATATTTATTTTTTATTTATAAGGAAATCTACTACTTTTCTCTTTTTTTTCCTATGTAAGAGAAAGTTTCTTCATTTGGAACACCTTAACATTTTATTTTAATGTACAGTTATATAGGATGCAATTTTTTTTAAAAAAATAGTAACATTTTTTGTATTATTTATTTATTTTCAGAAGTAATTAATTATAGAAAATTATTGAAAATTTATTATCGAAATTATTATTTATTATTGAAAATTATTGAAAATTTATTATTGAAATTATTATTTATTATTGAAAATTATTGAAATTTTATTATTGAAAATTATTGAAATTTTATTATTGAAAATTATTGAAATTTTATTATTGAAAATTATTGAAATTTTATTATTGAAATTATTATTTATTATTGAAAATTATTGAAAATTTATTTTTAATTAACTGTAAAAAAATGTATCAAAATTCGTAAAAATGGTCTAATGGGAGATATTGACTTTCCAAAAAAAATCACAAATTTCTAAAACACGATTAACGCAAAATTTTTCACCCTCATATTCATACCAACTATGAACCCAAATATAATCTTTTCAATTTTATATAACTTCTTCCATCTTTGGATCCTCATAATAAGAAACCCCCAGTACTTCTTGCCTTTGTTCTTTTCAGTCAGTATTTGATGTTTTTCTTTTCCTTTTATTTTAATTTTTTAAAAATTTCTTTGGCTTCAGCTTGTGAAAAATTTGTGAAAAGTACTAGTGATTAAAATTAATTCCTAAAATAATTCTCTTATGTGTGTAAAAATGAGAAGTACAGATTAAAATTACGTTTCAACACAATGTTTCTTTACTTATTCAATATTTGTTATAAAAAATAAACTAAAAGTCGGTATTTCAATATTATGAAATAATTCAGGTCAATTCACACGATAAAAGATAATGAAAAGTTATTAAAATCTCTTAAATAGCATTCAGCAAATATAAAGTTTAGAAGAATTTTGTAACTTTCAAAACTATTTGCTCCAAAGATACACATATTTTAGATAAATAAAGAAATAAATGAACAATCATTTTCATTCGTACTTTATTCACTAAATTGTATGCAATAACACCCTTTTTTTCACCCTTTCTTAAATTTTAAATTTAATAATAAAAAAAGGAAGTAATATAGGAGTTAAGTCCTCAAAATTATTCTCATATGAAATCACAGATTAAAAAAATGAAGCCCGTGGAGAATTATTTTAAAGATTGAGTAAAAATTATTGGCAATAATGCTTGTATATAATAATCAGTAGGCTCGGAAGGATTAATAGTTGCTAAAAACTTCATATAAATATTTTGTGTGATGCCGTTCTCAGTAAAATTATCTTAAACTTCAAATTTTGATAAGCATGAAAACTTATTTTGATTTAGAAGCCTTGAAAAGTTCTGTTTATTGTCGTGTGCATTTCCTTAATTTTCTATCGGCATTTTTATTCATTCATTTATTATAATAAATAGAAGCAATATCTAAAATGGGTACATTAAAAAAAATTATTAATTTCATTGCTATTAAAATTCACTTGAAATCTTATTTTTAAATACAAACAGACTTTATAATCTTTACGCTTATAAAATCTGATTGTATTTAAAAATAAGATTATTATACTAAATAAGCATACTTTACACTGAACACTGAAAAATAATTTTCAATTCATTCGAATTTTCAGGTTTTGATCATCAGCAAAGGATTAAAAGGCCAGGATTAAATATTATTAGCAACAATAAAAATGGTTTGAATTTTATTTGAGCAATGCAATATAATGTTGTAAACACATTTTAAAATTTTGAAAATTTTGAAAAAATTACATAGTAGATTGATATCGTTCAAAAGATAATTTTTTTTTCAGTTTTAAGAAGACGTAGATAGCATTTTTAGAAGATATTGAAATTTCGCTTAGTTTTTAAATTTTAATTAAAATTACAAAACAAGTGTCTCAAGATGCAAATTCATATTCTTCAAAGTATATATATGTCAAGTTTAGTAGTTCTAGGTCTGAAGGTCTGTCCTGTTTAGCTCCAACACACAAATATTCATCCTGATTATAAAAAGATATAATTTTTCATCTTTATATAACCCAAAATCCATTACAATTTATACAAACATTAACCTATCTATTAGTTAAATTTTAGCCATAATTGTAAAATAGGCTCTGTTTAAACATGATTCTATATAAAATGCAGTTCTGTTCATTCACGTTCATACAGTATTTTAGAATGCCTTGTTGTAAAATTCAAATATCTTTTCCCATAATAAAGTTAAACGAAAACAAAACACTATAGTAAAATTTAAAATGAACAATTATTTGATCGCCTTTGACTTTAAATATGTATATAATTTTACTTTCATATTTTTTTGAAAAATCTGTTCAAAGAATAAAACCAGAAAAAAATTTTATAGTATGAAGCTAAAAGGATTTTGGATAAATTTTTCAATGTATAGTTACAAACGTTGCAAATTTTCATGTTAGAAATACGAATTGCGATTTCCAATATCTGAAACACGTCCTTATCAGGTGTTTATTGAAAAATATACAAATATGACTTATCAGAAAATATAAATTTAAATAATTTACACTTGAATCGATTCATTGATAGTTTTTTTATTCTTATACTTGAATCAGTAATTATTCTTAAATTGTTTTATGCACTCGCTTATAAATTATACATAATTCAATTTCATGAATCATGTTTGATAATTAATGTTTGAAAAATTTGATGATAAGTAAAGTGAGAGATTTTTTTAGTTCGAAAATTCGGTATATAAAAGAAAATTTAAATTTGGTGCTTTTATAATCCAAGTAAGAATTTCTCATTTTTGACATTTTTATATGTATCTGAAACAGCAAGCAGCATTTGAAATCTTAATCCCCAGTTGAACTTAGTTTAAAAATTTCATTGCTGTTATTCCAATTTTTAAATATTTACCATATATGTTTCTTTTGTAATTTATTTATAAAGAAAAATTGTCCATTCAAATGAAAATTCAAAAGGAATAAAGCTTCCATCTATACTTTTCTCCATTGTGAGTTCAATAGGAAAATATTTTCAATGAAATTTTGAATTAAGAATTCATTTAAACATAGTTTTATTGCGGTAAAAAAACTAACGGAAAAATTGGTGTAAATTATTACTTAAAATTGAAATTAAGTTTTGGAACTGAGTGTTTTTGAATTCATGGCTTTTATTATAAATAAAAATCCCACAAATTAATAGGATTGAAAATTACTTTTATTCTCACTGTTTGATTGACTCATTTCGACCTATAACAAGTAATTTACTTCTTATATTGTTCATTTGTTCCTAAGTTATATTTTTTTACGTTATGGAATGCTACAGAAATATATAAAGTAAATTTACATTGCATTTTTTGAAAAGTGTAATTGTTTCGAAGCATTTGAATAGTATTATTATATAGTAATATTATTTACTTAGTATTATTACATGGCAGATGATAGATATAATAAATTATACAAATATTAAATATATATTTGTGAAATTATTTAGATAATTTTTTAATGAGAACTTTAAAACTTTTAACCGCTGAAAAGATTTGACTAGTTTTTTTTAATATTTAATATCTGAAATGAAACTTTTGATTTAATTATCTAAAAAGTATAGAAAACGATAAAAACGAATCAAGCAATTGATAGGCTTTCAATTTATTTCTTAAAATACTTAAAGCTTAAACTTTTTTTCAGAAATTCAATTTATATCTATTCTTCATTTTCTGCAATCATCATATAATAAAAAATAAAATGTTTCAGAAAAATTAGAAGTGTAAGTGCAAGGGTTTTATGTATTATTGTTAAAGTATACAATTCAGCTATTTCGTGAAATAATCAATCATGATGTATCAATTGTTTCGTAGATTATATTTTATGCAATAACTAATCATGATTTATCAATTATTTCGTAGAATATATAGTTATTTTTGAAGTAACTGATCATGATTTATCATTTTTTTGTAGAATACATAATTATTTCATAAAAATAACTTATCATATTCAATGAAAAAAACGGAATTCATACTTTAATGATAATATATACACTTAAAAAAGACAAAAGAAAAAAAAATCAAGTTGAAGGGGAAAAAAAAACTAAACAATTACAGCTGTAGAAAAAGCTAAGTAAAATACAAAAAATATTTGAAAGCAGAATTGAATTTCTGACAGAAATAGTAACTAATTTCAAACAGAGAACCTTAAGTTCTGATATTTTTATTGTTTTAATTAACACCGCCAGGATCCTTTTTATTACTCGCATGCCTGCAGATAATATAGTTACAAATTATTTTCTTATCAAAAATACTTTTTACATCTTATGCACATTAGAAATAAACTTTTTATTCTTATTATTTGCTAAGCATGATTACGCATTGGAAATATAGCAGAAAGTGCGGAAACAAACTTTGTAGTAGAAAAATTGAGTTATATCATCTACATAAAAAATTCCATTAGCATGAATATATTTATAAATTTAAAATATTTTTTAAATTGCCAACTTTTTAGCATGTAAATAATTAGGAAGTTCAAATCATAGGCACATAATAAATGTAATTAAACCCCTTTTAGTTATATAAAATCCTTTTGTACTGTTTTACATGCAAAGATAATGGGAAAGTTTATCAAAATTCGTAAATATGTGTTAAAATTTAAAAATTTTTCGCATTTATTTTCGAAATGCTTTTCTAAAAGTTAATTTGTAAAAACATTATTTTAATAGAAGTTGCCTTGTTTCCTTTTAATCTTTCCAATAAAAAAATAATCAGTAAAAATATTCAGTAAAATATCCTATTTTAAATACAGATAACAGCTTCGTAATTTATTTTACAAATTTAATTTACAAATATCTCAGCTCTACTGAAAAATAAGGTTTAAATGTAAATAATAAGGATTTTTAAAAAAAATAATGTTTAAAATAGGAATTAATAAACCTCTATAAAAGGAAATTTTCACAATTTCTTTTTAATCTGAAATAGATTTTGAATCAGAAAATCAAATAAGAAAATTTCTTATAATTCATTTCTTGTATTTTCTCTAAATTTTTTTATGGAGTTATGTTTTATAATTCTCAACACTGACCGTAAAATTCCTGAAAAAGGTAATAAACATATAACATGAAAATGTATTTTTTTTGCATCAAAATTTTCATTGAATATCAAAAAAATCAAATTTATGTAGAGACTTATTGCGTAGTTATAAAATTTTTCCTGCATGTACAAAGCCAATAGCGCAAATATATATTCTTTTATTTATTTAGCCATTTTATAAGAAAACTTGAATGTAATTGAATATTTAGAGGTATTGGAAAATGGAATTCATTCAAAATATTGCTATTAAATTCACTGAATAATTGAATTTCATTTCAAGAGAGTAGCAATTGATAAATGTGCCGTCGTTAATAAATCGATTTTATAAACTTCTATTAATTAAAAAAAATCTCAATTTCAGTCTACAAATCATTAAATCTCCTGTAGGTATATAATAAAATTTAGTCGCAAAATGTCTTTTCTTTGATGATTTTTTTTTATTTATCCATACATCTCTAGGAAAAAGGATGTCGCAGAGGAGAGAGGACGGACTTGCGCACGCATCCATGCAGGGGCGCTGCCATCGAAATCTTTATCTGATCGCCCCCCCTCGGGTCTTACCATTCCAATATTTTTTTTCTCACTTGTTTTTGTCGTGAGACATCCCCTATCTTTAAAAAACCCAATCCTCTGTAATTCGCCCCATGCCGACTTATCCCGCTGTCCAACACCGAGCGATGGATCCAGAGATAGAGGGGCGCCTCACTCTGATACTGGGGCTGAAAACTTTGGGGGGGAGGGAAGAAGGGATGGAAGAAGATGGAGAAGAAGGAGAGGGGAGAAGGGTGGCACCGCGTCCTTCAAACGACCCTAGCTTTGTGAGCGAACAACATGGAATGTCCCGAAAGCTCTTGGCCATCATTCGATCATCGGAAAAAGGGGCCCCCTTTTCTTGGACATGATTTTCAATTACACTTTTCGGCCTTCTTTTTTGATGAAAGGAAAATCTGAAACTACTTTTTGTTATTTGAGGAAAATATATATATTAATATTTAAATAAAACTGTTAAAAATTTTGAAACTATTCAGCCTATATTGAATCCATTATATTGCTTAGAACAGGTGCAGTTAGGATAGTTTACAATTAATCTTATACGGTTATTTTAATTATTGAATTTTTTTTAACATATATTAGATTATATACCATTGGAATTAACTTTTCAATAAAAGAAATGCTGTATTCTAAGAACGAAAATAAATGCACTTACGAATTTCAAGACTAACATTTACAAAATTTGTAATATTTTAAAAATACTGACTTAACAAATACTGAAAATGTCAATATAGCACACATATACATCTTTTAAAGAAAGAAGAATATATCTATATTTTGTACAAAGCTACATCTCTCTCTCTCTCTCTTTTTTTTAAGAAAACATTACAATGTAAAAAAAAAATGTTAAATCTAAAAAGGATTTGAAAATTTATTCAATACATAAATAATATTTTTATCGTAAATAAGGTATTTCAAAATTTGAAACGTATAGTATTTAAAATGAATTCTTTCATACTATTTTAAACGCAACTTTTCCATTGACCTTTTGAATGCTAGTATTAAATTCTTTTCAAATACTTTCGAGCAATAGGAAAAAATTAATAATAGAACTAAGCCTAGATGAATATAATTATTTAGTTTACTTTAATTTATTCTTTTTCTTTTGTTTTTATGAAATTTAATTTACTTACAGAGATCAAATTTAATGAAACAGTAGGGAAAGCAATTATTGAAAAGTACTAACAAGGAATGAATCCTCAACAATTTCATCTTTGTTAAACAGTGCCAAAAGCAATATTTGAAAAATAATAAAAAAAGCATAAGATATAAAATGATCATAAATAATCAATTTTTAAAATTTTCATCTTTTACATTTTATACTAATGGAACATTAAAATAAACGAACAATATATATACTATAAAACTAAACATTTTTAATATTAAAATTACTTTTTCTTTATAGTTAAATTAACATTTATTGAACTAAGCAATATTTTTCATAGTCAATTCAAACTTTTATGGGAAATCAAAAAACTCTGCTGAAATAAGTAAAACTCTTTTATACTTTATAAGTGAAACCTTTTAACGGTTTTTTTATTTGTTTGTTTAGTACTGAGGCTCTAAATAACCATCATAGTTATTTATATATCTGTTATTATTATGTAAAATAACAGGAATTTAAATATTCATCGACCACGAATTTCGTTATTCGCTAATATATATAAAGAGTGTCTGTCTAGGTAAATAAAATTACATTTTATAGAAAATTTCGGAAATATTATGACAAAATGAAGTTGGCTTTTTTCTTTGAATTTAATGTAATGTAAGACATCATGTGAATGGGAATATAAATATTTCATAGATAATTTATGTTAAACAAAGTAGTTTTTTTAGTTTTAAAATAGTTCACTTGTATTTTAGTCTGAAATAAAAATAATTTACAATAAAAATGAAGTAATTTTTCATTAGTGTTTTAAAAAATGGCGTTAAAAGTTAACTAAAACATACTACTTCTACCAGTGCAGAATTCATAAAATAAAAAAGGAAGAACGAAAAGAAATAAATAATAAAAGAAATAAAAAAGATATAAGGATTCTTGCTTATATATAGAAAATTCAGTAATATTAGCTACTTTATTTAAATATTCTGTTTAGGAGAACACAAAATGAATAAGATTTTTCTGAAATAAAAATAGAAATCTTCATATGAAGCTCTTTTTATATCAATATAAACATATTTGAAAAATTTAGTGAGTAATATAACTATGAATACTGCTATTTAAATGTCTCAGGGTTGGACCATAAATATGATAGGAATGAATTGAAAGTTTAAATATTTAATTCTATTCATAATCTTTCTTGAGTGAATATTTTACATCTAAACACTTTTAAAAAGAACTTTTTGTCGAAAAAATATTCACAATTGTTCAGTATGTTTCACATTTCTCACTACATGATGACAAAAGTGAAACCCCTCAGCAAGGACTGTTTACATCAAATATATATTAGAAATTTCTTCTACGAACTCTGAAAAGGGTTATTAATGGCAAAATATTTTAAACTAGACTTGGAAGACTTGAAGCCACCAGCACATTTCACTTTAAAATTATATAATTCAAATCTTTTCAGCATCAAAATTGATTTCACAGAACTAGAAGAAATATTTCTATGATCGCAGTATTGATCATCATAGGTAGATATTTGCAACACATTCACTTCCTTCACTATGAAGAAAATACCTTCGGGTTCTTGATGACAACATTCCTGCAAGATAGAGGGCCCCTTCTGCGATCGCAGAAGGGGTACAATGGGCACAGAAATGGATTCCATTTCTTCTCTAGGTGAGGGAAGAAAGCACTAGAGATGGATTTTCTCAAACACTGTCGGGATGTTGGTGACAACATCCCGACCGAAAGGGGCCCCTTCTGTGATCACAGAAAGGGTGGATGGACGCGGAAGATATGAATTAATCCACTGGTCGTCCGAAATAGGGAGAAAGGCACTGGGGGCCCTCTCTGTGATCACAGAAGGGGCATCGGTGGAGGAAAAGGTAGAATACTCACTTCACAGTCTTTGCAGGTCCAGACCGAGTTGGCGTTCTCGCAGTCGTACCTGTCGAGCAGTCTTCGGAAGCGACAGGCCGCCTCGCGCGCCCTCCCGTCGCTCTCTCGAAGCCGGGCCAGGGCCCCGGCGTCGCAGGCTCGCACCAGGCGGGCCGGCTCGTAGGCGTCGCAGAAGCGGAGGCGCACGCTTCGTCCCTGGGCCCCGCACGCCTCCCAGGGCCCCACGTCCTCGTCCAGGTGAAGGCACTGGCGGAAGGTCCCAAAGGGCGGCGGAACTTCGGCGGAGCAACAGCAGCAGCAGAGCAGCAGCAGTAGCACGATCAGAGCAGCGAGACACTCGGTGCGATGACTCCCATGCTCAAATCTCATAGTTCATCGGAATAGGAACTAGGGGCAGGGGAGCGGGGAGCGTAGTCCGGATCGGGGCACCCGTCCACATAGCAGGCGGGGGCCCCGGCTAGCGGCGGCCGCCGGGGGGGCCCCCCACCCGCGCGACCGCCTCCGCGGGTCTGGTGCAGAGCCGAGAGGCGATCATGCTCCGGGATGGAGAAGAAGGTGGCCCGCCATCTTGGTGGATGGGGGTCGAAGCTGGCGGGGCCCTGGGAGCGGAGGGCGCATGCCCCTCCCGGTCGCGGCGGCCCTCTCTTAGGGGCCCCCTCGTCTCTCCTGGCCTCGCGGATCCATGGGAAGAGATAGCGATCGCGTTACCCCGGGTCGTTTTACCCCCGACGGGTGAGGTCCTCGTTCTCTTCGTTCTGCCCGACGACAGAGAGCTCTGGCTCTCCTCCGCTCGGCTCCTCTCGGGGACGGCGCACGCGCACAACGCAGTGCGGAGGATGCGGATCGACCGCACGCTCCTCCCGCACCCCCCGCGCTTTTTAACCCGCTAGTCCACCCCTGCTCCGCGGGACGTGGTCTGCGCGACCTTTTGACCCACCTGACGACACCCCTTCGCCACACTAGAATCGCCTCCGAAAATTTATTCAGTCACTTAAAAGTAACAGATTCCTCCAAACGATCGGGATGAAGAAGATCACGGACCCTCCTCGCCTCCGGAGGAAAAGAACGGACATTTGCCGAGTTTTACAAGTTATTTGCAATTGCTCGGACAGCGCATGCTCTGTGGCTCGCTATTCTTTACGATACCACGTGGATAGTTGGAGGTTAATTGGCGTATTTTGGGCAGAGAGTAGGCCTCGCACACACACGCATGGGACACTCCGTTACATGAAATCACTCCGTTTGATCGAA
Organism: Argiope aurantia; assembly: GCA_026543865.1. Taxonomy (NCBI): domain Eukaryota; kingdom Metazoa; phylum Arthropoda; class Arachnida; order Araneae; family Araneidae; genus Argiope; species Argiope aurantia. The sequence continues at coordinate 45,993 of JAPMOR010080579.1, read as the reverse complement.
AAAGAGAAATTTCAGAAAAATCCGAAGAAGTTCGTTATTCCACATCTCGAGAAGAATGGATTGCGTTCGGTTAAGGATAAATTTGGTTGTAAATTTCTTAACCTTGAATCTAAACGTTAGAGTGTAATAATTTATTCCTAAAAAAATAGTATGCAAACTGATGATGTGACTTGATGAAAAAAAAAAGTTCGAATTCTTGTACATGGTATATTTTTAGAGGAAATTTAGTCAATTAATATCAAAATGCAAAATAACATCTTCTTGTTAATTTTTTAAAACATCAAATTTAAAATTCATTTTAGGTGGAAATCGAAATTAAAAATTATGTTGCTTATATTCCAAAAAATTTTATAAGATCGTTGAAAAGTAAAAGAATTTTTTGAAAATAAGATTTAATTCCGGTACCTCTTTTATTTTTACTTAAATTTAATTGCATACTTGAAGAGTAATTAAATTCTTATTTGAATTCTTTTTTCTAAAGAAAAGTGTTCCTTTCTCGGAATTAAATACATCAGTCTAATTTTTTTTTATCTCGTACATTAGAAGATTGTTGCGCTTAACAAAGAAAATTTATATTTAAAGATAACAGTTCCTGTTTTAATATATTTAAATAAAACAAAAATTAAATAACCGATTTAGTTCTAAATTTTTGCACCAGTTAAAATTTTTTTAAAAAAACAGCGATAAGAGACTTCTTGCTTCACATTTTTATTGAAGTGAGAATTTCTTCCTAAAATGACGATACAAACATTTCATAGTAAGTACATTATTACAATTCTATTTCTTAATGATGACTTCTTAAGAATTAGAAATTTATTTTATGAAACGGTGAAAAGGGGCAAGGATAAATAATTCTGTTCGAAACATTTTCTAATATCGAAGTTTATCAAAAAAAAAGTCGAATTAAAAGTGGATTATGCATGAAATATTCTTTAAATAAATATTTTTTTTAATTTTTATTTATTTATAATGCTGACACTGATAAATGTATATTTTTCACGATTAAAATATTATATTTATAACTTCTTAAAAAAGAGGATCAGTGTTAACATAACTGAAAAAATAACTCAAGTGCATAATAAATATTATAATTGCATTTTTTGTCAAATCCTTTTAGTAAAAAAAATTGAATTATTTTATTTTCCTAATTGTTTTGTTAAAATGTTTAATTTTATGCAGGATGGAATTCATAAGAACTCAAGAAATATCTTTTTATTTCTTTTGTTTTATTTAATTTACTAAAAGTAATTTGATTAAAACTTTAATTCAAATTATGATTCAACTGCATGACTTGAAAATAATTTCATTCATTTAAAATCCGATAATAAAACTCACAAATCTCTTTTAAAAGACTAGAAAAAAAATGAATAGATAACTTAGAAATTTATTATTAAAAATAGTAAAGGAACTAGGGACGAAAATATTATATATCTGAGCTTTCACTTTCTTTATATTAAAAATAAAGAATTTAACTGGTAATATTTTTGACATAATGCTACAAAGAAATAGCATAAATTGTAAAAAATAAATAATTGGATAATTTTATATATTTATAAAGAATGAATGAAAGTGAAATGATCATACTTAGCGATAACAAAATCATAACATTATAATTATCTTTGTAAACATCCAAAAGTTGAGTAATATTTGAGCTGTAAATAAAGCCCAAAGCTTATTTCCAACATTTTTGATGGCAAAAAAATAACTCTCATCTTATTCAGCAATTTATTTTCTGGGATGATAACAAGACTTTTCTAATATTAAACATATATTCCTTACGAATGTTGAAATAAATTATAAATACATGCTTTAATTAAGACTTCATAGTAAAATTATTTTTTAAAGATTTGAAATAATCACATTATCAATCTACAAAAATTGATATGTTGCCAAAATTTTGATAAGTTATAATGCGATTTTTAGTTTTGTAATTCTACCTCATTTATATGGATGTGACTCAAAATTTTGAAAATTATTCCTAAGTCGTCTATTAAAAATCTTCGAACAATCTCTAATAATAATAAAAATGAATAAATGTACTGCAGTTTCGTAGACCTACAGCTATTGAATTTGTTGTTTCTTGTGGCACTTACCACGGACAAGCCCGCTGTTCGAAGACAGCCGATTTAAGCCTAAGGGGAAGCGTGTCTTATCTTTATCGTAGAGCCAACTTGGGCCAAGCGCACAACTTCACTACTCACGCATCTCTCATTCGCTTGCACAACCCCTTTTTACAGGAGGGCACATTCACACAACGCACAGATAAAACAGGAGGAACAACCATGCCCATCCCGGGACTCGGGCTCGCGACGCCCAAATCACGGGGAAGATGCGCTACCCCTATGCCAGGACGCCGGCGTTATTGAACTTGACACAAAGATGGGAATATACACACCACGAAGCATTTTTTAAAATTTTGCTTTAAAATTTTTCTTAATTAAAAATTATTCGGAATTTTATCAACTTCCGCAAAAACTTCTGAATGCATTATTGTTCAAAATACTTCCACAAAAACTTCTGAATGCATTATTGCTCAAAATAATTTTTCCAATGTTTCAAAATTCTGAAAATAATTTTTTTAATGATAGTTTAATAATCGTGTACATTTTTTTTCTAATTTTTAGAAACTTTTGAGAATTGATTTTTTTCTGCCAAATTTGCAATAATAAATTATATTTTTGATCTGAATTTTAAGCCATTTCTGTTATTTCATCAAATATTTAATCATATTTAATTATGTGATTTTATTCCGTTACTAAAAGTTAGAAAAGGATTCCATTTAATATTGTTTAGTTTGCGAGACGAATATAAGGTAAAGTTACAATACCATGAATATAGAAGAGAGATAAATTAAACAATTCTGTTTTTAATAGCGTTGTGATGTCATAATGGTGATCTTCCTTAGAAAAGTTCATACGCACAGTGAACAGGAAATATGTAAGGTTATTAAAAATCATGGTTTTAATATCTGACCATATGGAATCATGGAGATGAAATTACATCTAAGTGTTAATAGTTATAATATAAATACTGAAATTAAACGTAACTCATTTTCCCGGCAAACCAGCTGAACGCCAAAAACGGCTATTAAAAGAATATGAACAAGAACGAAAGAAAGAAAGAAAAAGGAACTTGTGCTTAAGAAATATTTTCTTTAAAAAATCGGGTATGCGACTGAACTATTTATTTAATCATAATCGAAAAGAAATTCAAGAATTTTTGACAGAATGTAATTTAAAGTCCTGATAGCACATAGTTAATTAATGTTTGCGTTTCTGATTTATGCGTTTTTTTTTATAAGATTATGAGGTCTAATATGTGATTCATTTGAGATTTTATATTCTTTCTAACGTTTTTACATAAAAACATGTGATAGAAAATGCTTTCGCAATAATAAAAAATACATGTACATATTTGCATATAATATGGATTTACATAAGTAAAATGTCTTACAAAATCATAATAAACTTTTTTATACTTGTTTTCAATTGTAAATAAACTATATAATATGAATGAAATTGTATTTTATGCATCCCTGCATGGCACCAATGAAGATTAAAAGTATATATTGCTTTTCAAAACAAAATAAAAATTGAAGAAATAGAGATAGATAAATAAGGAATTGAAATCTGAGTCCGGTAACATTTATTAAAAAACCATAAATAATTCTTTTTATAAATACTGAAACAATAAAAAAATTTCAAACTATTTCCATTATGCTAAACATGACTCTTTTTTTTTTTTTCTTTTTTTTTTTTTTTTGGCTTTGAAAATATGATTTTTAACAGGGATTTTATCTAAACCTCATTACCGATTAACTTCGAACACTTTTTATATTACATTTTCAAGAAATTGTTGTTTTTATCGGTTGGATAAAAGTATAAGAATACAAAGGTCAATGTAAATAAATTATAATTTCTCTTTTCTTTAAATCATAACAACATAAAAAAGCAATAAAGTAATATTTGTTTAAAATAGTTTTCGTTGTGGCATCTGCAAGAATAATATTAAAAATATTAAAAATAAAGGAAAATGTTTTAAATCAAGGAAATTTTCTCACTTTTGAAATGTAAAATAAAATATTTGAATTATTTTTAATAAACTATTCCAATATTTTGATATAATTTGACTTTAAATAACTTAAGTAACCGAAATCACATATCAGAATATTTAACACTTCATTACTTTGGCATAAAATTAACTTTTATTCTGCACACTAATATTCGTGTCATTGTTTTTATCTTTTCCATTGATAAAGAAGAAATTCTTTGATAAGTAAAACTTACTTCAATTTTTATTTTAAAAATCTAATTTAGGAAAAAATTTATTTATCCATAAAATGCTGCACAATATAATTTTACTTTACTTTATAACATAGCTCTTTTCAATTCTTTTAAGCCTTTACCTTACTTTTCTTATGCGTGGACATAATTGTCTCTTATGCCTTAAAATATAAAAGAAATTGATTTAAAAGCTTTTATAGTCGGCTTTTCAAATCATATTCATTGACTGTTTTGACTCAATAATATTATTATCTCTATTTTCTTTTTTGAATATTAGATTTAATTTTAATACTCGAAAAGATTTTACTATTAATCTCGAAATTTAATAATACTTTCATTTAAATCCTCATTTTTAGATAGATATCTTTTCATTACTTAATCCATATTGTTGAAGTTGCAGATAAACAATGTTATGAAAGTGTGACATAGATAATATCTAATGAAAGGCAATAAATATACATCGAAGTGTTAGAATTGATTTTTTTAAATATTTTTCAAGGAACAATATTTTATTCTGATTTTAAAAATCAAATCAAGGAAATTTCGAAAAGAAGCTGATTAGAAACTAAATAAGTGTTACAAATTTTTTAATTAAATTTTCTCAAAAATTTATAAAATTAAAATTTTTGAAAAACATGAAGAATTAAAATTGATAATTGCCGAAATTTAATCGTATTCCAATTACCGAAATAATAAATCATTTAGTAAATGTTTTTGATCATTTTAATAAAATTCATATATTCAAGAAGATTAAAAACTGAATATATGTTCGTGCAATTAGCTAGTCATGCTTACAAATTTAAAGAATTTTAGATAAGACTGACTGAAGGAAGGTATTCCAATAATAAAATAAATAAATATACATTTAAAAATATAATCTACTAAAGAAGACATCCTTGATTCATAATTTTTTTTTAAATGGTAACATTACATTTCCTTTAAAATGTCGATGCTCTTGAAAATAGATTTGTTTCTAATCCTTTTATTTTCTAATTTTGGAAGTAAAATCTTGACTTCTTCTACATATATTTGTAGATCGAAACCCGTACCCAAATACATTTATTAATTCCAAGAACGCATATATAGATTTCATCATTCAGTCGAAATACGTTCTTGTATGAAAGCTATTATAAGTAAAATACACTGGTGTGCAAAACTTAAGCAACAGGTAAGTTTTTTACCATAACTTCACGAGAAATCATCTGAGAGACATGAAATTCAGAAATGAGATACAGCATTTTGTTCTGAAAGAATGACGAAACCATAGTTGCGCAGAAATGAATACAATGCATACAGTATGGAATCAAACAAAAAAAAGGCTTTATTGAACTCATAGTATCGTTACACATGATTGTCTGTCCAAGAGGAAGAACAGCAAGCAGATGTTCCTTAGTATGGGATATGCCCTCCCCTTACTGCAATGGTTGCTTCGCGCCGTCTCCCCATACTCAGCACCAGATTGTCCAACAGTTCTTGAGGTAAGATTGCCCATTCCTCAATCAGCATCTGTTGAAGTTGTCGGGTGATCCCAGGAGGATGTAATCGTGCAGCAAGGCGTCTCCCCAAAGCATCCCACACATGTTCTATCGGATTTAAATCAGGGGAGTACGCCGGCCAATCCATTCGAGTGATATTTTCACTTTCCAGGAGCTCCTCAACAGCATGAGTCCTGTGTGGCCGTGCATTGTCATCCATAAAAACGAAGTCTGATCCAATGGCCCCTCGGAACAGACGCACATGGGGAAGGATCACCTCCTGACAATAGCGATCTCCAGTTACAGAACCTCTGTCGAAAACGTGGAGCTCAGTCCGCCCGTTCATCATAATGCCTCCCCAGACGATAACTCCAGGACCACCGAAACGGTCTCTTTCCGTGATGTTACAAGTCATTCCCAACGTCAGTTGATTTGGAGAGAGGTCGGGACACGGTTTCCTCCCAGTAACATCATGGAAAGAGAATGCCTCCCCTCGTCACGGCCACACAGGATTCATGCTGTTGAGGAGCTCCTGGAAAGTGAAGATATCCCTCGAATGGATTGGCTGGCGTGCTCCGATGATTTAAATCCGGTAGAACATGTGTGGGATACTTTGGGGAGACGCCGTGCGGCACGATTATATCCTCCTGGGAACATCCGATAACTTAAACAGATGCTGATTGAGGAATGGGCACTCTTACCTCAAGAACTGTTGGACAATCTGGTGCTGAGTATGGGGAGACGGTGCGAAGCAACCATTGCAGTAAGGGGAGGGCATATCCCATACTAAGGAACATCTGCTTGCTGTTCTTCCTCTTGGACAGACAATCATGTGTAACGATACTATGAGTTCAAGAAAGCCTTTTTTTTTTGTTTGATTCCATACTGTATGCATTGTATTCATTTCTGCGCAACTATGCTTTCTTCATTTTTTCAGAACAAAATGATGCATCTCATTTCTGAATTTCATGTCTCTCAGATGATTTCTCTTGAAGTTATGGCAAAAAACATACCTGTTGCTTAAGTTTTGCACACCAGTATATTTTCAGCAGACGATATTTTTTGTTTCCTTTTTTTTTTTTTTTTTATAACGCAACGTGAAATATAAAAATAAATATTAATTGCAAGCATAGAAAATATTTAATCAAAATTTATTCTTTAAATTGCAGAAGAAAGGCATTAGTGGTTCTACCGACCGAAAAATATGATTTTGTTCTATAGAAAATTATCTAAATTATTTCCTGAAGACGATATTTTGTCTGTTTTCTATAAATGCGTTAGGTGTGAAAGCAAGCAATAATTTAAGCATTTAAGAAACATACATTCTAACTGATTGTAACCGCAAATCTGGCAATAATATTATTTATTTCTATGAATATCAGATTCCCAAAGATTAATTATTTATTCAAAGAAATTTTGTTTCCTTCGAATTTCCAACTACACATTATATTAATTTAAAATCTCTTCTCTGAAAGTCATTTATTTAATAGTTTAAAAATCTTAATTTTATTTTGAATACATTTTACTATATTTAGATATTTCCAAATTTTCTGATTTTTTTCCCCATTTCTCTGATGAAAATATTTCTTATTTAGCCCACAACAACTTCAGCATAAAAAAGAATCAAGGAAATGCATTAGAAGTTAGCGAAACTTTGGTCAGACAGGAAATTGATTAAAGTTAGCTAAGAAAGTCAGTTATAGCCAAATAGCCAAAAAAATCTTACGTAACCAACGGAACATTTTAGGTGCTGTAAAAAGTATTATCATTTTTGGTCAGCGAATGAATCAAAATATACGAGATCTTAATGAACTTTGAGATTTCTATTTTTCTATGACATGAGATTGTTTCTATACAAGAACATATTCTTTATATTCTGTTTTTAATATCACTGCAGTGACTGACATTTATTAGCAAAAGATTTCAGGCAAATCTACTTTAACTTGGAACCATCTTACCTTTTTCACTTATTTGTATACAAAATAAGCAAACAGAAAATATTATAATTATTAAAAAATTAAACTCCAGATTTTGACCAATCTTCATGTTCTGGGCCTCCCTGAAATTCGAAAAACTCGTTTATGTAATTATGTCTGTTAGTATACATATTAACTCGAAACACATTGTGTACAAATTAACTCTTTGGGCTACGTGGATAAAATTTTATGCGTTATTTTTTCACCAAAATTATAGATTTTATTTAAATTCCGTTCGATATCCATAGAAAGTCTATAGACCTAATGGTATGAATGCAAGTGAACACAAGGGGCCGTGGTGGCCTGTTGGTAAGGTCTCGGCTTCGGAACCGGAGGGTTTCAGGTTCGAGACTCAATTCCACCGAAGAACCGTCGTGTAAAGGGGTCTATTGCACGTTAAATCCGTTGTGACTAAACGTCCTCCCGCTTATGTGGTGTGATGTGGAGAGGGGGGTGCCAGCTCAAGTGTCGTCCTCACCATCTGACCGCGGTTCAAAATTACGAGGTCCGTCCCAAAATAGCCCTAGTGTTGCTTCAAACGGGACATTAATATAACCAAACCAAACAAGTAAACACAATAGTAATAAAACACAAAGATCTGGATTAATAAAATCTGGTATATAGATTTAGATCTAAATTGTAAATGTCAATAAAATTTGGAGCTAAATCCGTCAAGAAGTGAACCACTTGTAGGTCTATATTATTGTGTATATAAACTGGTGTGCAAAACTTAAGTAACAGGTATGTTTTTTGCCATAACTTCACGAGAAATCATCTGAGAGACATGAAATTCAGAAATGAGATACAGCATTTTGTTCTGAAAGAATGACGAAAGTATAGTTGCGCTGAAATGAATACAATGCATACAGTATGGAATCAAACAAAAAAAAAGGCTTTCTTGAACTCATAGTATCGTTACACATGATTGTCTGTCCAAGAGGAAGAACAGCAAGCAGATGTTCCTTAGTATGGGATATGCCCTCCCCTTACTGCAATGGTTGCTTCGCACCGTCTCCCCATACTCAGCACCAGATTGTCCAACAGTTCTTGAGGTAAGAGTGCTCATTCCTCAATCAGCATCTGTTTAAGTTGTCGGGTGTTCCCAGGAGGATGTAATCGTGCCGCAAGGTGTTACCCCAAAGCATCCCACACATGTTCTATCGGATTTAAATCAGGGGAGCACGCCTGCGAATCCATTCGAGTGATATCTTCACTTTCCAGGAGCTCCTCAACAGCATGAGTCCTGTGTGGCCGTGCGTTGTCATCCATAAAAACGAAGTCTGATCCAATGGCACCTCGGAACAGACGCACATGGGGAAGGATCACCTCCTGACAATAGCGATCTCTAGTTACAGACCCTCTGTCGAAAACGCGGAGCTCAGTCCGCCCGCTCATCATAATGCCTTCCCAGACGATAACTCCAGGACCACCGAAACGGTCTCATTCCGTGATGTTACTGGGATGAAACCGTGTCCCGACCTCTCTCCAAATCAACTGACGTTGGGAATCGCTTGTAACATCACGGAAAGAGACCGTTTCGGTGATCCGATCGTGAGACCGATCGTGACCAAACGTCCTACCGCTGATGTGGTGTGGACAGGAGGGTGCCAGCTCAAGTGTCGTCCTCACCATCTGACCGCGGTTCAAAATTACGAGGTCCATCCCAAAATAGCCCTAGTGTTGCTTCAAATGGGACGTTAATATAACCAAACCAAACCAAGCAAGTGAACACAATAGTAACAAAACACAAAGATCTGGATAAATAAAATCTGGTATATAGATTTAAATCTAAATTGTAAATGTCAATAAAAGTTGGAGCTAAATCCGTCAAGGAGTGAACCACTTGTAGGTCTATATTATTGTGTATATATAAATGTGGTAATCTAAAAACGCTGCGATATCTATAACATAAATTTGAAACACAATTTTAGCGTCTAAATAGTAGATATTTTTCAAATTTTAAATAAATTGAAAGGTCTACCGGTCTTCTTCTATGACGAATGGTCTATTGTTATAGTTTCTAATGCTCAAAATTTTTAAATAAATGAAATTTCGATGTGAGCTTGCTTAAGAAATCATAGTCCTATGTAAAATTTTGTTTTCAACTGGTTTGAAATATAGTTCGTATCTGTCAAAATAAAGTTGAAAATACATTGAAATACATTTTTTTTACTAAAACTCAAAATCCAAAATTCTTATTTGCAGGAATCTGATTTTTTTTTTTATTTTTAGCATATGTGTCTTTTATGACCTTGCCCGATATTCACAATTTATGCGGGGAGGGGAGGCTGTAGGGGATTGTATCTTTATTAAAAAGCATGCAGAAAAGTTTCAAAAAGACTATTTACCCTGATTTGTCCTGGAAAATCTGTGTAGCCTGAATAATGTCTGACACACTAGAGTATGCATTTAAGCACATTGAAATTAAATGTATCGAAAAATAATTTTGTTTTGGGCTAGTGTTTTTAAAAATTTGAATGAAATTTTAGGAAACTCTAATGGCGCTTTTAGATTTTCAGGGGATCAGCACTTCAAAGGCCAAGCCGTTTGATCTCAAGCTACTATATTTAATAAAAATGTACTTTAGAGGGTGAAAAAAGTGCAACCAGAAACGATTATTTGGAATTTTAGTTAGAAAATTAGAAATATATGAGATTTTTTTTTTTTGTATTTTTACAATAATTTAAAGAAACTCTACTGAACAAAAATTGTTTACATGCCATTTTCAAATTAAAAAAAAAATAATTTTTAAAGGTAAGTTCTTTTGATTTTTTTTTAAATTTTGACATTTATTTATATTGCATAATTTCCAATATCATGTATTTTTTATTGCGCTGAAATTTAAATTGTGCTCATTGTTTCGTCAAATGTTTAGTCGTGTGATTTTTTCTATTCTTAAAAGCAAAAAAAAAAAAAAATCATGCTTATCGTCTGCGCAGTTTATATAAGAAGCAGTTAGAGGAATATATAAAGAGATGCTCAGTTTATATAAGAAAATGAAGTGATCAACTTATGAAAGACAATGGGCAATTAGGAGATGAATAGCACTAAGCAAATATACCGAGAGAAAAATGTAAATCCATTAAAATGCAAACTATAATTACGCATTATGACATAAACTCATTTTATTTTTTTCATTTACTCTCGGATTCATACCTTGCGAAACTCATTCAATTCCTAGAATGCCATTGACAATGTAGGCTCTGAAATTATCTCACCTTCCTTGGGGGTAAAATACTTTTATGCACTTCTGTACTAAGCGCTCTTTTGTCAAGCATTTTAAGCTTATTTACTTATTTTACTGCAAGAGCAAAACAAATCTCATTGTTGGAAGAATGATTATAAAAATGATTATAACGATTAAAAAAAAGAAGACTTTATATTAGTTTGTAAGTCAAACAATAGCAATAAATATTCTCACATAATGCATTTATTTCATAAAAATATTTTATAAATACATAAATTGGCTTGAATTCTACTCAAAATATAATAGTTGAAAGCCAACATTACGATCAGAAAGTCTTTTATACTTGAGGTGAGTTACTAATTTATAGTTGTTTCTTAAAATATCTTTAAAGCCAATAAAAATACAAACAAATGCAAATGAACGGCCTATCAAAATCAAATAAAATTCAAATCATTTTCTTAAAACTTTTCTGTGAAAATAATACGCAAACTTTAGAAACACAAAAAGAAATTATTTGACCCTTAAAACTAAATTGAAACATAGTTTCCAATTTAAATTGACACGCAAAACCCTTTTCATTACGGTAATTGAAAAATTAATTCTTTTATTCTATTTTTAAATTGTAACCTGATTCGCCGGGGAAGATGTGTTTCACTTGAAAATAGGGATAATCTATAAGTTTCCTTTCAGAAATAATCGTTCGAGTAAAATGAACAGTAGTTTAATTTCTACACTAAATATAAAGTGTTCCAGGCGCCTACCACGCTTTTTTTTTCTTTCTTTTTTCGATGTCTTTGTCATTTTTTTTCGAATTATTGATTTGGACCATAACTTTTTGAAAATATCAAAGTAAATTTTAAATCAATCTTAAAATTATAGCACGTACCTCATAACTCCGAATAAGATGTGAAACGTTAGTACTTCCTCGAGGTACTTCGTTAACGTTAACGTTAAACGTTAGTACTTCTATAAAGGTGTTCCCCCAGAGAATGATTTGCATGGCATTGGCGTGCAATAGTTACGAAATGCTACCCTTTGGCGTGAAATTAGCGTTTTTACTGAATCTATCATATAATTTTCGGCGAATATTTGGGCGATTAATCTCGGGCATGCGATTAATAGTACCCAAAAATCAAATTTGTATTTTGGATGTGTTTTTAATAACCGATTAAAATAAACATTTGATAGAAAACTGCATTTGTAGTTACAAAATTCCTTACCAAATTTCATATATTTAAAGCATTGTGTTTTTGAGTTATCGAGTTTACATCTTTCTTAAAGTACAGACCGACAGACGGTCCCCTCTTGTTGAATTTGGCTTAAAATTAGACAGTTATTTATTACACCATATATTATAGAAAAGATATATATGTATTATAGAAAAGAAATATGTATTATATGTATATATATGTATTATAGAAAAGAAAAAATGCAATACTTGTTTATTATTAACCATAAAGAGAATGTCTCCTTGAAGGCATTTACATATAAAATTATTGAATGGTATGAAATCTGATTTCATAAAAAGATTATGAAAGAAATCGGAAAAAGAGTTCCAAAAAGAAAGTGATTAAAAAATTCTGGAAAAATAAGAACAAAAGCCGCCAATAAAATAAATATGGGTTGTCGGAGCGAAAGTACTATATCAATAATGAAATCAACAATTAATGCGCTGAAAATGAGTATTCAAAATTTATTTAACATTCGAGTGATACAAAATGCCCGTACGGAAATGATTGGCATCCAGTATGAAACTCACAAAAATGTTCTTTTATTAATCGTCATTAAGTTAAAACTTTCAATTAATTAAACTTACTTTTGTGTATAAAATATGTCGCTGGCAAATATTTTCTTTCGCGAATTTCCTCTCTCAATGCGTTCAATAGTCTAAATATGAGATCTGATGTCATTCTGTTTCTTAGTCTTAGCTGCAGATTCCTCCTAAGGTGGAAAATTATTTAATGGTTTCCCCGTATTTTTTTAAACGTAATCGGATTATTTAACATTTAAAATTTTAAGCCTTTGTTGAAAATGTGAGTTTATTCACAAGGAAACTTTCATTAGTGTATAAAATCTTCATTTTGATAAATCTGTACTATTGATGTATAAAAAGATTCACTTCATGAAAGCAATAAGTTCATTCATTTACTCTATTAATACTTTTATAATTTGCAAATATAATGAAAATAATCAGAATTTTTTTTATTGTTCTCTTGATTAATTTTCGAATGAAGAAATGTCACTTTTATGTAAAACAATTCTACTCTCAATATATTATGACAATGCTCTTTATGTTATGATTCCCTATTCGCCAATTCAGACTTACGGATTTGAGGCGTAAAGACAACGTCGATTTGTGTCCAGTTTTAAAATATCAACAAAGAAAAATTCAGAAAGTCACTTTAATTCTTAACATTTCGTTAAAATTTTATAAATATACTTATTTATTATATTTGGTTATACATATTTATTACTCAATTGGTTATTATTGACAATCAATTGGTTTGCCGGGCGATCGGGTTTTAGATTCAGTAAAATCTCTTATCCAAGGTTTGATGCTTTTGATTTCCTCAATAAATTATTTTTAGGCAATAAATTCTGCTATTTAATCCATATTATTTTAATTGTTATGTTCATTGTGTAATGAAATGTCTTAATTTTAGAATGCATGCTTCTTTTTTTATTTAAAGAATATATGTGTTTGAAATAGCTACATATAATTTAAGAAAATTATTTAAAAAATGTATACATTATTTTTTAATTAAAAAATTTTAAATGCTAAATTTTATGAATTCAAACAATATCCCAGAAACAAAAATCACATTATAATAATTCAGAAATAAAAATGAAAAGTCCTCTTTTACCAATATATTTTTTATATTGCAAAAAATATTTTGAAAGCATTTTTAATGGTAGAAGTATTCATATATATGAACCATCATTGTATCGTATCGTTTCAAATTTGCAGTTTAAATCTAATTCTAGTACACATGAAGATCTTTTCTACAAATGTTTATCAAAGAAATTTGAAAAAAAGATTTAAAAATTATCATTGCTGCCTTCTGTAACAATAATGTGAATCTATAAATGGAAATAAAAATTTATAATCAAATGATTGCACGTTAATGCAATCGATTTCCGTGTCATTATATTGTTATTAAAAATGTAAATATCTGGATAATCTTTTTTTAAAAAAATCGTTTGTTATCTCTCACATTTACAGTGGCTCCCAAAAGTGTTCGTACACCAACATAAATCAATTAAAAACCTCATTATTTACCATTATATATTCTTATTTTTACATGAAAATTTTTTCATTGCATATTTTTACAGTTCTTAATAAAGCAGTGAAGAATAAATTTTAATTACGATGCAAATTATTTTTTTAAAAATGACAATAAATAAAATTGCACAAAAATAGGACACAAAAGTGATCATACACTTTAAAAAAACATCACTAAATATGAAATTTTCTAAATTTTTATAAATGTTTAGTATTTAGTAGGATATCCTTTATTCTTTATAACAGCTTTTAAACGTTTGGGCATAGATTTAACTAAACGGTCGGTTACTTCTGCACCGATCTTGTTCCATTCTTCGATCATTACTGCTTTCAGTTGAATTTTCGATTTAATGTCGTGACTTCTTATTCGCACCTCTAATTCTATCCATATATGTTCTATGGGGTTTAAATCCGGTGATTGAGCTGGTGTTTTAAGGGTTTGAGGGCAATGATAGAGGCAAAAAAGACGAACATTCATGGCCGTGTGCTTAGGATCGTTGTCTTGGTAATGCACGAAGTTATTTAAAAGGCCCAATTTTTGTGCTGACACTTTTAAATTATTATTGAAAATATTTATATAAACTCTATGATCCATTATACCATCAATGAATACTAAATTACCTACTCCAGCCGCTGATATACACCCGCAAACCATGAACCTCCACCGCCATGTTTTACTGTTCCAACTAAATTCTTGGGATTAAGTTCTTCGTTTTTTTTCTCCATACAATGATTCTCCCATCCGACCCAAAGATGTTAAACATACTTTCATCTGCAAATAAGACACGATTCCAATAGCTCTCTGGCTGGTTTATCATAGATTTGGCAAATTTAAGCCTAGCAATTCTGTTCTTCTGACTTACAAAGAATTTTCTTCGTGCAGAGCGGCCATGTATACCAGCATTCCGAAGAATTCTACGAATAGTTTCACAGGAAATAGAAGTTCCATTTGATTCATTATATTGTGAAGTAAACTTTATTGCACTCAGACATGGATTTTTTAGAAATTTACTCACAGTATTTCTTTGACTTCTAGCTGACAGAATTTGAGGGCGACCATAACGAGGCTTTTTTGCAATCCTTTTTCCCTCTCTGTAACGTTTTATTATGCTTTGCACCGTTGAATGAGGTAGATAAGTTATAGTTGCAATGCCTCTAATTGATTTTCCAGCTTTAAAATGAAATATAATTAATTTTCGTACGTCTAAACTCGTTTCTTTACGAATGCGCGTCATATCTAAGAATAAAGTAAATAGAATAAATAATTGTGATATTAAATACTGAAATCAAACGATTTTAGTGTATTTTTCAATTAGAAGAAAAACAAGCCGCAAAAGATATTTTTATGATGAATTTAAATAAATAATGTTTGGATGTACGAAGACTTTTGTGTTCTAATTTTGTGACATTTTTTATTTATTTATTTTTTAGAACAATACTACTTGATTTTTTATAAAAATATTTGTTCAGTTTTATTAAGAACTATTTAAAGGTGCTAATTAAAAAAGCCAACTAATAAAATGCTTTATTAAGAAGTATAGAACACAATTTCTGCAAATTTCTTTAGTGTACGAACACTTTTGGGAGCCACTGTATGTAATTTCATTTCTGATTCTTCATTAAGCTGTGCAGTTAATTAGAAGATTTTTTTTCTTTCGTAGCAACATCAGAAGAAAAACAAATGATTAAATAATTGATGAAAAAATAAAAACATTTCAAACTTTGTTGCAACAAGATAAATTAATACTGAAAATTATGCCAAAAAAATTATAAAATTGTCAATATTAAAAAAGTGCACAGGAATTTAATTAGTACGATTTGAAAAACAATATTTTTAAATTTTTATTGAAAATAAATTTTGGGCAATATCATTATCAGTATCTATCGCGAAAAAATCGTAATGCCATTCATTTTTTTATTTAAATAAATTTTTAAAAAATGCTTTGAACTGCAAATTACCACATTCTAAAGTATAATTGTACCAAATTTAATAATTTTAAGACAAACAGTTTATCCTGTTGAACGAGTACACATATTCACTTCCTTTATTATTAGTACAGTTTAGTGCTTTTTTTTTTCACAAACCAGCACATTTTAAACTAATCTACTTATGATCCTATTTCGTTCGAGAAAATGTCCTAAACTCTATTTATGCATTAAAAAAATCCCCTGACTCTAACTACACATGTAGTTTTAAAAAAACAAAAAATAATTGTAAATGAAAATACGTATAGAAAAAAACAAAAGAGAAAATATAGTATTTAGATTCAATGCTCTTTTCATGAGAAACTATCTTCTTATACAAATTTCGCAAAAATCATTAAACTGAAAAATTAGACTTTTTTTTTTAATTTTATGCTTTAAAACGTAGGTTATAGCATCTTCAATGTTTATTTATGCTATATTTCTAACTAATATTATGTATTATAAAATGATAGTTCTCAAATAAGCCAGTGAGAGTGGTCTTCTTAAAACTTTCTTGCATACTTTCTAATAAGCTTGTCAAGCCAGAGAACGCCTTTCGTGGCATTGGCGTACAGTAGTTTCGAAATATTAACTTTTGGTATGAAGTTAACATTTTTACTGAATACATCCTGTCATTTTTGGCAAGATTTTTGGCAATTATTCCCAGGCATGCTATTAATAGAATTTGAAAAGGAAAATTGTGTTTTAGATACGTTTTTTTTTAATCGATTGAAACAAAAATTTGACACAAAGCTAAATTTGTAATCACAAATCTCATACTAAATTTGATGTATTTAAGTCATTGTGTTTTTGAGTTATCGTGTTACAAGTTTCTGAAAGTCAGCCCGACAGAGAGTAGTTTGATTTGACTCAAAATTTGAAAAGTGTCTACATTGTAGACGTTAAATCTGTATACCAAAAATTTTATCTATCTAGTTATCTCTTCGCTTTGTAATTATTGTATTAACTAGAATTCGAGCAAGAGGACAGACTTACTTCCTCTGATCAAATTTTATTCAAAAATGGATAGAAACTTTCAAATTTGGTGTAAAGGCCGTATACCAAATTTCAACGACCTAGCTCAAAGTGTTTTGGAGTTATCTTTGTCACAAACAGGTGGACATTTTCAAAAATGTGTTTTTCTATCTCAGGGAGATCCAAAACAGAGAGGAGATTCGTCAAAATTTCGGTTTCGAATTTATTTATTATTTTTTTTTGACGATTATTACAATTTTTCTACACTTCATATACGCGAGATTAATAGTGTGAACAAAAATTATTTTAAGGTTAAAGCGTGATTTTTGCTAAATCCAAATTATTGTATTCAAATGCTGCAATACTTCTCAAATCATATTTCTCCACTGAACAAAACAAAACTTTTAGAATTCAGAAATTCAGCTAAAAACAAAAACTTGATGAGAAAAAAAGGTACTGTTTGCTAAAGATTTAATATTCCATTCTAAAACAAAATTAAATTTAGTAAGAAAGGACAACTGTGTGGTCACAGCAAATAGTTCTTGTACTTGATTATACAAAAAAAGAAAGTTTGTGAAAAGTAAAATATCATTTGATGTTATAATTTTAAGGTTATACATCTTGACGTATTATCCAAACTAGAATTTTCTCTTTAGATTAAAAATTACAATCTTGTCTTTTCTCTCTGCTGCCTCATTTCTATATTTTCGTTATTTTTAGCTTGCTGATATCGTCATTCCTAGATATTTATTACTTTTTAATTAAATACTGATTCTTTTAAATTCATAACATATCTATACCTTGTGTCATCATTATCTGTTATTTATTAATCTTTATTTTCTCTATTAACCACCTTTAACCGAAATTTTTCGCCTAAAAATTTCAATTAAATATCTTTATTATATTTAATAATGTGGCTTGGTCTAGATGGCTTCCTCAGAAAAATATTTTAATACTTTAAATACAATAAGCATGTAACAAATACTTTTTTTCAAACTTTACACTGTTCCATTTATTGTGCAACATATCTTCTTAATTTCCTGTCCTTTCCCCTAAAACTATCTTGGAAAAACGAAAACTTTTAGATTTCAATCAATACAAAAACTTTCTTGATGAAACAAAATATTTTTTTAATATAAGCACAGAAGATTGAATTATTCAACACTGAAGTTTTATGTATACTACAGAGATTTTTTTTCCTAATTTGAGTAAAAATTCATTGTTTAATTTATCGATTTTTTTTTCAAATATGATAGGCATCTGTATTTTAATATTAAATCTGTGTACCATATTTTGCCTATCCAGATTTCTAAGATTTGTAGTTATTGTACATCTCGGACAATCAGAGAGACAATCTTCGTGTGCATGTATTTCATTCAAAATTTTATAGAAATCTACAAATTTTACTAGAATACTACATACTAAATTTCATCCGACAAGCTATAATCATTATTGTATGCACAGACACACAGACTTAATTCCAGAAACGTGTTCCTCTGACTCAAGGAGAAATTAAACTTTCTTACATACGAAATTTGCGAGTAAATAAAGAAGAATGCTTGACAGTTGTTCTTATTAACAAGACATTGAATTTTCAACATGAATGATTATCACATTTTCGATATTTTTTATTGGACGTAAAAGTGCTGGAAAAATTAATTTTCCAGCATTTCAAATACATTAATATAATCGCGTTTTATTTGACAGCTAAAGATAATATATTTTTTTAGTTATTTCCTTTCAGTTTTGTGTCAGAAATCAGCCAGTCTCGTGTCAGTTACCCGTTTACTCACTTATCTTTTAATAGATATAGTGTATCGTTCTGAAACAAGGAGAAAAAAATGGTTTCTTTTCGGTTGTTCTACTGAAAGCCCAGTTAAATTGTGAAAGTTAATAAGCTCAATTGTGTCATTTGACAAGTTTATATATAAAATATAAAATTATATATAAAATTAAACGAAAAAACAATCTTTTTTCATCGGAGTAAATAATTAAAATATTGATATAAAAGTTTGCATTATAGGACGTTTGATAAAATGCGAATCCATTTTTTAAAACTGAAAATGATAGGCAAAAAGCATCTGCCGTTTTTGCAGCTAAAACCAACACTTAAACAAAGTATGCATAGTCCAGTTCTCTCTGCGAATTAAATTTCCGGTTGTATTGCAGCATTCGCTGAGTTACAATCACTTGTTTTTAAATCAGCACTTTTAATTTAATGGTGGAATTATCATGAAATTAAAATATGTGCATTTATTAAGTCTTTATTTTACAGTTATAAACCAAATTCAAAAAATGATAGCCGTAAAATTTCTTTTAAATATGAAGAACTTACTGTGTTGTGGGAAAATTAAATTATGTTGAAACAAGTAATGATAGATATGGTTTTTTTTTCTCCAGAGATACATAAATATATATAACTTCCACATACACATTTAACATATTTGCAGCCAATACATATTACTACAAATTTCATAGGTTTCCATATAAATTAAGCAATAAATTTTTTTAAAACTATTATTTCCAAAATTGGAAGCATTTCGAACTTCTCAGAATTTATTGAAAATATGTTATATTATTATTATTATTGCTCAAAGTAAGAACTTCTGTAAATACCAAGATAAATTGATGGGAATTTTGTTTGGTACTATAATTTATATAATGTAAACAAACAGCTTTAAAAATATTTATAACTAACTGATTTTCATAATTATAACTCAGAAGCATTCATAAAAATAACCAATATAAAGAGCATTGTTATAAAGATAAATTTAAAAAGGAAGACAAAATAAGTTTAAAGAAAAGACTTTATCTGAGTTTCAATATTTAGTTTGGCATTTTCAACATATTCTTTATGAGATTTTCTTTTTTTTACACTTCAAAACGCTATAAATAATAATGAAACAAGCAATAAAAATAAGTGTTTGATGCTTCTATCTTTATATTTTCAAACTGTACATTTAACCAGCATAATTCAAAAACGTTGTGGCATGTGATATTCAATGTGCACTGCTATCGGGCAGACGATTTGTTTTTATTATTCAAAAAGTGTAAGGTCTGACAGGAGTCAAGGGGTGGAGAAATTGAAAATAATATAAAATACAGTACTCTCTCGAGTATCCGGCCTAATGTGGCCACCGGAAGACAAAGTTTTTTACCAAACGTATAACGTTACACACATTTTCTCACTTCTTATTGAATACTAAACCCTCCATTCATCTCAAGCAACGTAGAATGTGAATCCGGCCGCGGCCCGGTGAAATATAGGAGCAGTTGCCGGTAATGTGTCGAGTTAAAATAGAAGCCTCTGTAATGGTAGTTTCTTTATGTTTATGTTTATAATTTATTAATGAAAAAATAAGTTAAAGGATATAAACTAATCACATTTTAACATGAATTTTGCACATTTCACTGTGGCATACTTAAAAAAACATTAAGCATACCTCAAGAACAATTTACGAATCATGTACATACTGCGAAATTATAATCAAGAACAGCGGCAACAATTGAGGTCCGTTACCCACTGACAAAATAATGAACAACGAGCAGGACGCTGCTCTTTTACTGTCACAACTTATATTTTGCACACGACACGTAGGGAGATTGTATTGTAGCAGACTAGCAGACGCCCGCTTCCAATGCTTTGGCAATATCGCCAATGCAACGCCTTGCCTTCCTAAATGTAATACGATAAACAAATCTAGGCCGGATAATCGCGAACCGGATACTCTATTTTAGGTGAACATCTATTTTATGTACTGTACATCTATTTTAGGAGACAGAAATAAACAAAACAATATAAGTATAAAAACAAAATAAAATTCATATTAATAAGCATGAATGTGAATAATCAAATAAGCATACATGATAATAAACATCTCCATGTAAGAAAATGGCATGAAAAAAATCATAAATCAAAATTAAGACATTTATGAATCACGTATTGCTCATGCAGCAGGGATGAAGAACAAGAAGTACTGTTCATTGTCGGATTCAGAAACTCTCCATGCTTTTGCACATGCGTCAAGAGCCGTTTATTTCGCCAAAAAAGGGGTGAAAGGCAAGATGAGAGGAAGAGATATTCATATTTAGCAAGAGGGTGAACTAAGATTATTCGCGAAATGTGAAGACGTTTCAACCGCCACCTATGTATCACCCCTTAGCGAAGTACAGTAGTCGAAAGGGTTAGTCTGGGATTCTGAAACGAACAGTATGCACAAAAGTTGACTATTAAAAGTTTTCTTCCAATTAAAACACAAATGCCCCTTTTTCTTCCTTCTCCCGCTGAACATTCACGAAGAATGAACTTATTATACTGAAGCTATATACCAGACAATATTGTTTGCTTCAGTATCCTAAGACTACCATTTTTGCGACGATTCTAGGTGCTAAGGTGGGGGGGGGTACGAAAGAATGGGGACATTTCCGGAATTCCTCGATCTTTATTTCCTCTAAATTGGATGCTTTTAATTTTTCCCACATGTATGTGTGTGACGTGTCGTTTCTTACCATACTATATTATTTTAAATGAAATTTAAATATTGATTGCTTATATGGTTAGTTCAAGTGTCAAAAAAGCTATCAGAAATAACACGAAAATTATTTTATATAATATCATTAAATGTAGCCAAGATTACCTACTATTTGCTATCAAAATGTTATCAAAAAATTCAATAGCTAAAAAGTGTTTAACTTACAAAATTATTACTATTTTATAAAAAGCGAATTACCAAATTTTAAAAATAGAAGTCTTCCAGTTTTTTTTTATCACAATTTAATGTTTAATGTTTTATCACAAATTAATTTTATAACAATTTAATTTATTTAATAAGTGCTTATAATAAACAAAAATTGCTCTAAAGCATGTTTTTGTGAATTAGTACTTTTTCCTATAATATTACAAATTATCCTCAATTTTTACGCCTCCCAATTCCAACGCATTGTTAAATGTAAACATCTTTTCTTTTTATCATCCCTTTTACCTTTGATAATGATGACATAGTGTCCGCGTTATAGCGGGAAGAGGGGAGGAGTGCAGTAACTTCTGAGGGTAAAGATCCCTGAGCACCCGAGGACAGAAGTCTGACTTCTAGCTCATATGAATATGACACACACATTCGCTTGTACAACCCATTTTTACAGGGGGAGGAGTGGCACTTTCACACGCTTCATAAGTAGAACACAGTGGGAAGAACAACCATGCCTGAACCAGGATTCGAACCCGGGACGCCTATATCACTAGGCAGACCCCCTAGGCCAGGATGCCGGCTCCTTTCACCTCTATTTTGACTAAATAAAAGCATCCTGATGCATGCGCAAATGCGCGAAGGGTTTTCGAATACATGAATAAACAGTACTTTGGTACTCTTAGATCGCGTTGTCAAAATTAGTTGCCAGACTTCTTTCTTGGCTCTAGTTGCACTATACCAAATGGTATAGTCAACGCAAAACCATTATTTGCTCTTTCCAATTTTATTGCAAGTTATAATGTATCACAAATTTTTTTAAATTCGTTTTAGGATAATATCTGCGCTTCTCTGAGCTTGGAAAACAAATTTTTAATTGCATTCTGCACATATTGAATCGAAATTTTAAATCACAATCTTATTCGCCATTAATTGTTTGAAATTATTAAAATGAAGACGCATGCATTGCCCTTTCAGTTTATATTTCAGTATTTTTAAGCCTGTCATCCCTTTCCCTAAACCTTTTGGCTCGGTTTCAAGAAAAAAAGGAATTCGTTTTCAACTCATGGTCACTTTGAAAGCAACTCATTAATCAAGTATTTCAGCGGCTTTGAAAAATCTCATGTGATGGAACAAGAGTTTTTGAACTGAAGAATTGGGACAGTTGTAATGTATTGGGTGCAATAATAATGTACCTGAAAAAAAAGCAAAAAATAAGAAACATTTTAAGAAACTTGAAGAAAAGCATTTTTTTTTTAACAAAATACATTTGAAAAATAGATTGTTCCGTTTTTGCTTCGTAGCTAGCAAGTCTCTTAATTCATGTAGGGAATTCTTTAAATGTCAAATGATTTTTCACTAGGTCATGTTAGAATTAAAGATTAATATTTATGATAACTAGTCGGCTTTGTCGACAAGCTTGTTCACACAGATTATTGACTTTTTAGGCAGTAAAATGATTAATATGGAAATCACTTTTTAAAAGATTTCAACGTATTAATGAATACGATTCAAAAACATAAATTTAATCCACTGACGGAATAATTTTTTAAAATCCCTATTTAGATGCGATGTTCGCAAATAAGTTCAAATATTTTTCAAACAAATTGAACTGATACTATATGTTACACGATAATAATATAATATAATAAAAATATGTAATCATAAAAAATAAACACTCTAAATAGCTAAAAACCAGGGATGTAATAGAAAATGAACTGATTGCCAACCCGCGGAAATCGCAGGATAAGCAGCTGGAGGTTTAATTGAATCAATCTACTACAAATTATTGGAGTGCAAATTAAAAAAATGTGTATGCGTTGTTATTGTTGTTTCTAATGTCATAGACAAGCCCATTGACTTTAGAAATCAGTGATTTTAAGCCAAGGGTGCGTCCCTTGTTTTACAGTAGCGCCATCTAGGGCCAAGAGTACGACTTAGCTACACACACATCACAACCCTTTTTACAGGGTGGACTTCATTAATACATTTTATTCACTCATCCACAAATCGTAATTTAGACCTGAACAGAGAACGATTACCCCTGATCCAGTACCCCCAGTGGTATTACTCTCGCCATCGAGGACTTTAGGACCACGACAGATTTATACCTGCGCCAGCCACCACATACAGGGAGAGTCTTTGGCCGGCGGGTTTCGAACTCGCTACCCAAGGGACGCGAAATGTGTATATATATATATACTACAAAATAAAAGGTGAAAATCCTACTTCGAAAATCCTAATGATCAAAGAAGATTTTTTTTTTAAATTCATGATTTTAATACTGGCAAAATCATGCGATTGAGTTTTTTAATGGATGAATTTGAATTTCAGCAAATCATTGTTTCAGATTGAAATCAAAGTAAATTTTAAATAATATATTGAAAGCAAAGAATGCATGGAAAGGAAAATTCATATTAATAGAAAGATAATATTTTGAGTTTTAAGGTAACGCAAAATCCCTTTTTGTGAAATTTAGAAGATACGAACGTTAGTTTCTAAAGACAAGTCATAACAAATATCCACCTGGTACAATTAAACCTATTTTCGCGCTCGATTAAACTTTGTTTGTAGCTTGTTTCTGACATCTTTTACATATTTAATCGTCTGATTGAATGGGATTCTTAGTCTACATTTGAGAATTTCTAATAATATTTTTCAGTATTAATTAATTAAGCGAAGTGCTAAATTACGCACAACTATAAAAATGTTCAATGAAACAGTCTGAAAAGTTTATACGGCTTTCTGTTCATATTTTACCATTGTCATTCGACAGCAAGTAATAAGAGAAATCTCTATGCTACGTATATTATATTTGTTACGGCCAAAGCCCGAAGTACGGTCAGTTCGCGAATTGACTGGCTAATTCGCGAACTGGACAAGAGGTTTGGCCAAAGTCCGAAATACTTGCAATTAATATTGTATTTTCTACTTTGGCTGGTCATTTCGCGAAGAGGCCGGGGGATCCTTGGCCAAAACCCGATGTGATAATCTATACTTATAAATAAAAGCTCAATGTATGTTTGTGTGTGCGTGCGTGCGTGTGTGTGAGTGTGTTGGCGTTCTACAGTCCAAACTGTTTGGCACACAGTTATCAAATTTGGCATATATATATATCTGGGAGGTTGGGAATGTGCACCGTGGAGCGATTTTTTAAAATTTGTAATTAGAATTTTAATTAAAAACTAAGCGTAATTTCGGCGTTTTGTCGCTATAACTAGAAAATAATACAGCACAAAATCGATTTTTGTATGAAATTAAAGATTAAAAAAATTTTCTTTTTAATGATACCAATGTTTTAATTTATAAATTATGCTTAGATTTGTAACGAATTTTTAAAGAAATATTTTAACCATATTTTTCAATAATATATTTCGCTCAAAATAAAAATAAAATTTAATCTGCACGAGCACTTCAAATAAAAAAATTATCTTTTATCAACGTGTGCCATCACAATGATAGAAGTTTAAATTAAAAAATAAATCAACTATTATTGCAAATTTTATAAAAGAAATTGTAATTTTCTGCAGGCGTCTGTATAAAATGAAAAAAAAAATGAAATAAGTTATTTTCTGAAAAGTAAAAGGAGGAAAATTTGTCTATGAGCTTTGACAATGCCTATATTATCTATACTATATTTATAATAAAGCTCAATGTGAGTGTGTGTGTGTGTGTGTGTGTGTGTGTGTGTGTGTGTGTGTGTGTG
>JAPMOR010080579.1:3819-20448 GCA_026543865.1 Argiope aurantia | reverse complement strand
TGTGTGTGTGTGTGTGTGTGTGTGTGTGTGTGTGTGTGTGTGTGTGTATTGGCGCTCTATAGGCCAGACCATTCAACCTACAGCTACCAAATTTGGCACGTGTATACCTTGGAGGCCGGGAATGTGCACCTGGGGGTTATTTTTTCGAATTTTTAACTAGAATTTTATTTATTTAAAAATTAAGCGAAATTTTGACGTGTTTCTGCTATAACTGCCGAAAATATTACCGCACAAAAAAGATTTTTACGTGAAGTTAAAGATAAAAAAATTTATCTTTTAAATGATACTACTGTTTTAATCTTAAAATTAAATTTCTATTTTTAATGAATTTTTAAATAAATATTTTAACTATGTTTTTCAATTATTTTTTTCGTCAAAAATAAAAATTAAGATTAAGCACGTTTCGCATTCATGGGAAAAAAATAGCTTTTTTCAAAGTGTTGCCATCACATTGATTAAAGCTCTAACTGAAAATAAATTAAATCTTTTTGGAAATGAAATCTGCAAAAATATAATTTTCGGCACGTGTCTGTAGGAAATGAAACAAATATGAAATATTATTTTTTCTAAAAAATAAATTCAAGAAAAATTATTTTATGATCTTTTACACTCTCTATACAGGGTGTTTATTTAGTCCCGGATCCATTTTGATATTTAGTGACTCATAAAATAATGGAGATGTAAACAAACTTATGGAATTTATTGATAGAATAACTCATATATTTTCCTTTTCAGGTTTGAATATTTTTATTTTTGTAAATATCGTCTGCGCGTGTTTTTAATTTCAGATAATTTCATTTTCCAGTCTAAATATCTGTACTTTTCTAAATATCGTCTGCTTATTAATTGCATTTTTCTCTCTTTTGTTTTTGGCAACTATTGAAATGTTATGTTTACTTTTGATGCGTTTGTTCTATGTAGTACTTTTGTATGTGATGTTTTATTCGAGCGGATATTAAGGAGAATGCATACACCACAAGAGAAAGCACAGATTTTATGGTGGTCATAGAGTTAATTTCCAATCAACTAAATCACTGACTTTTAAGAGTTAATTTCCAATTACTTAAACTGACTGATTTATGAAAATTTGAATATCACTATTCAATAAAAAAAAGGATAATTTTAGATTTTCCATCGATCGCTTCAAAGAAAATACGCCAATCAGCGCGCAGGTTTCTCAAGATTAATTGGCCTAAGATTATGAAAATGGTGAGTTTTTCCAAATTTTTAACATTTAAAACTTTATAAATAAGTCTTAGTTGATCGTGGAAAATAGAAACATTCATTCATTTATTTAAAATTTGGTGTGTCCAGAATATTTATCAGAATATGATACCTTACTTTATTAAATTTAGACTTCATAATTTTTGAAATATATTTATAGACAGGAACAAAATATTATTATTGATTTCATTTCAATCCTTTTGAAAGCAAAACTAAAAACTTAATTTTATACTGAATTTCAGAAATTTTTGTTGAATTATTGTTTTAGATATTACATAAATTATGAAAAATATTTTGTAGTTAACATAAGACTTAAATACCGAGCGATTCTGTTTGCAATACTCATATTCAATAATAATAATAATAAATAAATAACAATAAAGATGATAAATAAAATAAAACGATTGATTTTATTAAACAATATCTTAATATTAATTGCAATTTCGTCATTTACATTTTAAATTAAAGTTGAAGTTTTACCGGAAATGGCAACAAATTAGCAAAATATATATAGTAAATTAACGAAACGATCTAAGCAGTATAAGTTTGGTATGACTATCAAAATTTGAAGATTAAAAATGTTTTGTTTGAGAATCCTTTTAAGAGACCAGTTACTTAAAATATTTAATTGAAAATTGTAGCGAGCGGTAATACTGGCGAACCGGCTGGTCGCCAAAGGCGGCTAGTCAATTCAATAAAACAATTTAATTTAAGGTAAACATAGTTTAATATACTTATAATCATTCTATTCAGCTACCATCAGCTAATTTGGGACATGCAGTGCTAACAAAATGGTCTAAAGGAACTAAATAATTATATTTAATATAACTTTAGTCAATAAATGCTCCGATGGATCAGGAATTTTAAATTTTTACATAGGTTCTCTGCCCTTTGAATCATATTTAACAAAATTTTCTTGAGACACCAATATTTTAAATAAAAATTGTTGAACTCCAACCAACTAAATCAATCACTAAAACTGACTGATTTATGAAATTTCAATATCACTCTTCTAAAAAACTGGCGATTTTAGACTACTTCACCGGCTGTCTCAATGAAGATACGCTTAGCTTCTGCCAGGATTTCTCGACAGTGATTGGCCTGTGATTATGAAAATGTTGATTGTTCTAAAATTGATGCATAAAATCTTCATAAATAGGTCAGATTCATCGCAGAAAATAGGGACGTTTATTTATTTATTTAAAAGTTGAAGTGCCAGGAGTATTTCGCAGAATATGATTCCTTGGGACCAAAAGACTGTGTAAAATTTAAAAATCGTAATTTTTTCATAAGTTTATTTATTGATTGAAATAAAATAAAATATTTTTATTTGTATTATTTAAATCTTTTGAAAGTAAAAAATCAATTTTACGATGAATCAGAGAAATTTTTGTTGAATAATTCTTTAAGATATTATATAAATTATTCTGCAGTGCACATATAATTTCACTGCCAAACGACTCTGATTTCAATTTTCATATTTAAAAAAGACATGGTTAGCTTCAATATAAAAAGCTTTTATATTGATTGAAGTTTAACATTTCCACTTTAATTTAAAGTAGAAATTTTATGGATATTGACAGAACATTAGAGAAAGTAGTACAATGAACAGAATTGTTTAAGACCTACATAAAAGTATGACTGAATCATATAACTACCAAAATATGAAGCAGAAATATTTTGCAGAAAAAGCTACTAAGAGAACAAGTTACATTAATTGAAAATTTTAGCGATCATTTATACTGGCGAACCGGCTGGTCGCCAAAGGCGGCTAGCGGTAAATAAATATAATGACATTTATGTATAAATATAAATAAGGTCATGTTGTAGGTGAAATTCGACAGATAGCGCCAACAAAGAAATGTCTTTAAATGATATTAATAACAAAACTATATTTCCTTCATATTTGTTTTAATTAGCCCTTATATTTGCTATTTGTCTTTGCAAAAAATTTCATATTTTTGAAGCGATATTTTGGTAGACAATGTGATCTGGGATCTTTAACATTAGGTCCATGGAGCAGAAAAAGACTAAGGATCACCCTTAAAGGTAATTGAAAACTGAATACTCAATTTGCCTTTGTATTCATACACGATACGCAAGCCTTTGCTCAAGATATAATTCGTTCATTTTGACGGACGCAAATCTAATCTTCACGCTATCACGTTGTTACAGCATATACATTCACTGAATAATTCTATTATGGCTTTAATATGAGAACAGAATAACAGAAGATCATATTTTTATATATTACAAGCTTATTTTTAATTCAGAGGTGTCACTTATATTTGAACTCGTTTCTGAAACAATTGTACTTAAAAAAAAAACAATGCACAGAAGTACTCATTTTTAAATACTTCATTTTTAACAGTGTGTTAAACAATCTGCTCTTGATTCCTTTCTTCCTACTTTGGCCAATCGTCCCAAGCCACTTCGTGAATTGGCCGGCCAAAGCCCGATATCAAGAAAAGATCGAACATTGGCCGATAAGTTTATAGCAACGTTTTCCAATTCGCGAACTGGCCTATTTCGGGCTTTGGCCGTAACATATGTATATATAAAGAGAGATTCAAAGCTGTAATGCGGCATATAAAATCCTATTTAAGACTGCGCATCAATTTATTTCTACTTTTTTTACTATTTCCTAGTAGGTGTTTTTGAATGTACGTTTAGAAAAACTAGATAAGATTTTTTTTTAAAAATGGACTTACTTAATAAAATTCGAAATAATCGGAAATTTATATCAAAAGTACTACTTTGATTAATTCATTTTAGCTCTGTAGATGTTCTACAATTTAAATCATAAATTTCAAATTTGAACCAATGATAACCCTTTCATTTTTATCTCATATCTTATAATACTATTATAAGCCCATGAGCAGCGGCCTATTTCCAACTAAACAGATAATCGCCAAGTATGAGAGGTATGAGGCCATTGTATGAGAGGAGGCTACAAATGTGTCAGTTAGAATAAAAACATCTTTTTCCTTGTTGCCAATAAAGTAAGTTTGCAATTATAAAAATTTTAAGAATGATAAAATATTTGAATAATATTAACATTTTATCATATATATTGATATTCTGATTTTTGTATGTTTTTTTTTATGTTACTCAGTTATTACAACATTTATAAAACCGAAGATATGTTTCAATAATATTGTGTACTAACATGGGGGCAACTTGGGTTCCTGATATATAAATCAAACAAATATATATTCTCAAAATTCATAAAATGAAACAATTATTAATCTGAAATCTGGTAACTGCTGAATCATGTTACACTTACAAAAAAAATCCTTCATTATCCTACTTAATGTAAAAAAAAGAATTAAAATACAAATCATAAAGCCCGAAATTCTGTAGATACTCATTTTCCTCTCTACCCATGCTTCAAAAAAAAAAATCTCATTTATTTAAAAACCCCTTCTTCTTCATTTCGAGGACCTATTGATAAAGGTTTTTATAATTATTTCTTACCTAATGGTCATTAAAAAAATATATCATATAAAAAGTAAGCCCAAGAACGTAAAAGATGTACACATTTTTAAAAATGCATTTACAGGAAATATAAAATCATGTACGTTTTGCAGTATGAATATATACATTTTCGAAAATAAGCAAAATATTAATGTAAAATATCCGCTTGGTTCTTATAAAAAAAATATTTCATTGTTCATTTATAAATGATTTCATAGAAAAAAAGAGGCCTAATTCTTGCCAATCTGACCTTGTGTTGTGTGATCCCTATAAAAGATATTGCATGATAACTTTACACTGTTGTTAGGTGTTTGGATATTTTGAATGCCATACAATACTGCCGCATAAACCAGACAAGCAAACAAATCACTGTAGCTCAGTCGGCAAAGCATCTCGCTTACTATTCAAAGCATCTCGCTTACTATTCGTTCGAATCCCAGACATGGTTTTTTGTCCAAAAACTGGAAGTCTTTTATTTATTGGGTTGTTCGGAAAGTAATTTCGTTTTTTCCCAACAGAGGATTTAATTGTATTTTTTTTTTTGCACCCAACTTCACATTTAAGCCGTATAATTTTTATATGCTTTGAGAGCTCATATAGCAAGGCTTGTGTGTGAAAAATTCCAATTCATTCTAAGCAGTAGTTTTTGGTTGGTGCCCTTTTAAATATGGAGAGTGATAAGCAGCATTTTCGACATATCTTACTGTTTTACTACAGAAAGGGTAAAAATGCTGTTCAAGCCAGAAAGAAATGGACCGATGTGTATGGAGAAGGTGTGTTGACAGTACGCCAGTGCCAGAACTGGTTCGCTAAATTTTTTAGACGGTAAAACCTTCACCTCAAATGAGGAGGTCAAAAACCACCTCGATCAGTTTTTTAGCAGCAAAGACCAAAATTTTATGAGCGTGGAATTATGCTACTACCAGAAAGATGGCAAAAGGTGTTGGACCAGAACTGCCAATATATAATTTAATAAAGTATTTGTTTATTATACGAAAACTGTCTTTCATTTCCACACACACACACACACACACACACACAAAAAAAAAAAAAAAAAAAAAAAAAAACGAAATTACTTTCCGAACAACCCAATAGATTATTATCTATTGTTTAAGCTCTGGAAGGTTCTAGATCTTTCTTAAATATTCAAATTAGATTGTTCTCTAACTTTCTATAAGTGTATAAAAGTTGAGCCCCATCAGTGATAGATAAGTTCTCAGTCGCGTGCTGTTGCGAGTTGCTTCGTTCTAATAAATCTAATTGTTTGCTTAAACTAATGATGTAGTTCTTTACATCTTCGTTAGAATGTCATGAAGATATCATAACTACATTGTTGGACAATTTATGTTAATAGGGCAGGCAAATAAAAAGATTGCAGGGAGCACATGCTAATGATGAATTGGAAATGTAAATTGAACTTTATTATGCTGCTGAGAATTATTTTTTAATTAAGCCCAATTGTACAGAAGCTGTATCGTCAGTCAGATGCTCAAGAATCTGTTGCAAAATTTCATTCCAATTGCATGATTCATAGCTAAAAAATGAAGCAGGGTCTTTAGAAACGGTCCAGAGACAGAATTCCCACCAAAAGATTTTCCACAATGAAAAAAAAAAGTATATCTTCTACTCCTTTTAGCTCAAAGCCATGAGCAACCTGAGCGAACAGTTTCCTCTCTTTTCTGCCCAGAAGCGGTTCTTAGTCAGGATTTCCGTTTGTTTACTTTGCTTGGCTATTGTTTTAGACATTAAGCGCCCTTCATTATGATCCCGCAGACAGCCGGTGAACACGCGGGACACCCAGAAATATCCGTCGACAAACACGTCATCGTTTACAATAAAGATGAGTGGGCCACCTCGACACTGCCACTGGTGAGGGCGTCGACAGAAATGGGTAAACGAAGCAGGAATTCCAACTCAGGAAAGGAAGGAAAGGGGGGAAATGGTGGAACAAAGAGGTAAATGAGGGCAATTACAGGAAGCTGATATTGATTCCTGAATCGAAGAAAAATGGAACTGGTAATCCAATTAATATGCAAGTCAAAATAATTGCGAAAACATTTCTGTAATTTCATTAAAATTGTGTGATTTATGAGATTTTACCAAAGCAGCTGTAACAATTTAAAAAAATTCTCTGGGTAAGCTGAAAGGCAAAGGTAGGTTCCTTTATATCTGTAAGTTACTATTTTCACATTCCTTTCAATCCTTCGACAAAAAGCAAAGGCAATGGTCTTCCCCAAACATTATCGCATGCCCTTCAATTACCCCCCCCCCTCTTTCCCGTACAAAATTGTGGATTTTGGATAAGGTCAAGAATATCAATAATAGTGGTCACAATGCCATGCAAAGTGGTTACAAATTACAAATCTGATTATAGTTGCAAAATACAGATATTTGGTATGGATCTACCATTTTTACTGAATCTATTTTAAGAATACGTATTTTGGACACCTTTTGGCAGATCGATTCAAACCAAAATTTAATACGAAACTAAAATTGTAGTCACAAGACAATATGACGAATTCCATTGATTTAAGTCATTACGTTTATGAATTATCACATTTACATGAATCAGAAATTACAGACCGACAGATGGTCAACCGCTTGATAAATTTGGTACAAAATTTGATACGAATCTCTATCTCAGATGCTAAACTTGTCTACCTAATTTTATTTACATAGCTCATTGCGTTTTGTAATTATTGAGTCCATTTGTATTCCAACAGTCAGATAGACAAACTTCCTCTGAACAAATTTTGTTCAACATTTGATAGAAATTCAAACATTTTTTTTAAAAGATCGCATATGAAATTTCATTTGTCTACCTCAAATCGGTTTTGAGTTATATTTATTACAGACAGACTGACTGACTGACAAACAGCCATAATACCAAAAATATGTTTTCCGGACTAGGGGAGAATCTCATCAAAATCTCGAATTTGAATTTTTCGACGACTACAATACCTTCTCTATACTTCGTTTACGATGAAGTAAAAATGAAATATTACATATTGAAGCAATCATAGGTTATGTTTATATTGCTATCGAATAATATAGTATTTATTGAAAAATAAATAATATCAGAGTGCAAATATTGTAAAAATAATACAATATTTGGCATACAATAATACAATACATCTTTGAAGTTTTCAGTAAGTGCCAAAAGTTTGTATTAGTTTGCAAGAACTGAAAGTTTATCTTTGCATTTTAAACTTATTTCGAAAAATTAACTATCATTTGCAAACATTGTTCTTTTAGTTAAATACAAATAATAACGTTTTATTACGAATTTCTTTTTATTTAACATAAAGTACGAATTTATTGTTTTATTTTTCATTTATATTAGAGGGGAAAAAATGTCAGCTTTTTATAAATTAATATTGGAACTAAGATTTTATTGTTGGGAATTTAAATATTTCAATTATAATTATTAATTGGAGTAAGAAGAAATTTATCATCATTTTTTAAAAATATTCTTTGGCACTACTGTATTAACTGCTTCTAATTGGAAACTTTAGGCTAACCGCAAGTCATTGGGATCATAGTCAACAACTAACATATCTTTGTCGCTCTTTTTCCTGTAGATTAATTGTTAATAGTCATTGAATAAAAGTACCTATACTTAGATTAAAGCCATAATGATTGTATTTTATTACTACAGTATTTTTTAATACAGTATATTCTCAACAATAAGGCAGACACCAAACCAAAGGACTATCAAGCTAACAAAAGCTCCAGAACAACAAGGTTCAATTAAAAAAATACATACATAAAAAACTAAAAAATATGCAGCTTCAAGGAATTTTTAAAATGATCGTTTTCACATAATGTTGCCATTAGATCTCGCTCTACTTTATTTTTATTTAATTAGATTTATTCAAACTTTTAATTTTTATTCCATGTGCATTTAAATTATTTCAAGCTATAGAAATAAAAGAAAAGTAAAAGTTTTTTTCTTCATAATTTACATTTTAAATTATTCAAGTCAGAAATAGTCAAAGTTGGGGCCTGAGAGTCCCATTTAGCCCCTAATTACCAAAAAATTACAATTATCGAAAAACTTGAAATGCAAAAGTTATTCGTCTTAATGAGACTCTAAATTTGCTGATATGATTCAATTTTTCTATCTTCAGTATTACGAAAGTTATGGTGAAATGAAAATTTCAACCCCTTATTTCCACCCTTTTTGCGCTGGATGGCGTTTTTACTAAGTCATTGCGTTTTCGAATTATCGCTTTTACATGTTTCTGAAAGTATAGATAGACAGACGGTCAATTCATTGTTAGATTTAGCTCAAAATTTGGCTGTGTCTACTCTATAGATGTTCAATCTGCTACCGAATCTTGTAGATATATCTCTCTTCGTTTTGTAGTTATCGTGTAATTTATATTCGAATAGCTGGACAAACGGACTTCCTCCACTCAAAATTTAATAAAAATTTGCAAATTTGGTGTGAAGACCGTATTCCAAATTTCAGACGTCTAGCTCAAGTCCCGAGTTCGAATTTTTTTGACGATTACTATACTTTCTCTATACTATGCATACTAAAAAGGAAAAAGTGTATATATTAGGAAATAGAAGCGAAAGTGGAAATTCTAGATCGGAGTTAATGTCTAAAGGAAACCTTTCTCCTTATCTTAGTTTTAACTTTGCCAGAAGTACACGAATCAATGTTATGTTCAATTTCTTAAAAACATCGAAAACCGTTATAGATACTCTTGACCATTATTCTTGGTGTTTCATTCAAACAGCGTATAGACAAATTACCTGAAATTTGGATTCCCATCATTTTTTAAAAGATTACTAGCAAAACCTTGTTTTGAAAGCAGCGTAAACCATCAAAATTTAACTACAGTTGATCGATTTATCATAGGTACTTATTTTTTATTATATTTAAAAACTTTTATTAAAAAATAAAGAAAAAAATAATTTAGAAATGAAATTGATATGATTAAGAAAGTAATTTTCTGAGATATAAATTTTGAAAAAAAATCCATTTTTTTAATAACAGTTTTAGAAGATATGACTATCATTTTCCATTACTAAGTCATTGCCACAACTCATCTGGAGACTGTTAAGCCTATTTCCTTTCTGAATAAAACTTTTTATTTAAGGTCTAGTTCTTGATTTCTTTTACATCCTGTTTTGTCTGACTGAATGTAGCTTTAAGTGACACTGGAAACTCTCTCCTGAGCATTTCTAATAGCATTTTGCAGCTCTTTTAATTAGGAAAGGGCAGCTGGTAAAAACGTTCAACGAAGAAGTCTAAAATGAAATATTCAATTAACGATTTGTTTATACTTGACTGTTCATCAATGAGTAATAAGAAAGTTTTCTGAGGCACGTACGTTTGCGTTTTATCTGTATATAGATTACAAATGAAACAAAAAGTTCCCATTCTTCATGTTTTGCTAAAAAAATTTATTCAGTACTGTAACCGGAAATCAAATCTCACGCTGAAAAGTTGGTGATCGTAAATTTATTATGAGCTTCTTTAATTATGAGTATATTTTATTTCACTTGACTTACTTCATATTTATAAATATGACTTTTATTTTCAATTTATTTCAATGGAAAAATTATATCTTAATATTTTTAAAGCTTAATTACCAAAGCTTTGCTTTTGTACCAAAGACTTCACCTGGCAACGAACTTAAAGAAAATTTACATAAAGATTCTTTAATATTGATAATAATGAATTATAAATTAATATATTAGCAATAAAATAAGCTCGTAATTAAATATTTCGTATCTGTTTTTTTAACACAAATAAAAATGCATTTAACAATTAGTTTCTTAAATTTATTCTTTTTTCTAATTTAATCCTGTTCTGTAGTTGCATAAAAAAATATGTGTTCAAATGTGACGTTTTGAATAGTAATAAAATGCCAATAAGGATACCTGAATCGAAATCTACAAGCTTTAATATCACACTATCAGGAGGGAAGGAGAAATTCGGCTTCAATGGATTTTCTATACACCAGGATGGTGCGAATGGCAGGTCTTTTGGTGAAATCAAAGTAAGAAATCTCGGCATTCCATAGAAAAATTTAAAACAGACTACTGTAACTTTTTAAAATTAAAAAATAAACGGATTTTAAAAGCAATTTATAAGTTTAGTGACATAGTGAAGATGCAAACATCATCTGAGGTATATTATGATATTTTTTTCTCGTTAAGTCGTGTATTAACAAAAGCAAATGTTGCTTGACGCATAACATTATATGTTCGTTTCCCTTGTGATATTTATCATTAAAAAATGATATTCATGTTCTAGTGTTTTGAGCTCATGACAGCTCTAAATCCCCACTCATGGTATTTAAACCCTTCTTGCCCACCGATTTCTACGTTACGGCATAGCTGTTTATTTCTAAATTAACTCAAATATTTCGCTCTTACATCTAATTGTAAAAGTGTGAAATGGAGAAAATGCAGTAAATTTAAAGTAATAAAATTAACCAAGTTTGTTCCCCAATGAGAGTACTTGTACCAAATATCAAGTATAACTTTTTGCTTTCTGCAGCATTTCCGTTCATTTCGATAGTTAGAATAAACTCATTTTATATAAAGAACTTGTAAAATTTGTAATTAAGTTGGTTTTTATGTTTTGAATGGTTTATGTTCCATTTTCAAATAAAATCAAGGAGTGGTCCCCCAAAACCTTTCACGCATCCTCCTATTAAAGATATCCCAGAGAAGTCTTGCATGACTTGGCGTCCAATAGTTACGAAATGTTAACCTTTTGCGTGAATTTATAAATTCTCTTGAATCTCTTGTGTGATCCTTAGAGAATTTTTCTTTACAATAGCATCCGAAAATCAAATGTGTGTTTTAAATGCATTTTTCTCAACCTTGTTGGATTTGACGTATACTTTGATAGCTGTCTGCTTATAGAAGTTGAATCTGTGTATTGAATTTTATCTATCTAGCTCTCTTCATTTTGCAGTTGTCCTATTAACTTATATATGAACAGCCAGACAGACAGACTTCTTCAGAACAGATTTTGCTCAAAAGTTGATAAGAATCTAAAAATTTGATGTAAAGACCTCGACCAAATTTCATCTGTCTAACTCAAAACGTTTTGAGTTATCTTTGTCGCACAGATAGACAGACAGGCCTTTGGGAACAATGTATTTTTCGAATTCAGGGAAGTCTAAAGCAGGAAGACTTAGCAAAATCTGAGTTCGAATTTTTTAAATACTTTTTTCGAACGACTTGAATATGTTCTCCACAGAGAAGGATTCTCTGTGATTTTCTCTATACTAAGTATGAAAGAAATCAAAAGGAGGATTTACGATCGTAATATTTCTTTCTGCTTCAATAACTGGAAACTATAGTAAAAAAAAAAAAAAAAAAAAAAAAAACATAAATCAGGTTATTTACTATTCTTAGTGAATGGCTGAATTAAATGAACGTATTATTTTTCACGGTTTTCAAGATTTAGAATTTATTACTTAAATTAATTAGTGGGGGAGCGTTTAGATTAAAGAGTCACATAAGAAGTGGCAACTGGATTTCGACAGTTTGAATTGAAGAATAAAGAAATTATAAAAACAAAACTTTAAAAGTCAATGAAATTCAAATAATTTGGAAAAAATCTCAGTTTTTCTCTCTCATGTTACATGCTTTAACAGAAAAGCACGTTAAAGGCTTATCCATTCATTTTAGCTCATAAATATCATCAAATGTCATGCTACCAGGACTATTTCATTTTTGTAATTTGAATTCTCAGTGTCATCATTTTTAATTTTCTCCCCGAGTTATAAAATTTGAAGATTTTAATAAAATTTAAAATTTTAGATCTAATGTTATTTTTTGAAGTTCATGCCAGGTGCGTCAATTTCAAAATTCTTCATTATTATGACAAGCACTCTGACGTTTTTAGTCCACAGATGCGTTTCTTGAAGCGCATGAATTGTCACCCCAAATGTTGTTGTCATATATATAAAATTCCATAGCATTTACGTATAATTTTGATAATTTTCTATGCGCTTATAAAGTAATCAGAGAAATTTCTGGAGGCTTTGAAGCTCACATAAATAATCATACAAATTTTTAGATTCTAAAAAAAAAAAACATTTAAAACACACAGTTAGTAAGTTTATTTATTCATGTTTCCATATAGCAATTAGATATTTTTATTTGACTATTTTCGAGAACAATCTTCTACGAGTACATCCAAATTTAAATTAAGGGATTTGTGGATTTCGGGAAAAAAGAATTGAAAAATATCAACTACAAGAAAAAAATCCATTTGAAAGGAAATTCGAAATGGAATTATCGTCTTTAAGATTTCAGATAAATCATTTTAATTGCTTATGTTTTGGGTTTGATTGTTCTATAAGTGAATTTTTATTTTTATTTTTAGCTAGGTTGTCATATTTTCACTTGAAGGTAAAATTTTAGCCTTAATATATGTTTATTGTTGTTCAATATTGATTTCAGTAAATATACTTGTTTCATCAAATGATTGGCACACTTGGCGGTAATCGTCATTAACAAAAAAAAAAGGCTCTAATAAATATTCAGTAAGAAATCAAACGATTCCATATTGATGTAATGAGAAAGATCCAAGAATCGGGTATTGATTCAGATCCTCGTTCTGCAACCACAGTTTAAGTTTGCGAGATCTGTCATAATAACTTTCATATAACTTCAAAATTCCGTTTTAATCGTATAAATGAAATCAATTATAACAGCAAACAATGCATTTTAACGGAATTAACTTTAAAATAATTTGCCAATACCATGCCGTTAAAGTTTAAAGTTTTATTTTTTGTACACATTAATTGTATGATATTTTCAAGAAGTTGTTCGATATTCTGAAAGTGAAACAATACTGTTAAGTTATTGCAAAAATATCATTAGGCATTTTGAGCTAACAAAAGACTGCAAAGTGGCTTTCTAGTTTTCGGATATAGATGACTAATATTTGAAGAAATTGTTATTCTATACGCATTATAAAAAAGTCACTAATATCAATTAAAAATACTAGTAACGGAGAGTTTGAAGTTGAAGTAAATTTTTACTAGCTTACACTGCTTGAAAAGAAGATTCCACCAGTGGTCCTTTAAATATCACGAAATGGCGTGATTCAATCATCAATATGCAATTAATAATAATTTTTTCGACTTTCACATAGTTCAAATTTTAAATACATGTGTAAAAACGGTTTTCTCTACGGTAATCCATGTAAAATTAAGGCTTATTTACCTAGTAGGGAATGAATCCTGACCACCTGCCGATATATGTTGGTTAGAGTAGGAAAGTTTAAACGAGGAATTCGATCGATAAAGAGGTCTGATTCAATTTCACCAATCAATTAACAAGAATGCGTAGAAGGGAACATCCCTTTTCATGAAGAACCTTTGCTTAATCATTTTCCGAAATCTCCCATGCATTGCAATGACTTCCAGCACCAATGTCACCTCCCTAAACAATGAAAACTATATTGTAAAATGTACGTTTATTGACGCTGTCATGATAGTACTTTAAATTAACATTTCGATATAATAGCTTATTAATCATTTTTATTTGTTTTATCTGAAGCGGGCAGACTGTATAGATACATTTTTTTAATATTTATATTTATTTAATATTTATTTATTTAAAGTAAAATAAATTAATGTTAGAAAGTAGAAGAAAACTAAATAAAAGAAATTTTAAAAAAAGTAAAATAAAACTAATTAATTACGTATAATTTTTTGTTTGTTTTTGTGAAACTCTTCATCCAATATTTACTATAAATAGAATATGCCCGGAAATTCGTGTAAACTGCTAAGAATTGTGGTGAGCGGCCCTTATCTTACAGAGAAATTTATTTTATCCTTTTCTTTATATTGCTGTTTTAATTTTAAATTAAAAATAGTAAATAATTTCGAAATAATAATCTTTTTATTTATCTATATTTAGAAGTTATTAAATTTGAACTTAACTTCCCTAATCTATTCTTTATTACAAGCGAAGCTTCATTACAAGCAAAATCGTATCCTTTTTGACATCAAATCACATACTTGACAAGAAATTTTAAAATAATTATTAAATAAAAAGATAACCCAACATTAGGTGCAGAAGTGCGCCATAATTCTATCTATCTAAATTCCCCATTACCATAATTGAAAAACAGGAGTGACGGCATTATTAATTCAATAGATAAGAACATCATTTAGAAGCTGAATTGTTTGAGTTCGATTCTGATGGCAAGGTGGAAATCGAGAATTTGCGAGTTTATGTTTAAAACTAACAATGGAAAGGTGCGTTTAAAATTAGTAATACTTTTTAATAATCGAATAAAAATTATAATTAATTCTAAAATTATTTATAGCATTGGAAACTATCCATAATCATCCACAAAAGGTACTAAGCTAAGGCCGGTCGATTAGCATAGCAAGGAGCGGCATAAATTTAATCAGATAAAAAAACTCTTTTTACTTTCTTCATCAATATAATTTCTACAAAGTATTAAGAAATAAAGTTTTTTTATCTCTATGAAAGGTTTAAAAGTTAACAAATAAAAAATTATATACATAAGTTAGTATTAAGTCAGTGCGTTTACTACTCAATAGCACTCTATTACTTTTATTTACAAACAATTCAAAAGAGCGAGCTCTAAGTTTTTGCGCGAGTTCAGATTCGCCAAATACTTTTGGTGATTTTGTTTTTTATTTTTAGGTTTATGAAAATTTATTTGTGATTTTGGTTTCTGAGCTGCTCTATCTTTGCAGTAATTATGTCTTATTTTACAAGCATTCGTAATTTAAGATCTATAATTCAATTTAATAAAAATTTTGTGAGATATTCAATTCCCAAAGTAAGTATCGAAGTTTTTGTAATAATTTCTTGCAATCAGATTTATCTATTTCATATTATAAACTTTCCATTACTAAATTTAATGTTTATTAATATTTTTTTATTGCAGAAAAAACAATTAGGTTCAGAAATTGCCATAAATCATTTTGACCAATTCTACAGCTCAGTATTTGATAACTGGCCTTCGATACGCTTGGCTTTGCTGTGTCCCCA
This sequence comes from Argiope aurantia, assembly GCA_026543865.1. Taxonomy (NCBI): domain Eukaryota; kingdom Metazoa; phylum Arthropoda; class Arachnida; order Araneae; family Araneidae; genus Argiope; species Argiope aurantia. The sequence continues at coordinate 4,728 of JAPMOR010080579.1, read as the reverse complement.
TAGTTATTGTGCTGTTGCTAATGTCTTTGCTAATGAAAGGTCTGCGGAAGCACTTTTCGGGGACTTGGACGTTTTTAATATGAAAGATGCTTATTATTTGCAACTGGGTGAACTGGGGACTATAGATATTCCATCAAAAAAATCAAATGAAAATACAGAAACTGAATCAAATAAAGAACCTTTAACTCAAGAACCAGAATATGATAACAAATCTACAATGCCGATTGCTGTTGATGACACGAAAGGTGAATTTATGCCAGTTACTGAATATAAACATCGAGAATTTGACGAAGAAGATTTATCTAGTTTCTATCTACCAAATCCTGGTTTTAAAGCTAATGTAATTAAACATGGGGTTATACATTATCCCGAACATTGGGAGATGTATTATTGTCCCAAAGGAAAATTTAGGAAATTTCCGCATCCTAGGATTGATATTACAGGCTTATTGAGTAAGTTCTCAATCCCTTTATATTTATTTTATGATAAATTTATTACCTAGATATATTTTCATATTGATTTTCCTAGATAAATTTGTTATCCAAATTTATTTCAATATTTATTATCCTAGATAAACTTAATCTTTATATTTAATATAATTAAATTTAAATTAATTATAACAATATTTGCATGAAGGTTTTTTTTTTTTTTCTGTAAAATTGAGTTGATTTGTTTAACGTTATAAATTTAGAAAAGGCACAAATAGATTTAGAAATAAAAAAGTGCAATAAATTTCCATCTATATAATTATGCACACTTTAATCTTTATTAATAATTACTTGGAAATAATTTCAAGTTACATTACCATATAGTAAACCTTCTTCACATGAGGATAGATGGCCATGTTAAAGTCTGCAGGCCCAACTATTTCTGATGGTACAATTCGGTTTTAATGGTGACCAAAAAGTG
>JAPMOR010080559.1:38808-57181 GCA_026543865.1 Argiope aurantia | reverse complement strand
AGAAAAGAAGAAAAGTTATTCGAAAGGGAAATTGTGTTTCGCATTAAAAAGCAATTTAAAACATAATAAAATTAGTGTTTCTTCTGAGAACTCTTTTAGATATTGAAAATTCTCGATCATACTTAAATAAAACGCTTCCTTTTCTAAGTAGTTTATAAGCAAGCGGAAGGCTTATTTCGAGATTTTATGTAGCAGGAAAAAAACAAATAAAATCATTCAATTGCAATGAAAAGTTTCCAAAGAACTTTAGGAATGTTTTTAATAACGCTACGCTTAAGTAACTTTTAATGCTAAGTGAAGCGAGAAATTATCATTTTATTATTGTTTTAGATTTATTTTCTCTGAAAAAGAAAGTTGGAAGATTAAAAGAATTGTGAATGAAGACCATGAAGACAGAGAAATCTTTCAAGCGAAAACTGGAAATTGTTTGGAAGAAATATGAATAATTGTGTCAAGGCGAGAAAAATTTGTGTTAAAGAGATTAAGTATGATTACTTTTTTATGAATATCAAGTGTCCTAAGTGTTTACACAAGAGATTTAAGACACGATGCACGTTCTAAATTATTAATGAGCAAAAAAATATCACATTTCAGCTGGAAGATAAAAATTATTTTAATTTCTAATACTTAAAGAGTACGGTGATCTTTTCTGCTTAAATCTACTTAATAAAAAATTAAAGAAGTGATAATAAGTAGTTTTGTAGAGTATTTGAATAATTTGAAGCACTAAAAACAAGTACTATTATGTTATTTACAAAACACCGCTTTAATGAATTTTTAATATTTTTTAACACCTAAGAGTTTGTAGTAAGCCCTTGATAAGTGCTATAAATTTTAAACTTTTTCAAACGTTTTAGAATATATTTAATTAAAATCATTGAGTATTTGCGTTCTGATACCTAGTATAAAAATATTGAAAAAGAAATAAAATATTGGAATATCGTTATGAGTTAAAATGTCTGAACATCTTTTATACTTTGTAACATTTAATTTTCCACCAAATTTAATTCTGTATAATTCTGTATATCATGAAAGCATTACTTCTGAAATACTTTTTATTGGCGTTTTTTACTCTTACCAATTCGGTATCAAAGTGAAATATTTCCTTGGTACTTCTTCAATCGTAATGTATATATATATAGTATATGACATGAAAATTATGTTTTCGTAACGGAAATAAATAATATATATTCCAACAGAGACATTTTATGTAGGCAGAGCCAAACTGCCTCTGCTATGAACTTTAAATAGCTTGTGTTGTTATTTACCTATTAATTGGTACATTATTATTTCAAGTAATTTAATTTCTTACAGTTATACAAATTAAGTTATTACAAGTGACATTTTGCATTAAATGTGTATAGGTGAGCAGGAAAGGCTTTTAATCAGGAATCCAGCGACACAATAACAAAAGAGATAAAATTGATTCGACAATAAATAGAACAAACCCTCCCATCCCAATCTATTATTAAAAAATATTGATACTTTACTAATTTTTTATTGACTTAATTATCTAAATTATTTGTGTTTTCTTAATAATAACTTTATTATTGTATTATAATAAAGAAATATAGATTTAACCCTATATAACATGTGTCAATCATAGTCCCTGAGAAACCCCACGGAGAGAGATCTTGTAATGTCTAATATAGTTTTTTCCTTAAACGTTTTGGCCTGGTTTTTTGGCAACTTCTTAATCGGGCCTTACCTCTGACATTAACAAATCACCTTGATTTTTTGAAAGAAGATTCAACAGACTGACTTCACCTTATGACACAAAATACATGGTGAAATTTATGTTTTCAAAATGATGGGGCACATTCATATCATGGAAATGCTCTGAGACATTTGTGTGTTTTGGAAAACCACAGATGCGGAGTGCCAGACCAGTTTCCTGGCCCCCACTCTCTGTTGATTTCAGCCTTATGGAGTTCTTTCTTTGGGAAGTATTTAAAGCTATTACATTGGTAAAGTTTTATGTGTCCGAAATAAATCTAATTGCAAGAATCATAAACATAGCGTATATGGTTTTTGGTGATTAAAGTATTTTTGACATTAGTCTGCCAATCCTTAGTGTAAGGCATGAATCGTTTGCACTGTTGAAACTCTGAATATTTTTGTAAATTTTTTACATGATATCATCTGCCACATAATATGTAATATTTATTCGAAATAACTATTTCTAATGATCTTTGTTCTTGCATTCCTTCATTTTTTATAACACCGATATCTTTCTTCCCAAATCATTTCCTTAAACTTGAACCAATATTTGTTGGAAACCCTCTGTATTTACTTATGTAACTGCACTTGCTATACTTACTTGTGTACTCTGTAATTACTCTTTATTTAAAATGAAATTTTTATTATGTGAAAATTCCATCTATTTTTAGAAAATAAAAATTGATGGAATAAATTTTTATTCCATCAATTTCAAATTAGCTCTCAGCTAATTTCAATTAGTAATCTATAAAAGAAGTCTGAAAAATTATGATAGATTAAAATTTTGAAAGATGTTTTGATTAAACAAAAACATTAAGAGTGTCAACTTCATATAACTTGTAACATTACTTAGTGAAGTAAATCACATGGAAGCAATAATAATTTAGTAATGCACAATAACAATTTAAGAGACTAATGTAATTGAGAGAATTAAGAGACTATTGAAAATACTGTTTTACTGCCAACATTGTTAATGAATAAACAACTTATCAAATTTATAATAATAAATAAATAAAAGATTATTTTTTTAAGAAGGATAATATGAAAATTCTGACAACTGATTGTATTTATTATAATCTTCGATGGCATATAAATTGAATTTATTCATTTTGTATCCGACAAACAGTCTGTATTGAAATTTTCATTCATTATAGTAATGAAATCCTTATTGTCTATATGACGATCTATACACTTATACATATAATAAAAAATAAAAACAATTGTTTCTAGAGTAAAATAGATATGATACATAATTCATAAAAATAAACACTATATCATAAAATTAAATGAATATTTTAGTTACGAATACAGTTTAAAACTTTGCTTCTAAATTTAATTGAAATGTAAGTTTGGTAGCAAAATATATTTTATTAATTTTATGATTGGTTAATGTTATCTAGAATGCTCTACCAGGAAATAAAATTAATCTTTAAAGTGAATGAATTAATATTAAAAGAAAAATGAACACATTTTGGATAAGAAAAATTATTAACATTGTTTAAAATGAAAAAAAAAAATTAGAATTTTATTTTATTTTGAAAATATAAATGACACATGACATAAATAATTCAGTTTACATAGTTTTGATTACATGACAAAATGTGAAACTACATGACATATTTTGCAACTACATGACATAGTTTTATTTTTTTCAGTAACATTTAAATATCCTCATAAGGATTTAATATTCCGAAAAAATTCTCAAATTTATGCGTTATCATTATTAATATAATTTTTTTAAAAGTTGGATTATAATACATGATGTTGAAAACCTTTATTTCTATACTTTTGAAATTCATCTTTAAAAAATAATTCTTATTACATCCTTCTTAGAATTGATCTGTTAAAAAATATATTGAAACTATACAGTTTGGAAAGAAGTCTTTGTTAGGTTTAATATAAATTAAAAAAGGATTACATTTGGTATTTTTAAAATAATATTTGTTTAAAAAATATTTTTCTGCATTAGAGGGAAAAAGGATTTCTCCAGATTTTATATATTGATATTAGTTTCAGTTGAAATTGAATGCAATGGTTTTTATTTAATTAATTTTGTAAATTATTTATTTTTAAACAGGTGTTTTAGGATATACTTGATTATTGGGAATCTAAAATTGATATTCTTTAAAAATTTTAATTTCTTTTTAAATGATTTATTGTAATTGTCTTCAAATACACACGATAATGCAGTTAAATATGGTATGTTATGAACTTATATTACTCGAATTTAAAATGAGAGCTTTAATTTTTCTAAAAAGCAAAGATCTATGTACAAGAAACTAGACTACACTTTATTTCGATAATCGTTAATGAATATATTAAATGTTGTAACATATTTGGCACTGGCTGATATTTGTTGTAACATATTATATTTTGGCTCTGGCTGATATTTTGAAGGGACCTTATCAACATCTTTGCAACATCTACATTGATTCTCTAATGTTTTATAATCATTGGCGTCATTGAACCATCATAGCCATCCATTGATTTTTATTACAGACTTTTTTTCTTAGGATTTCACTATTAGGCTTTTAAGTTAATAGAGGCTTTAATTTTGTTGAATGTCATCCCATGTGGACGAAAAAGAAAATGAAACTGTAGACAAATATCACTCGTAGTTAAACTTATAATAGACAAATGGCCTTACTTGAAAAATGGACAAAACAACACTGTTTTGACTAATTTGTGAATGGAGAAACTCATTAATGGGAAAAGATGTTCGTGCGTGTGCACACTGTAACTACTCACGATTTGTTTCTGTATATCAGTATTTAAAACCTCAAAGATCTTCTGTTACCATATTTTCAGACAACTTCTGTTGCTATATTAACTTTGGTTGGCAAAATCCCACATGATCATTTTTAAAATCCATTCTATTTTATTCCTCAGTTTATTTACAGCTTTTTAGAACTTTTAGTATTTGAGCATTTTATGAACTTTAATTGCTTCTAATAATTACCACAGATTTTTTGAAAAAAGAAATGCAACTTTAATTTTTATCTAACTCCATGAGATCATAAAATGACTTCGGTACCTATAAATCACAAGCAAACCAATCAAATTCATATTTTTCTTTCCTTCAATCGAAAATATGAAATTTATCTTTTTTTATATCAATGGAACATGAGGCTTTAATCTTCTATAATTAATGCTAAGTAATTCAAGAAGAAATTATTGTTAGTATTATAAAGCCATTAAATTTATAAAAGATAAAGGCTGATATTTGATGCGGAAAATAATATCTAACAATGCAACAAAGTCAGAACTCATTAACGGAGGGGGAAAAATGGTGTGGATATTTGTATATTCAAACAAAAAAAATAATAAATGAATGTTCTGTATGATGTATTTAACTACTCTTTATCTAAGCATATATTAATTAATTTAAGTTTTATTAATTAATGTGATTGTTATTGCACATATTGAGATAATAATCTATAAAATAATTCGAATCCATGTATAACAGCTTTATAGAATTTTCTTTGTTTTTCTATTATTTGAACACTAACCATTTTGGTCGATTAAATGATTCTGCGGGATTAATTGTCTATTTAGCATATATATCTTAATGGCTTACCCAGCAAAATATTTTAGTCTTAAGTTTTGGAAGGCATATAACTCACATTATGTTAGAAGCCTTATACCATGTTATTCATTCTCTTATGAATTTCACGACTTTCCAGCTATATATTTGTTTATCCTAATTATCATAGGAAAGAGACTCAGGATTTAAAAATGGGAGCCTTTAAAAAGTTTCACCATTGCTTTATTATGAAGTTAAATCTTAATTGTAAGTACTACAGCATTGATGGATCAAGAATTTCCTCAATTGTATCAGAAGGTGATATCATGATGGTGTTGAAGTTTTCTTAATAAACTGGCAAGTTTTTAAAAATAATTTCTGTTTATTTTACGGCAGAAACTCAATACTAAAATTAAAGATAGACGCAAACACATATAGAATCTGACGCAGCAGGACTAGAGGCCTTCTTTTAAGCTATCTACATATTCTCCATACATTTGTGGCACAAACGCTCCAGCTACAAATTTCGTCAAAACTTACTAGAAATAAGAAAAAATAAAAGAACGTTCATACATAGATCATCAACAACAGAAAAAAGCAAGGATGAAATATTAATAGAAAAAACAATGAAATGTAATTATATTTTTTCTCAACAGAAAAATATTTTGTTAAAAAATATGCTTAAACTATTTTTTAAAATATAGGTCGAAATTAGAAAAAAAATTAACAGCAAAAAATTGTTATAATTGAAATGATAATTTTTTTAATTTTAATAGGACACAAACAATTTTGTTTAGTTATAATTTTGGAAGTAATGATGATAAATATAAAAATTTTGATCGATTTTTGATTAATTAAAATTATTCCAAGTGGTACACTTCTAGCCTCTATATGTTTCCGTATTGGAAGACCCATGTCAAACAATATGGTTTGTACAGGGACAAAACAAAAACACTCATGCATCCCTATTAGTGCTAGAGATAGAGATTAGTATTAGCTGAATATAACTCTGGATTATTTATTTGAGGGCTATTGTCTAGATGGATTCGTGTTGTACCGGAAGTTTTCTAAGGCAACGTTTACTTAGGTATTCTCCGATGAAAAACTTATTTCATTGGACGTGCTTTGATTACCCTAAAAGTTTTCAGGAAAACTTAAGAATCACAAATAAATGATGAATTTAAGTAATATCTATATTAAATTACAGTAATAAACAAATATAACCCACATTTCTAATTTTAATTTTTTGTGGAAAATAAAATTATGAAACATTATTTTTTTCTAAACCATTTTTGAAACAAATTGAAATTTCTGAAAATTTCTGAAATATGTAAGGGTTTTAAATGGAATTACTATTAAAATACATGCAAAATAAAAGCGGTGTTTGAGAATTACATACTTAAGTCTACTGAGTATTTAAAACTGTATATAAATCTCGATATAATCAAGATATATGAAGACAAAAATGAACTCATAAATCTGGCATTATTCCACATTTCTTTTATTCCTTCGAGGACATGAATAGGGAATCTTTTGCCGATATAAATATCTCGAAACCCCATCTCCCTGGTCATCGTGGTCCAATATTTTTTCATGGGCACGCATCAGCCACCGTTGCCAAATGAGCTATTGACACAAGTTATGAGGCAAAGGTGTCAGATTCTTCTTTTCGTAATTAAATAATAAGGATGGCATCTTCCTCCCTTTGCTCCATACCTCTGGCTTCTCTGTAAGGGACACCAACACCATCTAATGAAGTTAAGAGAGATAATATCTTAAGAAAATACTTCCTTAACTTAATAAGGAATGTTTAACCTTGCTGTGATAAGAAGATATGAGAAACTCCTTTTTTTCTTCACGTACTAGCTTTTATTTAAAACCTTTCCCTCTTAAATTCATAATAATATGGTGGGAAACATTTTTCCCCGTCTTGTAAACAGATGTTTATCATCATCAATATTTTACAGTTATTTTTAATTTATCGTGTTCATAAACGTATTCCTAGGGTATGCATTAGTAATGTGTTAATGACTTAAAAAGAATGAAGTTCTTTAAATAAAACTTAATCATTCATTTTCTTTCTTAACATTGAAATTATTAAGATCATTTATTCTCTGCAAGGGTAATACAATAAGCCTTTTACATCTCAACTTAAATAAATTGTTGCAGAAAAGTGTAAAGTCTGGAAAACAAGAAAATTACATTTCATTTTTTTTTTCTTTCTTAAAGCCATTTTTATTTTGGTCATTCTAGTTTTATTAGCAAAATTTATTAAAAATGTTTAATTACATTTACTTTTCTATTTTTTTAAAATTTTCAATTATATTTCAAATTAATCAAATAGCATTCTAATTTTTAGAATACTGATACTAGAATACAACTTAGAATTTTAATAGAATACTGATGATTAATCTCTAATTATTAGATATGTCGAAGATATATTTTATTTATAACAAACCCTTTCACCCTTTAACAAAGTTATCGAAATATTATTAAAACAAAAGATGAAAAACTTGTAATAAACATTCCGTTTTTATTACAGCACGGTGTTAGCTCCAGAATATTAAAACTTTTTTCTAAAATTACCAATATTTTGAATCATCCAATATTTTTAATATAAAATAACAGATACAAATGGTAATAAATATCATATATGGATTTTTAATGATGCATTTTATTTAAGAGCATACTAAACACACAAATTCATTCAGTAATAATATTGCAGAAAACAATTGCAAGCAAATTCTAAGGTTTTCTTACATATTAGCTTATCATTTAACTGAAAAAAATATTTTCAGTTCGGATACAGACCTATAAAATACGAAATTTAGCAAGTTTGACATATTTTGTAATTGTATTTCATTATATATAATTTCAAACTTCTTATAAATAAAAAACTCCTAAATAAGGGACAATTTTGAAGTAATATCAATCTTTTAAGTGAGTATCCTGGCTTGGCAACATTTCCAAAAATGTGTGAAAGGAGTTTCCCTTTATCTATCAAGTGATGTTTTCCTGAAGTATAGGGCAAATGCAAATTCAAAAAAAAAAAAAACGTTTTATAAGCTGAAATGTATAGAAATCTAGTTGCCAGCCTCAATTCATTCTTTCCATTTCTGGACTCTTGGCTTATTGGAGCTATCTACACTTTTGTTGTTATAATCACGGTTATGACAAAGCTTACAGGAATTAAGATGGGGCTATTAAAATCTGAATAATTCTCATAGGGAATGCATAATCTAAGACGAAAAAGAAAGAAAACAGAGAAATGTTTAGCATTTATTAATGAAATCAAGCGTTTTTGCTTCTGAACCACTTTCAAACAAACAGCTGGAGTAGTTTCCCCAAAATTTTCTCGCATACTCTTTAATAAAGGTATTATCCCGGTTAATATCTTAGATAGCATTGCATACAATAGTTAGAAATATTAATCTTTGACGAGGATTTAGCATTTTTACTATTTAGTCTATCATGCAATCGTTGGCGATTAACAGAAAATTACACTTGTAGTCATAAATTCCCAAACTAAGTGTGGCATTCGGTATTCTGTTGTTTAAGTAATTGCTTTTACATGTTTCTGAAAGTAAAAATTGATCGATGGTCAATTCATTGTTGTATTTGGCTCAAAATTTGATAGTTATCTAGACTTTAGAATAAATTCTGCGAATCTAACATTATCTGCCCAGCTCTCTTCGTTTTGTAGTTATTGTGTTAACTTATGCTCGAACGGCAGGAGAGAAACTTACTCTGAGCAGATTTTAGCCAAATTTTGATAGAAATCTGAAAATTTGGTGTAAAGACCGTATGCCAAATTTTAACCGTCATGCTCAAAGGAATTCTGAGTTATATTTGTCAGAGACAGACAGGCAGACAAAAATTGATTTTCCAAAAATGTGTTTTTCAAATTCACTTCCAAAAACGTGGAAATTTGTGAAAATCTCGAGTTTGAATTTTTTGATGATTACAATACTTTCTCTTTATGACGTATACAAAAAATAAAAATAAACTCTGGATTCATGGATGACCAATATTGATTCTAAAAATGAAGTCAGCACTAAAGTAAATAGTGTTTCTAATATATTATTGATCATTTTTTATATTTGATATATTAATTTTTATCTTTTCACCTCTTTGTGAAGAAAATTTACTATTAATATAGATTTATTATTAAGATATTATTATTAATGTGAGAACTTTTTTTTAACAAAGCTTTGTTTTCCGCCAGAATCATATGCTAAAGAAAAGCAGCTGAGAATACAATACCCATTGGAGAAAATTAAGATTTCTTATTTGGAGATGGTATTACATATTTTCACAAAAATATAAAATGCATTTATACGAAAACAACATAAAAAGTATTATTCAGAAAACATGAACAGAGCTTTTAAAGAAATATGAAATTTCATAATATTGCAATCGTAATGGGAATCGAGAAATAAAGCATCTGACAGGTATAATTCTAAATGTCTTATTTTTTTTTAAATTAGAATAATAAATCAAATGAAGAATAATTTCTTCTGAAGTATTTCTCCAGGGTCGTGGAATACAAACTCAAACGTTTATTAACTTATTATTTTGAAATGAAAGAATTTTAAATTTAATGCGTCATTTTTTACCGAGATTATGAAGTTTTTATTTCACCATTTTCCGTTTCTACTTGGGAGGAGAGGGAATTATTTCGAATAAGATAATGATTTTGTAATCCCCTTTATTGAATACGGAGAATTGAAGAGGGTAAAATAATAGTTTCAAAGGGAAATAGGGACTTTTTTTAGAAAAATTGTTTTCTCAGGGAAAAATACTAAAGTTTCATTTTATTTCTTCTCAATGAGCACAATTTCAAAGTTGATTGCGACGACTAAAATTTACTACTTTAATAGAGACAGACTGGTTCTTATCTTCTGTGTTCATTTATTTTTCATTTTTCTTTTTCTGTAATTAATGGACTGTTGTTAAGACTAAGAAGGCATTGCTTTAAAAAAAGAAGTACAATAGTGTAATTTTTTTTTTCCTTTTAACGAAAAAACGTAAACTCTCGGAAAATTTAAAAACGAGAATGAAACAAAAAATTTTGATCAATTTACCGCTTGGTCGAAGAAAGTTTTCAAACACGCATTTTTTTTCCTGTCTCACCCCCCCCCCCCCCCCCTCTTTTTTTTTTTTTTTTTTGAAAAATGAAGAAATGAGAACATTTTAAGTAGTCTTCGTACTTCTCTTTCTTTGCGACAAAATACAATTACCGACAACAAAAATTTTTATTAGAAGAAAAAGAAAAAAAAACTTCTATCTGCATTTGACATTTCTTTTGCTCTTTCTTGTCTCAGAGAGAAAAAAAAACAGCATAAAAAATTCTTAAATTAAAGGAAAACTACTTCAAGAATACTTGTGGTTGAGCTTCAAAGGGAAAAGAAATTTTAAATTTAATTTAAAGTAAAGAATGATGTTAGAGAAAACTAGTTTGGGTGTAGAAATTATCAGTGCAGATGTTAAATATCTATATCAGTGAATAATGTTGTGTTTATTTTGAATATCAAAACACATAATTCCAAATTGTGGTGCATTGAGATCCTTTCTGTAAAATATTGACTAGCATCATCTTGTTAGAAACCTAAAACTAAAGAGAAAAGTAAGCCAATTGAGTTTAATTAATATAAAAAAATGATTTTTTTTATTTATATTTAAAGATTGTGTGTGTTGTCATTAATTCTTTGAAAATATCTTTTTTATTACTTACTCGCATCTTTATTAATGCATCTGTATATTTTTAAGGCACTTTAAAAAATATAATTAAATTAAGTATATTATTTTCGAAAAATCTGAAACATGTTTATTATTGCCATGTAAGGCAATGATGCATACTTCCCGGGTACATGATTCATTATCATTCCAATTTCATTCATGATCAAAGAAAAACAAGATTCGGACGAGAGTAGTTTAAAGTAAATGCTCAAAAGCAATGTGAAAAACATTAGTACATATTTGGTAGTGGCGGTTTCATCAATAAAATATCGAAAATTTCAAATAACAACATTTTTTTATTAGATTGCAATCTTTACAGTTAAAAACTAAAGGCTTTCGAATCGTCATTTGCAGTATTCAAAATGCCTGAACTATATAGCAAGTTATAAAAACATATAACAAAGAGAAACACACAAATTACAGAAAAAACCTTTATTCTTAATTTTGTTTCAAAACTTCTCACAAAGTGATACTTTGCAGACATATATTGTAGGCAATTATAAATTATTTAACATAGGAAGAGTACACTGTTAATATGTTCCTCTACTCGTGGCATCTTTCATATCAGGTAAAGATAGGCATTCGACTATTCATAATATGTATCCCCAATTAGAAATCCATGAAAAAGCATCTGGTGACTTTTCACCACTGACCCACTACAACTTGCCTTGTAAATTCTGTCTTGGCCAGATGGTTTCTATGCCAAAGGAAGGGTGTAGGATGCAAAATGAGCTATTACCAAGGATATATTAGCTTACATTCTGAACCTCTGGTCTAAAACAGAAATTGGCCCGTCAATATAGAATCTGCAAGGTTTGTTTGAACGGCTTAGTAGTAAAAGGGCTAAAGGACTTGAAACAGAAAATAGAGGAGAATAATTTTATCTTCAAACTATTGCGTTAACGAACGTTCAAAGGGATACCTATCATATGATAGAATCATATCTTCACCAATTAATTTACTTCAGATTTTGAAGCAGCATAATGTTTTAGACCTTGAAATTTTCGGCGATCTCAACACAAGGTCGGATGATGAGAATAAACACTGAGTCACACTCTCTGTATTGAGGTGTCAAATGTCAAAGTATACCTCCTAATAACGTATAGGGTTCCTGTTTCCTCGACTAAGTGCCGCAATTCGACGTTGTATGGAACCAAAGAATAATTCAAATTCCCCTGCAGAAATATTTAGCAATGCTGTTTCTATAGATGTCCATAATTTCAAAGGTGTTTGTGGTGCACAAAATGACCTTTTGATTTTGTCCCATAAATGTCCTATGAGATACATATCGGGTGATCTAGACGGTCAAATCATTCGCTGGAATTATCGAGAATTTTCTCCTAGCCAATTGCGAGAAATTGTGGTCTTGTGACATGGCGCATTGTTATCCATAACAATTCTACTGTTGTTTAAGTACATGATATTAAATGATGGCTGCAGGTGGTCTCAGTATAGCTGAACATAACCATTTCGATTCAATGATAGGTCAGAATACCCATGTAAAAATTGCCCACGCCATTATGGAATCACCACCAGTTTCAACAGAATCTTGGTGACAGCTTAAGGCCATGACTTCTTTGAATATCTGCCCAACGAGCTTTACCAACAGAAATCGTGATTCATCTGACCATGCCACGGTTTTCCAGTCTTCTAGGGTTTAACCGATATCGTCATGAATCAATGAGAATCTTCGCAGGGATGTAATGCTTCTAGTGAAAGCACTCGATTCAGTTTATTGCTGTCATAGCCCATTAAAGCCAAAAGTTTGCGGCACTTTTATATCGGGCATATCCGTCGTATGTCTCACATGTATTCTTGCTGTTATTTCATGCAATATTGCATATCTGTTAGCGCTGCCAATTCTACTCACACGTAGGTTTTCTTGGTCTGTCGGTGACTGTGATGAGATATGTGCCTGAAATTAGGTATTATCGGCATACTCTTGACACTGTAGTTCTCGGAAAGTTGAATTCTATAACGATTTTCGAAATGGAAAGTCCTATCTATCTAGCCCCAACCACCATTCCACATCAAAGTATGTTCATTCCCGTTGTGACGTCAGAAATACATAGAAATACACAGAAAACATAATGACGTCAGAAATATTTTCGCATGAATCACTTGAATACAAATAAAAGAAGTCATTTCAGTGCTTATTTATGCATTTTGTGCATGATACTACTGCTATCTATATAATTGCTTATGGCTATTCCATGGTTTTTGTCACCTCAATGAAGAAAAGTAATAAGAAAAGAATCATTGCACCTTTCTTTTGAAAAGTGTGATGAAAACTTTTTCTTTTCAAAACTTACGTCGAATTCGTGTTTCAATGAAAATTCAGCAAGTTAGGTTGATATTCATAGAAACTTTGTAGAATTCAACATCAATGTTAAGGAAATTCTTATTTTCTTTACGTCATAGTCTTTTTCATTTTTTTATTGCCGTTATCTAGGACCACCTTATTCCGATCTTCTTATTCCAGATACATTTACTACATTTTGGAGACTATTCGAATGAAAAAAGATGATATTGATTGTAATTTTTAAATTAACAAAATTTTGCTCCTTTAGCAAAAACTGTTAGTTTTTGTACTATTATTTTTGATATCATTTTTCCGTACATACTTTAAAATATAATGAATATTCCCTTTTTCATTGAAGCTTTATAAATATTTTGCTAAAGTTTCATATATATATATATATATATATATATATATATATATTACGAAATTTTACCTGAGTTCGCTTCGGATAGTGGAAGTTATATGGTGTGGAGAATGCTCAATCAGCAGGCGGCAGTAGAATAAAAACAACGATGTTTATTTACACGAAGACACACAGGACAGCACAAAGACGACAACTATATACAGCACAGAGAAGACAATTATCTTCATCCGCGAGACTTGCAAACAACAGCACACAACAAAACTCTACTGCAGACAGTAGCGCACAGCTCAGTTCAGCACTAGCTTGACTCCATCGCTGCTCTGCTAATCCCTGGGAGACCAGTAATTCACCGTCGATTCCGACTACTACTCTCTGTCGCTTCCGACTATTTCGCTCCGTCGCTTCCGGCTACTCCACTCCGTCGTTTCCGACTACTCTTCTTCGACTTCTCTAGCAGCACAGACTGGCTCCTTTTATAGGTCTCAGGATTCGGGGCTAAAAGCCTCTCAGACAATCAGGAACGTTAGAGGCGTATTTCGGTTCCTACTGGATGGATCGGGAAAATTCTCGATGTTTCGGGTATAATCTATTTTGGCAGCAAAGTCGCCAAATTCGTCACCAAGTCGCCAAATGGTCGCCAAGCTCTGGGACCTCCGACGCGACACCCGGACTCCGTCTAATACCGATGACATTAAAACAGTCTTTCTGTTGAATTGCATATATATATATATATATGAAAGACTTTCAGTGACTTGCAGTGAAAATGCTTTCGATTTCGTACCGTCGTTTTAATTCATTTATTCGTTTTGAAGAAGCAGGCATATGTACAAGCGATGAGCACACAGAACGACACAGAAAGGAATGAGGAAAAAGCTCTTGGACATTTTATCTTCTAAAAGCATTTTACATCAAAATGGTGTAATTAAAAGATTTTTTGCCGAAAAGTAACATATATATTGCATGTCTACACATAATTATCAGAAATACATTTAATGGATTACATAATTGTTATTGTAACGTATAAAAATACAATATTTCTAAATTAGATACATTAGTATTTCCAATATGAGTTTGACAATTTGGTGTTCAAATTCCAGTTACAATACTACACATGAAATAATTATTTGAAGTTAATAGTTTACAGACGTATAAGATTTTATTTATATTACAACAATTTTGTGTTTAAATATCGAATTATGAGGTTTATTTACATTATTAATCAGTTATATTACATTATACATATTATTTTCGGAACTATTAATACTATTAGCAATTTGAAAAAAAGTGATTTTGTGTCATGATATTTCGTTGCTAATTTAGCACTTGTTGTTTAAAATTTTTTTCTCAAAACACAAAGCATTTTCCATCAATAGAATTTCTACTTACCAATAATAACCATTCATGGAGTCATTAGATTATATTTTGCAAATTAAGTAGTAATTAAGTTATAACATCCAACAAATTATTTAAATTACTTTTTTTTCTTCCTTCTAGAAAGCTTTATATTTTCCATTAAGCATGTTTTAACAGTCACAGCTGTCTCATTAAATGGAAATTGATTTTTTTTTCTTTCACAGTCATAATTAAAAAATAATGTTTCATTAATTTTTTTAGAAAAACTACACGTAGCAAAATATGTTGACAGAGAATGTATTAAAATGCATTATAAACCGGCTAACGTTATAGAATCTCTGAGTAACTTTGAAGAAAACATCTAAAATTTTTGCTAATAATAAATTTACGTTAGGTGTATATGAAAGGAGTTAATAATAGAAAAATTATCCAACGTTAATTTGGAAATCTTTATTTTCTATCTAAATTATCCATTTTCTTGCTTTTTTTAGAATTCACTGGATCAACAAAGTGCACTCTGATCCAGTGGGACTAATATGGAATAGCGTTATCAACATCGCCATTTAGAACATATTCAAATAGTTTACGTTTCCTACCCCTTTTACCTAACAACAGCATTTACAATATTTTTTTTTGAATAAACCAGAGTAACGTATCGATTGAGAAAGCCCATATATTTCAGCAGTATAATTTTTTTTTAGTCATTGATCGATTTTCAAAATTTTTTGTAGTGTTTTCTTCAAATACCAATGTTTACTCCACACCAGTGTATATTAAAATCTTTAATACACTGGATAAAGCTTCAAGAAACAAGTGTTCAATCCGAAGTTTAAATGCAAATAAATTGACTCCGGAAAGGAACCACCCGAAAACAAAGGTAATTAATTAATTAGTAGCCCTTTGATGCCTCTGTTAATTTCACATTCTCCAACATGAAATATCATCTTCTAAGGAAAAAACAAACAAACAAGCAAGATTGTACATGCGAGCTCCCTAAAGAGGTAAAATTATAGTTATCGTGTTATTAAAGTTGCAAAATAATTGCTATGTTATTAAAATTGTAGTGCATCTGCAAAGAAATTATTACTGCAGGTAAAATATATTAAGTAAATCGGAATTCCTACGAGACCAACAAACATATCGTTTTTGGCAGGCGTTTCGTTATGGAGAGTATTGTTACACATAAATTTCTATTCAGTATTTGTAACAAATAAGTAATATAGGTTTTTTTTTTGTAATGATATATAATTTAAAAAAATATATATTATTTACGAGGTTTTTTGTGAATTTGCAGTGTCGAAAGTATTGTTCTTCTATTCATTAATTTTCAGTGGAGTCTGCGGAATGCGTCTGTAAAAACAAGTTAAAATGATTCTATTCAACACTTCATAACTAGGTCAATTTTGATTGCAGAAGAATGAAGTTTTTGTTTAAAAATTGCTATTTTCTTAGTTAGTTATTAATAAATTATTTAGTTATTTATTTCTTAATGTTTTTCTTAGTTTTCGAGGATTAAACAATCTAGATTATAGGATAGACATTATTAATAATATTTAATATATTTTGTCGTAATATTTTGCCATTATGTTTATCAATTAGAATAACTTACATAAAATATGTAATTTTATTTAAAGCATTTTACGAATTAGAAATATATACCTGTGTTAAAAAATTAGAAATTAATTATTGGGTCGTTGAGAATAAACAGTATGCATAGTAATTATTCAGGAAATTTTTCTGCCATAAGATTAATTTCCCAAATTTTAAACAATTAACTTTAAGAATAAGAAGGAAAAAAATCCTTATCGAGAAACTTATTTTATTCGATCAAAAATTAGATTTTAAAATGATAGATGCTTTTATCCAGCATTAAATATTTCTTAGCTATCATTAATTGTGCATCTTTGATTTTTTTTTATAAAACAAAGAAAGTAATGCGAAAAAAATTTTAAAAAATGAAAAAAGATTAATTTGTAAGCTTTTATCTCTCAAAGCACCTCATTTTCCCTCGTAAAAAAATCTCAAACATTTACACAAATTCTCGTAATCGTTATGGTTCAGGTTTATCTCCATTCCAGTCTTATTTACAAGGTAATTACTTCATCCTATTCATGCAAATCGCTGGAGCTGAAGATTTAGGACAAGAAGCGAAACCCACCAAAAAATAATAATAACGGACCTTCCGTTAAAACACGAAAAATACGCATTTTCCCACTTTCCCACCCTCCTCTCTGCACTCCTTGATTAATGTGCGGTGGAACTAATTTTTTCTCTTTATTCTTTCTTATCATCTAAATTACGACCAATTTAGAGGAGGAAGATAGCGGTAATCAAAGCCGAACAGTGCAGGGCGAAATCGCTTGCAATGTTTTCTTAGCGTGATTTAAAGATTTAAACCGGGTCTTTAAACCAGTAACATTTAGTCCTTCTTTACATAAAGCTTCGGCAAACATTGCTTAAAGTGGCCGCATTCTAGGCTTCAATCCCTGCGGACACTTTATGACCTGATTTATTTTAATAATGTGAGCGCCATGTTTATTTTATGGCAGCACAGGTTTTGATGATTAAATTATGTTTTTGATTAATGAGTCATTTCTTATTGAAACCTCTTGACACAAAATGAGCAGTTTTTATTCTATAACTATGAATAGAATAATGCTTAAAATCTTTGCTGTTTTTTTTTTTTTTATTTGGTCACAAAAGCATTTTCCGATCTGCATAAGAATATTTTCGTCCAGTTGTATTGAATTATATAGATTTCTAGCTTACACGGGAATATTTCATCATTAATTATATTTTTAAAATTATTTCTTTAATTACATTTCATCTAACGTATTATTCAGCAACCTTTGAATAACAGACAGTGAGTGTTCTAAAAATTTTCGCTAATTTGATTTTTTTAAATCAATAAGTCAGCAGATTTTTTTAATATGATTAATATAGAACTCAAATTGAATCATCTTCAACATACAGCATCAAGCTATTAGAAATGTCAGAATCTTTCAAGTTAAATATTGGGTTTTACAAGTATTGAAAGTCTACACATAAAAGAAATTTCTTATTTTACTAATTATATCAAAAAGCTTTTCAGGGAAAAAAAAGTCACACTTTGTTGTTTTATAACACATGTAATTCCAGATAAATATAATAAATATTTCTCTATGAATAAAATAAATATGAGATTATCGTTCTTAAAATGACTCTTGTTCTCTTATTATAATGTTCTAAACATAAATTAATGAAATACAAGATCCATGCAAAGCACATATTTCTTCATATTATCAAATAAAAGTTATTGTTCAAACATGCTCCAAACGTAAGGTAAAAAAGGGAAATAAATGAATCATTTAGTCATTTAGTGGTCATGCAATTG
>JAPMOR010080559.1:0-21309 GCA_026543865.1 Argiope aurantia | reverse complement strand
TAAAATAAACATTAATAATAAATAATAAAAATAAAATAAACATTAATTTTCACACAAGAATTTTTTTTGTTACTTTTCTATGTTTTCTTTCTAATTAATATGTGTGCTGTTCGTGCTTGACACTGTTCTCAACAATAAGTCTATCTTTACAACAGTAACATGACACTTAAAGGAGTAATTAAAAAAAACTCAAATTTTATTCCACATTTTTTCTTAAAAGTAAAATACAAACATTTTAAACTTTTTCTTATAGCATTTTGTAAAATGTGTCGGTAATTGTTTGTTTTTAATAAAATGGAATATGTAAATATATTCTCTTAATAATTATTGGAAAATTATAAATTTGGAATATACACAACTCTCAAGAACATTACATTTAATATTTGTAATTTTACATTCTGAAATCTTACATTTAAAATAGTTGTAAAGATCCGTCTACATACAGGCACGGTAAATTAAATGGAAATATAAAGTAAACGTGTCTGTGAATAACATCCATGAAAATCGAAGATTCTCATTTAATTTTTCATTATATGCAATTAATGGAAATTATAAATAAACACTGAATGAAATGTTTCTTTTTATTTGAAATTAAAAATAAATGTCAACAAATATGTAGAAGTCAGTATTTCCACAATTCTGAAATATAATAAGTTTTTTTTTTTTAAATTGTAAAAGAAGTAGCTGTGACCGTAGAATATTTTAAAAAAGTTTTTGCCTAAACGGGTATAGTAAAGCGGGACATTTGTACTTAAATAAATAGAGAATAAACTTTCTTAAGAACTCTTTTTATCCTTGAAATAGCATAGGATAGCAATGTTTTCTACTACAATTATAATCTCTATTCTTTCTGTTTTGTTATTTGCAGATGCATTATACATTATTAATTTGAATCAACCGTTCTATATAAACTTTCGTGTTTTTAAAAGTAGCTAGAATTATTCATTTTTCAAATAAAATGTAATATTATTTGCTTAAAAATACTATTGTTTTTTCTATGGAATCAAAATTGGGCATTGTTCATTTGTAATTCTCATTTTCTGATATTTTTTTCTATAAATATTCAAATTTAATAAAATGAAAGTTATCAATATATCAATTTTGCCAGCGATTTTAAAACCAGTGATAATCATTTCATAAGGAATATTGCAATATCAGACATTTTTTTTATACAAGAACGAATAATTTATTGAATAATATTAATCTAACAGACAGTGATTTTTTTAATATCTCTTAGCATTTTATAACAATTTTTTCCATTTATATTCCCCTCAATGGCCATAATTAATTTCGTATTCTTATTCAATATCCTTTGACAACTAATATTTTGATGATAAATAAAAATACTCTCTCTTTTAATACCTGTAAGCTAATGATTGCCTGTGAAATTCTAGTTTTCCGTCATTGACAATAAAATCATCCATCATGCTGGTGCTTCTGTGTGAAAATTCTTTCCATACAGCCAAATTATTTTCCCTGAAATCTTTCTAGAAAGAGATGGGACGCCAAATACGAGGATGGTACGAATGAGAAAGAAAATGAAGTGAATATTAATACAATTCAATACGCTAAAATTCGATTTTTTAATGGAAAAAAAAGACGGAATAATAAATAATGTTTATAAAACAGCGTGACGGCGTTCTAGCCTAGGGCTAGTGTGCCTTTTCCCATGATCTGGCCGTCCCGGGTTTGAGCATAGCTGTTCTTTATCCTTTGTTCTATCTGTGAGGTGCGTGAGTGTGTCCCCCTGTAAAAAAGGGTTGTGCAGGCTAGTGTGTGAGTACCATCTTCATATGAGCTAGAAGTCAGACTTCTGCCCTCCGGTGCTCAGGGCTCTTTACCCTCAGAAGCTACTGCACCCTCTTTTCCCGGTCACTTGGACTTAGTTTGAATTGGTGTTCAATCCAAGGGGGTTTCACCTGCATAATAGGCTAATCATCGATGACGTGGCATATTTCATTACGGAGTGTCTTGTGCATTGTCTGCTTTAAATAGAGACCTGTTTTGAAAAAAAATCACAGTATCTGTATTTGTTTCTGTGGCCACCGGTCATTCTGTGTATCCAGAAGATTTGGAAAGAGATTTTTTTATTGCAATTAAGTGATTAAAATAATTATTGAAATTAACTGACTTTTTATTACAATTTAGCAAATATTTTTATTGCAGTTAAGTGGATAAAGGATATGATGAAGGTAAGAGGAGTGGCATGTTAAATATTTATTTGCTTTGTAGTTTTAATCTGAAACCAACTTATGTGCCATCTCTAACAGGAAGATAATTTAACTCCATGAATTGATTCAATAAACATATCGACAATATTTAAAACATTTATAACAACTTTGTTTTAACCACATAATATTAGATATTTTTTATTATTAATATTTTTCTTCAAAAAATTGATATCTTTTTTTACATAAATTCGGAATATGATTATAGTTTTTACAAAAATATACAAGTTCAAAAACTCCAAATTGAAAAAAAAAAAAAAAAAAACCTGACTCCACTATCACTTTAAATTGTCGCCAAAAGAAAAGCCATCATAGGCAAAAGTAGGAAAAGAAAAAGAAAAGAGCAACAGAGATACTGGGTCAATAAAAATAATAACACGTCTATGAAAGCAGCAATGGCGAAACGTGTCGAAACAATAAAATGTTACCTGAAGCTACAAGATATGAAGTTGTGTGTTCAAGGAGGTGCGAAGGTTTCACCGGCAATCTCAAGTAGAAAAGGGGGGAGGGGAGGGAAAAAATACCGGAAATTCCACCCTCAAATGAAACTCGTAAATAATATTTTCGAGTGGAGTTGAGTAGTTCGAGAGGATTCCGGATTATTACGGAAAGGTCTCGAAGGTGAGGAGAAGGAGAAAAAGACAGTCCCCACCTCACTGTCAGGAATATTTTATTTTTGCGAATGGAATTTTATACGAATGTGGTGAGAGGATGGGCATATGAATCGTAAAATAGGATTTTTAGCAGGCTGTGCTGGTGATATTCAGCAGGTAGTGCTTATTCGTGTTTAGAGAGCTGGTAAATATTTGACAAGAGATGGGCAGAGAGAAAATAAAGTAACAGACGAAAATTGTCATGCGGTATCTTGAAAATTTTTTTTTATTTATTTTTTAGAAGCAACTTTTTTCGATCAAAGCCTCAAATTTGATTCTAAAATGAATTTTATATTTTTGTAGTTCATGTACATATTAGAATAAAATCCCTGGAATAGAAAATGAAGGAAAAATAAATTCAAAGTAATCTCATTTCTGACTAAATGATAGTTGCATCATTTAATAAATGCAGTTTTTTACCATATACATTATTTATTTTTAATTTTATCACTTTTATCAAAAGCAACTTATTTATATAGAAATATAGCTTTAGATTAGAAAAGCAGTTGGTTGATCAAATAAGCAAAAAACAGATCTATGTAGTTTCTCTCATAGATTTGTAAGAATCTATGAGAGAAAAAAAAATATTAATACATTGCATGAAAAATTATTACATATGGAATATTAATACATTGCATATTTGAAAAAATAATGCATCTGGTTATATGGTGAACCACCAATAAAAATAATATCTTATTGAAACTATCTCTCCTGACCGCCTTCGCTCACGTTTCTGAACTTAAAATTTTATTGAAGTCAGACGTCGAAGAAAATGTGTAAATTAATAAGGGATTGAAACGTCAAAAAACTATTTTATTTACTTAAAGCTTTTGTCTCAAGGGGGAAGGGAGCACATAGTAATTCAGGAGGATGAGAAGCTTACGGCATGGTGGTTGGTTCTCGCCACCCCTGTGGATATACGAAAAATTGAGGCCTGGCTCCTCCCCTCGATGACGGGGCGTTCTACAAGGGAAGCGTTGCACTGTGGACGGTGATGACCCTTAGAAATCGGCCACAGTTCACTGCAGTGTTTCTGCCCGGTCATTCAGATTTTGCCATGTATCTTCCAGCTGGTCGGAGTACCCAGTTTGGGGCTGTGGCTACAGAAAGCAACTGAAAGTAAAATATCACATAAAAATTAATGGAAAATTTGCGCAATTGAATTCATTGTTTCTGAATTTTGAGGATTATCCTATAATATTTCATGGACTTATTTTGCTGTTAAATAAACTCTAATAATGGAATTAAGACATCCTGATGTGAAATGCTTATTTGCATCTCTCGTTAATTAAACCTACCTTTCACAAATTATTAAAACGTTATTGTATAATAGGATTATCTGTATTAAGAAAGATTTCTTTTGCAGTTCTGCGATTAATTTAGAATGAAAAAAAAAATTGATTCCTTGAATCTAGCTTTTATAACTGCCAAAAAAAAATAATAGATCTAAAATGACAGAATCAAACTGAAAAATAATGTACCAGAAAATAATCAGAATTATGTGCTCATTATACGGATTATCATTGTTAAAATCCATAATTTTATTATTCCATTTGCCAATTATTCCATTAACCAAGTTTTATATACATTATGTTGCATATTTTAGAAATTATAAAAATTGTTATTTCGAGGATTTCAAATATTGCAATTGAAAAATGAAACTGTGATTCTAAAACAAGTGATGCATTTGACAAATATCTTAGTAATTACTGAAATCATCGAGTTGGTGTACTGTGTATTTAATACTCAAATTGGATAATGGAAGAGGAAGCTTTATTTCATATAAAACATAAAGCAGAGATATCAGATTCACAGCCAAAGCGAACAAAAAGAGCATCGCTTGCAGAATCTCACAATAAAAGCAGTCATAAAGTTACTGATTAGAAAAATAATATCAACATTCAGAGTGCATAGCTAGAGTTCTATCTACTAACGTAACCCTAGGTAAGAATTGATTAATTTACTTCAGATTTTCTCATTTATATAGGAGTTTTATAAGACAAAATTTGTTCCAGAAAAATATTGAGATCTATAATATATATATATACATATACCAACACACATACATTATAATATATATACATACACACGCACACGCACAGACACAGAGAGAGAGAGAGAGCGAGAAAGAGAGAGAGAGAGAGAGAAGAAAAAAAAATTAAATTAAAGAAAATTGAAATTGCATAAAATTAGATTGTTTCTAGAATTTTTTTAAACAAATATCTATAAAAGAGTTTTTAGAACATTACAATTATATTCGGTTCAGTACAAAAAAATTAACTTTTATTAGGAATGACATATTAAAATGATGCAAAATTATATGAAATAAAAGCATCTGATTTAATATATTTGCCAAATGTTCAAAGAACCGAATTTTTATTTAAGAGTAATAATTCATATTTCCATGAGAAAAATTCAAGATATTCCCGTATCAAAATAGATTTAGGAAGATGTTTATTTCGATGTAGAAATTATCTAGCATATTCTACTTGTTTGAATAAAATTTTTGAAAACCAAGCAGATATTGACGATTTGATTGATATCTCACTGAAAGAAATCTTCACATTTGTTCATCTAGAAACCTGGAACTTCACAAAATACCCTCTTCTCGAATTGATTTTGTTCTTGGTTTGAGCAGTTTATCTGAATATAACGATGAAATGTTAGTTTACAAAGAAACGCAGAAAAAAAAAGCAGAATGAAATCTGTAAAATACTAATTCTATGAAATTAGATGATATGACAAACAAGTTCCCAAAAGAATTTTCTATTGATTTCATCGTGTCTTTCAACACATGAATTATATAAATCGAAATGCCAAATTTAATTAATAAAATAAAATTGTGTCGATATTCTTGTATGTATCCACATATAAGTCATTTTCTTGCAATTTCCCTTTGTTGATGTAGCTTATTTAAAGCAGGATTGTTTTTACATCATATAAAATTATTGTCTGTTAAATCTGCAATGCGTGTGTAATATTTTAAGTATGCGTGTCAATTTAAAGATAAACGAACATATATTTTTTAGCTATTTATTTATTGCAGTGAATCTAGTTCCTTAGAATGACTACAAGATGTTCTTTAATTTTTTACAGGAGTTTGCCTGAGTAAAAAGTATAGAATATTTGAATATAGAAATTCTTAAATTGCTCCGAAAATTTTTTTGCTTATTAGTTCACAAAAAATCTTAAACAACTAATGGAATTTTAGATAATAGAATGTTATTTACTAGTTCATCATCTTTCCTGAGATTAATATACATCTCACACTTCCAATAATAAAATGCTTCACAAATAATGCTTTTTACGAGAATTTCATATTAAATTCCACTTCGTTTAAAAAACAAGGCAGGATAAAATTCAATTATTTCTTAGATAAAAATACAGCGATATGACAAAGGGAATGAATGACATATCCTTTCTATTCATTAAGTCACGGGATAAAAACTGCATCCATACCATTCTCTGATATTTCCTCCCTGTTCGTCACTCCGCTTCTGCAGCTGCTCACACTTCCATGGTGATGCCAAGCGAATTGCGAAAGATGGACAAAAAAATAATGAACTGTCTGCTGGAAATACCCCGAAACAAAACAATATGACAGCAGTGATTAATTTTATGCATTATTTTTATCATCCCTTCCTGCAAATGAATCTACATTCTTTATTCTAAATCAGAGATCTAATTAATTGAAACGAATTCATGCATACTTCTTTTGGCTGATTTTTCATTTTTTTTCTCATTAAATCCTTTTATTCTACCTTTCCCTTTTGTTTGAATCCGTTGCCTTTCACCTCTGATGATAAATGTAGGGTACTTAATTCTCTTTGACGGCCTGGCTAGAAAAAAAATTCCTTCTTTCCACTGTTTCCAAATTATTTCGCTATTTCATGATTTTGTGCTCCATTCTTCCCTTTTTCCACCCACTACTCAAAAATGATGAATCGATGGTTGATCTCGTGGTTAATAATAAACGCCGCAGCTCATTAGTGTTTACGATACGAAGATTCATTTTCAAAGCATCATTTTGGGTTACATTAAATTTTCTGCATATTAAGCGTCTCGATCAGAAAAAATTACCATATAGACTGATGATTATGTAGCAGTCAAGAAATTCCTAATAAATCTATGCATATCTTTTAAGAATATTTTTGCATAGTATTTTACGATATTTATTTAAAAATATAAGTTAAAAAAGCTATAAATAAATAATAATAGCTGTTATCTAAAGAATTGATCGATTATATTTAGATTCATAGATTAGTTTCAAATACCGTATAAACATTATCCTCATTGAACATATTATTATATTTATTTATTTCTATATTATATATACTTATATATTTCGATAGCTTGTAAATAGTATTCAAATCAATTTATACTAAGTGAAAAAAAATATTGTTTAATGAATATTTCTTTGAAATTAAAGATGACAACTGATAAATAGAAAATATATTTGAGTTTCAATATAAATTTATTTAATGTTATCACTAAGTTAAATTAATTTAAAATCCAGGAATTGATTCTGGAACTATGAAAATATAATTGGTTCATACAGCAAGAAATGAAAGTTGTAGAGACACGAGATTATTAATGACTATAAGTTTGATGAACATCAGTGAGAGCCATTTTCGTTTAACGTTAAATTAACAGTAACACAGTAACCACAGTACAAGAACAAGAAATATATAGATAAAAGGGACATGCGCAATAGTTTTTATGACGTACACAACAACACCATCTATATGAAGTTGATATAACTATTATATTTAAAGGTTATTAACTATTGTTTTCCTATTTAGATGCAACAAAAGTTCTTCACTTTTTTATGTAACACAGAATAAAGTTTTTTGAGTATCATCCATAGTTTTCATTGCAATATTTCGGTAAGTACCATGTTCGGTAAGTACCAATTAAAAATACTATAAGCAAAAAAAATACTATATTTAAAAAATACTATATACTATATTTAAAAAATACTATAAACAAAATAAAAATATGAAGATAAAAAAATCTAATTTAATACCCAAACTTCATAAACATTTATTTCCTGTATAGAAAATAAATTTAGAATGGTGCATCTAACGTGATTAAAATGTTAAATATTAAGTAATCCGGGTCAATCTTGTTGTTATTGCTGCATTGATAGTTACGTTAATATGGTTCTAAACAAAAATAATTCATTCGACTACACGAAATGATGAATAAATTATACATAGTATTAGTATTAGAAATAAACATAACATTCAGAAAGACTGAATTAATATTTTGTAGTAAATATTTTATCGATACAAAAATTTGTTAGGAGAAAATATTGAAAGGCGTGAATAAAACATGGAAAGATGTTAGAATTTAATTTTCATTTTTAATTTAACTTCAATTTTGAATAAAAAGTAAAATAAGAAAATAATTTGTTAGTATTTTTAGTGATCATTATCTCTATGAATTAACGAGATGGATAAATTAACGAACTAATATAATCTCATTGCTTCTATGAATTAACGAACCGGTTGATGAATTAACGATCCGTCACATAACTACTGTTCAAAACAATAAGATCGAATCACAACATATGTCAATAATTATTAACAAGCAAAAATAATTTATTTTTCTTTGGGAATTTATAAATACTATAGAAAAATCTGAATAAATTGTTGAATCAGTAAATCATGAATAGTTAATGGTAATGTTATGATAAAACTGATATGTAACTTTAATTTTTACAGCTTTTATGTTTTTTGAGAACCATATTTAAAATATTACCTATTTATTTGAACATTGCTTTTCTCACAAACAGATTCAAATTAGACACTTCACTTTCGTTCACATTATTGCACTTTTTAATAAGAAAAATATTTAAAAATAAACTCCTTTTTAAAACATCTTTTTATTTGAAAAATATTATTATTGCGATGCTAATTTATATACTGATATATTTAAGGTATTTTTTTAGGTTCAAGGCTATATAAAAAGCTATTATGCTATGGTTTTCCCTTGTTATGATTTATTCAATACAAGGGATACCATTTCGTAGGTACAAGAAGAAATTGGATTAGAACTTAAAGGACACATTTCAGAGAAGGTTCACGTACCATCCGGTGGTCTATCACTCCTCTCGTTTCCTGTAATGCTGTTCCTGCGCTGTGCTTGGGCGGATCTAAACCACCCCTATCCCTTTTTCGCACTTCCATTTCAATCCCAAGGGCCACTTTTCTCCCACTTGCGAGGGCCATCTAATCTCTCTAGGCGGGTAAAAGCTTGAAGTGAGATTGGGGGGTGGCTTAAGTGTCAAGATATATCGCGGGTTCGAAGAAGAGTGTGCCTTGTGGGGATCATGCTCATTTTACAAGCTGTGCAGATTTTCTCGATATCGACGCATAATCATTCAGAAACAGGAATGTTTCTCTTTTAAAGTGGAGATCTTAGACTGGGATTCTAAGACTAGTTGAGGACATTGTGTAAATGACTCTCGATTTTGTAAAAGGAGAGAGAGAGAGAGAGAGAGAGAGATCTATGCAGTGTTACTTTTAAATAGAAATTTGGAATGCTTTCAAATGGAAGGATTAACACAAATGCAATCAGTAACGATTTTGAAAAAATAAAAAATAAAACGTCAATGTCATAATTATTTTCTTAAAAGAGCATTAACCCTTAACTGGGGAGATTAAATTTTAGAAATTAATTGGGGAAGTGCGGTCTACGAAACCTCATTTCATTTAGACTCAAATTTAATTTTCTAATGAATGAATTAGTATGAAAAACTGCCAATACATTTTGCAGATATTTTTCTTGATATATAGATATATTTTAGAGAATTTTTCAAAATATATTGTAATTGAAAAAAGTAAATGCGTTGGAACACACATTTTCTTCTCAAATGACATGTTACAATAAACAATATTCTTGAAAAAGCATATTACTTTTTACTTTTTAAATCATATTTATTTTTACAATATATGAAGATATATATAATACAATATAATGTACAATTCAACAATTATATGAAAAATAAAAAAAAATGAGAATGGGTAAAATTGGCCCTTTTTTTATCGGCTTGTGTGACTTTCATAGCAAGGTTTTCTACGGCATTTTAGACATGCAGGTTAAGAACTAGTATAAAAATCAACCTATAAATTCTGTATATATATATCTTGATATATTAATATATTTTATAATTTTTTCCAAATACATTATCACTAGAAAAATTAATTATGTTTGAACATACATATCAAAATCAGTTGAATGCTAACTTTCATCGAAAAATTCTTCTGTACAATTATCCTTATCACTAAAATCACTTTCTGCTTCATTTAAAAACGTCTGGAGCGCTGCTTCATAATAGGATCAGTAAACTAGATGATATTTCGTGGCCCAAATTTTAGCTCCCTCTGCTAAGCCTTGTTTATTACTGGGACACTAACAGGGAACCGCGGTCTTAGAGACCGCGCTCAAAGAAATAACTGAATTATTTTAAAAACCATCAGCTGAAATCGGTTGAAAAAGTGCACGTGTATTGAAGGTCACAAAACAGGAAGCTACAGGGTCAATCCACTCAGTTGAGCTAAAAATAGAATAAGGGTGACAGAAAACAAATCGCTAGCGGTCTCATAGACCGCACGTCCCCAGTTAAGGGTTAATGCCATGCATGCACTTTTGAAATTATAAGCAATATTTTTTTCGAAGAAGCGAAAAAATGAATAAGCATGGAAGTGAAATATAAGTTGTCTAAGAGTCTTCTATTGTAAGCTATTAGCCTTACAATACAATTACTAAGTTTAATAAATTAATATATGTCATCTTTTTTGTCGCATAAGAAGACCAATTGATATTAGATATTGTTTCAACACAGTTGCCTAAGGAACTTCAAACAGAGTTGTCTTTACCTAATTTGACAGAATGTTTGAGGAACTTATATAGGAAGAGAATAAGATATGAGTAATGATAAAAAAAAAATTTCATGCATTTCTCATGAAGCCATATTTAATGCCAACTATCGAAATCTGGAAAAAAATAATGTTAAAGAAAATACAGAAAATATTAAGAACTGTATTTTTAAAACATATATAGAACAACTTCACTATTCCTTTACATTATTATTACATATTTTTGCACAATTTTGTAATGTTAGATTATTTTGTTGTACAACATTTTTGCTTTAATAGAATTATTTTAACAAAATTTTGTATTGTTAATTTTTTTAAATCTCAAAAGTCGTGCATTCAAAACCAGAAAAACGCATGGTCATACGAAGTTGTGATTTATATTCCATATAAATTTTGATACTTACGAGAATATTGACAACTAAATTGTTACAAAATACCTCAATGAATAAAAATGCACTGCTATTGAATAAAAAACTGTTGAAAGGTATTTAACTTTTGAATAAAACATTATAATATTGTAAAAACACTGCAATACCGAAAATTCAAACACATTAAAGTAATGAATGCATAAAAACACAGAGAAATAGAAAGCAGTTGCATATTATTTAAACTGAATTTTTCAAGGAGATTCAACCTTCAAAGAGTTCATTGCAAATGCGAAATCCGACAAATGATTTCATAAAGGGTATTCCTTGTTTATTACATTTACTATCTAATATAATAAAATTTAATCCATTGTTCTAAAATTTCAAACTCCTTTGCAATTATTTTATGCCAGATGCAAAGGAAAATCTCACTCGACATTTATTGGGAAAAATACTCAACTCACAAAAGGGATGTGAAAATAACACATTGAAATAAAAAAAAATAACGTTGATATCTGAATGTTTATACATAAATTCGAAACACAATGAAATCAAAAGATTTTAATGAAGAAGCATACTTTCGAAGAAATATAAAGAATAGTTTGAAAAAAAAAACGGATAAAATTTCCCAGATCATGAGAGAAGAAAAAAGAGTATTTGTATTAGAGCAACGAAACGTAAATTGAATTATGATGTTTACCATAAAACTGTTATCGTATATTTTAATGCCATTTGCATAATTTCTCAATACTATTAGTGTTTAGAGAAAAGATATTGAAAAAAAAGAAAGACAGCATGTTTGAGGTTTGCATAACAATTTACATTGTGGCCTTTTTTATAAAAGAAACAAAAATAATAACGCAAAAGAAGAAATAAGAAACAAAAGGAATAAATAATATAAAAAGGAAAAACATATTGCTAAAATAAACAAAGCCCTGCTTTCATCCATATCTGTAAAGAAAGGAAAAAAATGACGATATCGAAGTGAATGAAATTGGAATTACATTTCCTAATAGAAATAAATAATTATGCAGACTTTCAATGTTATTGTTTGAATGTGAAGATAAAGGTTTTATTCAATTATTATTACTATTTTAGGGAAAATAATTCAACATCAAATATTAGGAATAATTTCATGGTTTTAGTGATTTATTTGGATTTTTAACATACTAGCTTTAAGGTATAAAATTTAAATTTTATTTAACTCTGTGGAATACACATTTTATTTATTCTTTTAATACAGGAAACTTAAGCAAATATTATTTTCAATTTTATATTCAAATTTAAAAAAAAATGTGGTAAAGACAGGCACAAATGAAGCATGAATCCAAAATACTCAAGATCGTTTAAAATGACTTCTACTTTTTCATTAAAACAAATAAATCGCTTTTTTTCAAACAGAAAAGCAACATTTTATTTTAAAAAAAACAAAAACAATATCAATTATAACATTTTCTATATTATTGAAAATTTCAAGCAATTTTAGTCTATTTTTCAAAAAATATTGATTTTTTTTTAGTATTCGTCTATTGATTAGAAATGATCCTTCTCATTTTTTTCTCTGAAACCATAGGCTGACTATATTTTGCATCCATAATTACCTTTAGCAATTTAATAAAAAATAAAAGAACCATTGTATGAAATTCACTGATAATATCAATAATATCAATAAATATATGAATTTTTCAAATTGATTTTAATAAAAAACAAAGATAAATCATATCATCATCTCAAGACACTATTTTTTCGCATGATATTACTTATTTAATGAAGATCCAATTTTTGCACGCAGTGAAATAATGATAAATATAACTGAAACATTAAAATGAAGATTCCTATCTAACATAGTAACAAAGTATAATTTTTTTCAGTTAGTAAATTTATTATAACAATAAAGTAAGAAAAACTTTGTTCGAAATCACAAATGTAAATTTTTAAATTTTGCATGGTTCAGATTTCTATGTATAGTGCTTTAAATAAAAATAAAATTTAAAGTTGAATGACTAAATAATTATCAAAATTAAATATCAATAAACAATTTTGAATTCAAAATTTGTAACAATGGCATTCTTTAACATTGATCAACATTATTTATCAGAGGGAATTATTTAGTCAAAGCTCATAAAGTAATAAGATAAAATCTATTTTTATGTACTATCTTAATTAAAATTTTTATTGTAAGGTTTTAATTTCTCACTATCCATTGGGATATTTTTATTAAAATACATTAGAATGATATTATGTTATGAATGTATCCTAATATTATTTAAAAGGAAAATTCCAAGAACGAAATTTTTTTTTTGTTTGTAATCATGCATAAAAACTTCAGACCCTTTCTTTTTACCAATGTAAGAGTCTTCTCTATTTAAATATTTCCTTTTACGTATTCTAAACTTTAGAATAACACAATATCAATCCTATAGAATAGCATTTAACAAGTAAATAAATCCTTTTTCATTTTCAACAGTGCGCTCCAACCACCAAATCCCCATCTTGTTTTGCCACTTCGGACTTACACTGGATCCAAATAATTAACATCAAACTTATTGAGTGCTACATTTAAGTTACCCGAGGTAAATTAGCCATAAACAACAAAGCTTCGCCTTTATCAGAAAAAAGCACCGAGATCAACTAACGATACCAATGGATTAGTGACCAGAAGAAAGAGCTGCCGCACTACATCTTCCCAGGATCCAAGTCAATAAAACTCCTACACATACCCTCAATTCCAAGAGAAAGGGGAAGCCTGACCTCTGAATTGCCTTGCAAAGACAGTAACATTAACGGTCGGCCTCGGCGGGAAGGAAGCCACTTGAGACCGTAAAAGAACCAAACCGAGTTAAAATATCCTGTGCCTCCGTCATTTATTAAGGTGGTGCAGCGAGCTGTAGGCATACTTCCTCCGTAGCTGATGGGATAGGAACACCCAAATCAGATATTTTCTTGCATTTGTTGCATCGCGCCAAGATGTAGTATGGGATCATAAAAACATTACTTCCTAGGGCTAGGAACTTGAGTACGGATGCTATGACTAGTGTATTGAGAGATAACCGAATTAAAAAGCATGTAGACTAATCTGAGGTAAGATTATATAGCTTTGGTAGCTTTGTATGGAGTGAATAGTGGCAGGTTCTTTCATCATCCAGCTATAATAACAAAGATTTCTTTTTTCAACATGCAGGTTTTGTCATACGTTTATCTTACAGTTATTCCTAAAGTTGTTATTGTTATATAATATATCTATAACTGAATGATGAAAATATATATTAAGCTATTTGATCTTTAACCATAGCTATTTACCAGAATTTTTCAATAGGGAGATTAATTTAATTAATTTTGATTTTATTTTCTTCATAAGACAAAGGAGGATCAAATAACAAATATTTTCTCTATAATAAATCCTTGTTAATTCTCTCATTCTGATCTGGACCATTAATTTGTCTTACTTCTTTGATTTTAATATCATTAATCAAACATTTAAGTAATAAATGTAATAAATATAAAAAAATATTAAAAAATACCAAGCAATTTGTGTTTTTTCAGAAAATATAAATGGTATTTGTCAATGTGTGCTCTTGCTCGATTCTTAAACAACTTATTAAATACCGTTCAGATATAAGAACTGAAAGGAAACTGGAAATAAGTATTCCTCAGATTTTACAAATAGTGAAATTAATTTACGAATTTCTTCAAATAACAAATATTTTCTCAATAGTGGATCCTTATTAAGCCACCCAAGTTAAAAATTTAAATAATGAATTAAATGAAATATAATTCCATTGCGAATTCAATTGTGTTATTTTAATCAATTGTTTCATTACGAAATAGATGAAATAAAGTTTGTTCAGTTATAAGTTAAGGAAAAAAGGAATTGTTTAAAATTACAGACTGAATACTAAGCGTAATCGATTCAAATATTAATTCAGAAAAAGAAAAACAATAATTTCTATCCTTTTTAACAATTTATAATTTTTCATTAATATAAAGAGTTAGATTTGATTATTGCAATTTGATATTTCTGGAAATGTTCCCAATGTTTTTTTAATTCCCTAAGCCCAATTTTAAACTTCTAAGTTTTAATTAAAAACGCTCATATAAATTTAAATAAAGCTTTTACATGTTTTAAATTAAAAAAAGAACACCTCAGTTTCATTTTCAGTATCCTGGAAGTAAAAATAATATTTGATACTTCATTAGCATTTATTGAGAAAAATAGAAAGATAATAAAATATAAAATTATTAATTATATTATTTCGAACTTCCAAAGTTATATTTCCTTAGCTCTTACAAAGAAATAAAATAATTTCATATATAATCACACTCGAAATTACTTTATTTTCGTGCTACAGTTAAAAAAAGTGTTTTTACAGTTTAGCCTATTTTTTTTAATATAACCTAACAGTTTAATTAATTGAACCAATTTTTAATACTAATTTATTTTTGATTACAGTTTAAATCACATTTTACTTTATTATAAATATTAGAAATATAACATTCTATAGCAACATCCAACAAAATTTTTATACTTTCGTTAAACATTTTACTTGTTATGGTCTATATGAACATCTAGAACTTAAAATCTTATTTTCGAGTTATAATTAACAAAACGGTTTTACCAGTTGTGTCTACTTTTTAAAAATAACCTAACTGTTTAATTAATTGAAACAAATTTTAATATTAATTTATTATTTATTGCATTTTAAATCAATTTTCACTTCATTAGAAATTCAATATTCCATAGTAGAATACGATAAAATTTTTATACCTTCTTTAAAAACTTTACATAATATGGTCTATATTAATATATAGAATGTAAAATTTAACAATATAGGATTGAAAATTCAATTAAACTAAATTTGTTATTGCGTTGTATTTCCCCATACTTCTTCATTTGTTTCCTTAAGACAAGAGAAGAATCAAATTAGCAAGCCGGAAAGAACAACATGCCACTACAATGAACAGGCTGCAAGAAGGTCAGAGAGAGAGAGAGAGAGAGAGAGAGAGAAAACAAAACAAAAAAAATACGTTCAACAGAGTAAAAGTCCACCAACTCATTTGGTTTCGCAGAATAAGGAAAAACGTGTGCAAAAAACGGTGGAAAATAAACGTGACGAAATGTGGCGTCTGCCCAATTAGGCGGTGGTCCTCGGGCAGCCTTTAGTCACGAACCAGGCATCCAATTTACTGCTGGTACACCTTCCTTTATTTGCCTTGTTTATTGGCAGGATTGGCGGGAAGTCCGCCGAGGAATCTGGAGCGGACGGATGTATCCCGATGAGAATTTCGCTGAATGTGCATAGCTACCGGCCATCGCGATTTCTTCTTTTCTTCCCCTTCGTCTCAGGAACCAGTAATTGCTGTTAGCAATTCCCCAAATGTATGTATCCATCGGCTAACAACCTGCACCTCCCCAACTTAGGATGTACTGTTGAGAAATCATCGTCAGTCATACATATCGTTATGCTGTTATAAGAAAGAAATGGTTCGAGATGAAATATAGTACTTCCTGCACAAGGAAGAATTTCCTTCTTATCATTATTGTCGTAGAAGAATAAAATTTGCGTCCAGTAATGCTATAACCCCTTAAATTAAAGAATTAAAGAAAGGAATGCATTTAATTAGAAAACATTTTACTTTTCGAATGGGTATAAATGCAGTTCAGATTTCCATCAATTATTTGCAGATTTTACAAGTTACATCTGCACAAAAGTGATGAATTAAAACTCCTCTAAGAATACCAGAAATATTGACATATGCATATGTAAATACTCATATGACTAAAATGAAAAATTTAAATACTTAGCTTTAAATTTATATACAGGTTTATGAACACTTTTTTATAGTTAAATAAAATTCAGTGTTACTGTAGGCTTAATATTATAAAATTAGTAGACAGAATATATTGAAGAATTAATATTTCAGCATGTAAAACGAGATCTACTTAGTTTAAGAATATGATTTTGAAAAATGAAGAAAAAGATATCTCATTTAAAGTATTTTGAGTGTAAATTTTTTTGTAAAATTTC
The DNA here is from genome assembly GCA_026543865.1 of Argiope aurantia. Classification (NCBI taxonomy): domain Eukaryota; kingdom Metazoa; phylum Arthropoda; class Arachnida; order Araneae; family Araneidae; genus Argiope; species Argiope aurantia. Next base: position 4,154 of record JAPMOR010080559.1, on the reverse strand, counting down.
ATTGGTTTTCTAATTTTTAAGAGAAATGATTTTAGATGAATGAAAATTAACAGCATTTTTCTTCTAAAATCTTATATTTAAATTCTTTCGAGCTTTGTTCTGTGCATTAAAACGACCACGAACTAGTATAATCATTTTTCAAATATTATGAAGTTGAAATCTGTGTGATAACCAACAAGGCTCAGATAAATCATTATGAGGCCAACATATAGCGACTCTGTTAAATACAGCAACATTTATCGTTTTTTTTTTTTTTTTTTTTTTTTACAAAATACAAAATAATAGGAACCGAGAAAATATTTCTGTTTTGTTTCAAACCTAAGGAAAACATAATATGAAAAATAAAGTGATACATGAGAATTTTCAATAAAAATACTTAAACACATGTATGTTAAAAATGAAGAAATTAAACCCTGATATATAAATACAGATCTTAAAAACTGAAAAAATTTAGTAATATCTATTACCGAATTTTGTGCAATTACATTTTTGAAGAATGAGTTCATTACAATTGGGAACTACATACTAAGCCAAGAAACGCCTTCGACTACTCATGAAAAAAGCTTTTAGTTTTCTAAATCGATATTGATTTAAATCATTACTGTAATGTGTAATGTGCTATTACTGTGTGTAATGTGCTGTATTTTGAAGCAATTTTCTTCTGTAATTATTCATCTATCTATAAAACAAAAATACATTTTATCTTAAGAAATTTTATTATTTTAGTTTTTTTTATTTCTTTGGTTGATTTCATGTTCAAGTAATTAATGGGAAAAATCTAACCACCAAAAATGGTAAAAATTTACCCATGAAGTCAGTAATGAGACTTAAATAAAAAATAAGAATTTTTTTTTCTTTTGGATAACAGATATAAATATGAAATAAATTTAGATCTTCATTGTCCTTATTTTCATTTGAATATAAATTGTACTTAAAACAGATCGACGAAATTATATTTCAAAGTTTTGGAAGAAACAGAAATAAAGAGAAAATGTGGCAACGATTTAAGGAAAGAAACACGAAATTATATTAACACGGAGAAGTATCAAAGATTTTACTGGCACCCTTTCACTGAAGATTTACATATAATGATCATTTTTCATTTATGGTAAAATATAATTCTGGAAGACAATTTAAAATCTCTGCTCTGTTACATATGAGGAGATTTTAATGCATAATTAACAGAAAGTAACAGAAATTATATGAACACGAAGCAGTATCAAGGATTTTACTGGCACCCTTTCACTGAAGATTTACACATAATGGTTACATTATGTGTAAATTTACATACATTTTTTTAAGGTATTTACACATAATTTTACATTTAAGGTTAAATATAATTCTGAAAGACAATTTAAAATCTCTGCTCTGTTACGCATGAGGAGATTTTAATGCATTGTTAAATCTATGTTAATATTATTTTGTATAAAAACCGCTGCCTTATTACCTCCACAAGTTAAATCTATTGCCTTATTTAATACTAGCCGCCTTTGGCGACCAGCCGGTTCGCCAATCTTAATGTTCGTTTAAATTTTAATAATTAAATATTTTACGTAATTTCAACTTTAATAGATTCTTCATCAAAATATATTAAAACTTCAAATTTTGATAGTCATATAATTCATTCATAATATTATAAAGGCCTTCAGTCATAACGTAATATGTATCTCCCTAATTTTCTGTAACCTCTCATAGAATTTATGCTTTAAATTAAAGTGGAAAGAATTAATCTGCAATTAATATAATAATATTTTTTACTGAAACAAAGAATTTTTTTATAATATGATTACTGATAACAGAGTCACTGAGTGTTTAAACTTTATGGGCACTAAAGAATATCTTTCTTAATTTATGTAATATCTCAAGAAATGGTCAATAAAATTTTCTCAGATTCATCATGAACAGATCGATTAATGAACAATGTTTAATTTTAAATCCATCAAACACTAAGAAAATAAAATGAATCGTTTAAAATAATAGGTCGAAAACAGGTTTAAAAAACTACCTAAAAAACGATGTACTTAAAACTATAAGCATATACAAAAATATATATATAACTAACATAAATACAATTTAATTACAAAAGCATGCAACTAACCTAAAAATAATTTAAATCATTGAAAACAGGTTAAAAAAACTACTTAAAAATGATGTACTTAAAACTATAAGCATATACAAAAAATATATAACTAACATAAATACAATTTAATTACAAAAGCATGCAACTAACCTAAAAATAATTTAAATCATACGTTGATAATGGTTGTCATGTCAACAATCAGAACACAATGCGCATGCGTGAATTTTCAACACCAGTTACGGTAACGCAAATGCGTGAATTTTTCAACGCCAGTTGGGGTAACGCTATGAAGATTAGAAATTTTTAATTTCCTTTATTCTGTGTTATTTTAAATCAAAAGTACTTCAGAATGAATCTGAAAGATGGATTAATTAACAATGTTTAATTTTAAATGCACAGAATCGTTTGAAATAATTGGCCGAAAAATGTTAACCCTAGTCTCATTACTGTTGGAAAAGAAAAAAAAACTGAAACCTTACTCATTTGGCGGTGGGGAAAATGAGATTTTAGTTTTTAATTAATAATTAAAATTCTAATTAAAAATTTTAAAAAAGGGACCCGAGCTGCACATTCCCGACCTTTAAGGTATACATGTACCAAATTTGGTAGCTGTAGGTCAAATGACCTGGCCTGTAGAGCGCCAACACACACACACACACACACATATTGAACTTTATTCATAGGTATAGAGTATAGATTATTCAAATATTAAATAAGGAATTTAGGTATGTAAAGGCGTCTGCTTATCTATACTACGCACTCCTTAACTTCGAACTGACAAGAAAATTCACACGGAAGGTAAAGTTTTGAAAATTCAAAAAGCAGTTATGTTATAGGGAACTGGTTTGCATATTTTTCTGTATTATTCCACATAAAATTATCCCGCGCATACTGGTTATCAGAGCGGAGGTAAAAAAAAATCCTTCAATTTATTTCATAAAAATTCATTGAATTTTCATTTGCTCCATTAATCTATTTGTCTTTTTAAGCTGTTATTATTTGAATTAAAATTTGCTATTAATAGAATTAAGCTGAATTAAGTTTATATTAATAGCTACAAATAATAAAATGTGGCTGATTTTTTTTACATCAATAAACAAAATTATATGTATTTTATTTGAAAATTTAAGAATAGAATTTTGAACAGCCAGATACATTTGACATTTATTATTCTGTTCAAATGTTTAATATCAATGCTTTCAAAATTTATCTAAAATATGAAATAGTTAATAGCTGCATAGATTAATGGATATTACATAAATAATTTTATATCAGCCTCATTTATTCACAAAAATACTTATCAATAAATACAACATAAATGCATTACATAATTACATTATTTTAATATTATCTGAAATTAACTTCTTTCCAAACTAATCTTAATGGAATAAAAGGTTGTTCTTCATCAAATATGCATGATCTAATAAAATCTGCGAAATTGTAGCAATTATCCACATATTTATTTTCGCTTTCCTTTTTTTAGACGAATCCAAGAGATTGAAGGAGACTGGCACCGGTCCTGAAAAACCTCTACTCCAACAACACAATTAACCAAAGTGCGAGCAAATAACAAGAGCACTGCTTTAAAGCTAAAGATGAGTTTTGCCAGACCTCTTTAATAACGGAACAGCAGAACCGGCGATATAATTCGATTATAACGCTTCGGCTATCTAACGATCAACAGAGCAGAACACATCAAAATCCCAAATAAATCATAGTTAAAACCTATCCAAGATTAAATATTTCCCAGCCTCCCTTAATACCAAAGATTCAAAATGAATCGGAGAGAAGAGGGAGGAAGGAGGGCTTATAGGACAGCACGAAGGAATAATTTTGAAAACTACATCCATTTATCGAAGCTGTTACTCCCTCCTAATACCTTTACAATGACTTGTAGATTCTTGGTTCTGCTGAGAAACAGAGCGCCAAAGGGCTGACTAATGCATCGTTGCTTACAAATGGTTTCGGTGATCTATAGCTGTGAGAAAACTGTTATTTATTGTTTGGATAACAGATACGTTAAGACAGATATTCCTTGGATAGTTTCGAATTTTTCTTTGCATCAATTTCCTTT
>JAPMOR010080553.1:0-45553 GCA_026543865.1 Argiope aurantia | reverse complement strand
TTATATTTAAAATTGTTTATATATCATGAATATATAAAATATAAAACATGTCTAATAAGAATACAAAATATGTCTCATAAGAATTGAATTTTATTTAAAAATTTAGAACTTATTTAATTTTTCTAAGAAGTAGAGCAATTGTCTGAAATGAACATAAAACATAATATTTTACTTTATTTAAAGCAAATTTATTATTATAAATATGATGGAATCTTTGAATCAATTATTTAACGACATTCACTATTTGCCAAAATTAATCGATGGAATCGAAATTTAACTAAATAACATAATTAACATCATTAAACTCTGCAATTATTAAAATATTGTATTGTATTCATACTATAATTCATACCAGAGGATCGAAGAATAATATATTATTTGAGTAAATACAAGTGTATATAATTTCAAAATTCTAGCATATCAAAGAAAAAGGGAAATATTTAATTCAAAATTTCATTTTTTGAAGCAAAAAAAATAGTTAAATAAACACGATTAAAAAAATACGGAGCGGAGTCAGGAAAAACTAGAAGCAATATCCACGGGTCCTTTCCTACAAGAAGAAGAGCTTTTTTTTTTAAATTAATTTTTCTCTGTTCAAAGAATAACTTATCTAATTGCTCAATTTTCAGAAAAATTGTTTTTTTCTGAAGAACAAGCTTTAATAATCAAAAATCCTCTTATTAATTTAATAAATCCAATTCTTATATTCTTAAACGCCATAAAATATTTTTCTTTCATTTAAATATTTCTCATATTTTTCTATTTATTTTCCACATACAATTCAACTCATAGTTCTACAACACTTTTTTTGTTAGTTATTAACCTGTTTGACAGTGTTTCAGACTCTTACTTGGCATATTACAGCCAATCACCATAAGACGCGATTGAAGACCTTAGAATCTGTAATCCAAAATAATTTTTTTCCCAGATGTGTTGAATCAACCCAGTTTAGTTTTCATTGGAAAGAATAAATATATGTTTTAATGATTGATTATACAGACACCATTCGCTTTTCTTATAAAAAAATGAAAAACCAAACGATTTTTAGAAACAAGTTATTTTCTGACAAAATTACTACTGCAACAGTTTCCTTTTAGTCAGTTTTACTGAGAAGAAAATATTTGCTGTCAAGAAATCTTAATTTCTTCTATAACTGATATATGTTTGCAATTCTTCAGACTTCTATTGGTTATAAAGTACTTTATGATGTGTCCCAAAGACAATTATGGTTTTTATTGTTTTCGGTTATGTAGAACTATTAGATGGCAGGCTGATTGATTTTTTTTAGTTAACTAACAAATCTCCTTCTCTTTAAAAAGATTCCTATTGATAGTGAGAGCTTTTCTGGAATGTTTGTCACTTACCATCAATGGTTGAGGGATGGTCTCATAAACTGTACAATAAAGGATGAATGGAACGCTGATTCCGATAGCACTAAAGAGAATCACGCACCTAACTCACCCATCGACATGTCTGTTTCGTAATAGATTCGCTAATGGTCTTTAAAGCTTTTGTGAGTATTTAATGTTCGACAATTGCTGTTACTGGGGTTTAATTTATTTTGGAATAGGAAATGCGTGTTTTGGTGTGTCTTCTTTTAAAAATAATTTCAATGAAATAGCAATGTTTGGTTCGAATATTTCATTTTCATTAAGAGCCCAGAGAGATGATTCCATTAATTTTTGATAATTCATCTGATGCTTTAAATTCACAAACTTTATAGTTCATTTCACCAAATGAATGCCTAATCCCATTAATAATCTATCGCATACCTCGAATGATTGCATGAATAGTTGAAAAATTATATTATTTTTACCTTCAATACGCTAATGTGCCAGTGAGTCAATCGATGTAAGACTTTCAATATAAACATTTGTAGCGGTTACATAACTCCACTATCTTCTCTTGTGATACAACAGATGGCGTTACCTTATTAACATCAAGGTATATTTCCCACGATCCTTCTTGGGGGAGGGTAATTATAAAATGGTATTCTAAGTGAATGTCGTGCATTTTCAAGTACGTGTTTCCTTGTCTTGTGAAATGTGGAGCGTAGAAAAGAATTAAACAACTGTTTCTGAAATTCTTCTGTTTTTCTCATCTATCTCATATAGAATTTATAAAGAGACTCGACCCTCTACACATTTGCTAAAAATTTTCATTAAAAAAGTGTGCACAATAGTATTAGAGCATAAGTCTAATATATTGACTCTTCTCATAATAGAAATCAGATTCCATCAAAGTTTTAAATTTTCTATGATTAATTATTTGATAACAGCAGAAATTCCTTTATTTCTTCAATTTCTAAATTATTTACATACAAAAAATAACTTCTATTTATGAATTAGCATAAATATTTCAATATGGAATGGAATCGGATGCATGCTTTTCTTCTTTTTTTTTGGTAATAAATAAACTGGCATCATGTTCAGAAAATAAGCTATAAGATTATAATGAAATTAAATGTGTAAAATTTTTTGAAAAATTATATTTCTTTTTCAATCTTATTTTTATCATTTCAAATTTAAATGATCCTGAGTTGGATTGAAAAGTTTCTATTGAATTATAGTATTTGAAAAGTTGCAAGAAACGTTCTTAAGAACAAGATTAATATTCTAGAGTGCTATTTACATTTATAAATTATTCATCAAATATACTTGTCATGGCAGCCCGGCCATTCAAATTAAATTCATTTGCCTTATGAGTAGGTGGGGTGGAGTAGTCTTGTGTGGCTATTCTAACATAATATGAAAATCTATGGAATTTGTTTTCTTTTAATTTTTTTAGTTGTCTTATGTTTTAAAGGTGCGAGGTTCTCTTTTAAGGCTCCTCGTATTCCTTCGAAATTGTAGATTATTCTAATAAATCAAATAAAGATCCTTAAATGAATTTCTCTGAAAATCAATTTTGAATTCTTTTTATAACATATAATAAAAATCTAAAGAATTTGATTCTTTTAAAGAAATTTTGCATTACATTGATATTTAAAATTGCGAATGTCTTTTTTTTTCAAGGCTCCACGAGTCTTTTGAAAATTATTTGTTTTTTCTAATAAGTTAAATAAAGATCATTAAAGATTTTTTTCCCTAAAATATTACACTTTTAAGTGTAAATTCAATTAATCCAATTTGAAATCATCATTTTTCTACGATAGGATATTTTTTCACATGCAAGGGCCGTGGGGACCTAGTGGTAAAGTCTCGACTTTAAGACTGGAGGTCTTCAGGTTCGAAACTTGTTTTTATAGAAGAATCGCCGTGTAAGCAGGTATGGTGCAAATTAAATCCGTCAGGGGCCAAACATCTTCCCGCTTGTTGGGGTGGAAGTTTGGAGAGGGGGTTGCCATATCAGGTGTCTTCCTCGTCATCTGACAGCAGTTCAAAATTTTATGAGGTCTATGCCGAAATAACCCTAGTGTTGTTTTAAAACGGGACGTTGTTATAAATAACCTAAATTATTCATTTGTAAGAATTAATTGTATACTTTAATTCAATTCTTCTACGAATTCTTCTATTATTAAATTTATAGAAAATACGAGATGCATTTATGAATAATATCAAAGTCATATTTTTCAGATGGAAACTTAAAATAGGGAGAAACCAACGCTATAAGATTTGCTCTTCCCATTCCACAGAAATTCACTCCTTACTTAAAGTTTTCTTTACTCCTTCATTGTTTTCATTGATGACAACTTTAAGGCGCAATCAGTTTAAATTTCAACATAATGGGATGGAAAACTGGGCTGAGAACAGTTTTCGCTTGCTGGAATTCCAGCCGACACCCCCAAGATAGAGACTAGACTGCCGCAATAGAATACTCTAAAAGAGATAACACGAAGGCAGAGAGGGACTGTTGCCCGATTGCTTCCATTAATTAATAGCTTTTTGCCGTCAGGGGCGACGCGAGCACTCAGGGAGAAAAGTGAATTAAGTTGTTAGAATTTATCTGGCGTGTACCAGATGAATTTTGTTGATAATCGTTTGAGGAGTGGTGAGTAAAGGAGGAACTAAACTAATTTCAATTTGTCATAGAAAAAGATTTTCTGATTTCGTAATTTCTATTACAAGAGAAATTTCTCTACAATTTCTATTACAATTATTATTATTAAATAAGGATAAGAAAAGTTACAATTTATTCTGATGTTATTGCAATAGGAAATCGAATCATTAACCATTATTCTACTTTTATTCCCAGTTCATTTTAAAAGAAACTATGCTCTTTAATTTTTTTTTGTTTAGATCTTCTGTAGGTCTTTCTGTGTTTAAAAACACATTTTAAATGGTTTTATTTACGAATTTAACTTTGTCAGAGGAAATTATTTATCTGATTTCGTAATTTCTATTACAATAGGATTATCAGTATTAAATGAGGATAAGTAAAATTATAATTTATTCTGATGATATCGCAGTAGGAAATCGAATCACAAAACATTATTTTGCTATTATTCGTAGTTTAATTTAGAGAAGGTATCATTTTAAAAGAAATTATGCTCTCTAAATTGCTTTTTGTTCAGATCCGTTGTAGGATTTTTTTGTGTGTTAAAAGCATTTTATTTGGTTTTCTGTATATGGAAATATGGATTAATATTGATATTACAAAAATAACATTCCATTTATTTAATGGAATTTCAATAAATATTCTAAAAAATTGTAGATAATTTTAAGTTGAAAAAGAGAAGAATTGAAAGAATGTTTGCTAAAAAATTTGTTTTTTACAAAATGTAATATGTTACCATATTTTATCAATAGAAGATATTTTATTCTAAAAACTGGGTTTGACTTAAGTACAGAAAAATAATCGAATAAAATTGCTTGAAGAAATTTCAATGTACGAAATATTTCATTATTACCATGAAAACATACTTTAAGAAAAATATCTTCGCCGTCTAATATTGAACTTATGCTGAAAAAATTTTTTTTTCAGCATAAGTTCTATCTTAATTCCAATGGTAAAGTGTGTTACAAACACTGAGAAATAAATCCAGTTTTGTTTACGTAATGAAACTTATCTTTAAAATATCAATATTTTTTATAATCAAATAATTAACTGTTACACGGCATGATAAGGCCAAATGATCAATTGTTTTGTTATTTAGTCAGTCACTTATTGTTCCAACAAAATTGTTTAAATACTTTTACCTAAAATAAATAGTTAATTAATTTTATATAATGGAGTCAAAATGATTAATTTTTTTAATATGATGTAAATTTTATTATTAATCAAATGCTACTAATCGGTAAGAAAAAGAAATATAAAAAAATCAAAATATGCAACATTATAATTAACTTTTGCAATATCTATTTCTTGTTTTTGATAAGAAATTTATATAAATAAGTTATAATGAAATATGATTGCTAGTTTACAAAAAAAGTGTCTTCATGTTTGAAGGAAGTATAATAGAATAGTTTTATTTTAAAGAATTTATTTGAATCATAATGGATTTGTTACGTGACGTCATGGCATTATCGCATACCTGTGCATGACAATCAACATGTAACTGTATGCTGTCTTATAAAAATGTGTGATGAGTTTTATCTAATTACAAAGTGCGTAGTGAATTCTTAAATGCAACTGAACTCACTACTATGTATTTTAAATAAAATAGTACAAAATGGAACACAGTTTGTATAACGAAAAAATTACGAATTATTCGGTTTCCTCATTTTAGTATTCCTTTGTTATAACCAAGTAAATAAGTTAAAGAAAAAACAATTACAAATTAAGCGAAAGGAAAGCAAAAAAGAGTCCTTGCGAAAGTTTAGAAAACAAATTAGTGTGGAACATTCTTGTAAAAACGAATAAAAACACGTTCTTATTCCCTTTTTTTGACACTTTTGAAATAACCACTTCTGCTAGTTTCTTTCTTTCAGGTTTTCTCTAGAAAAGGTGGCTTTCAAAATAATTTTCTAAAAAAAAGTTCGAAAGAACTTCTTGTTAAAAACGGAATGACAAATAAAGAAAAGAAGAAATATCTTTTTCACTTCATTTCCAAGCTAATGGGGAAAAAATCACATTAAAAAAAAAAGAAACTCTCGAGTTCCATTGTTTTGTAAGTTTAACAATGGGGTCGGTCCGCCGATAGCTTTGAAGGCGGAAAAAGTGCTTTCGAAATTTACTAAAATGTTTCCAGTAGCACCGAAATTTCTCCAATCAATTTTAATTCTCACACTTTTTTAATAAAAAATTGTTAGTATATGAAATGTATACTAATGTGCTGATTTTGAGTTGATAGAAATAATATAAAATTTTATTTATACATTTTTTAAAATTTAGAATAACTGAGCCTTTATGTAGTAAAACAAGAAATAAGCTATAATTTCTGATAAAAAAAATCTAACTTAGAAACTTTTATTTAATAAAAGCTTCTTTTAAATAGAAATTCTTGTTAAATAGAAGTTAATAAAATACTATGAAAATTTAATTTATACAAAATTTCGAATTAGGAAAACCCCTATATTTAAAATACAACAATAATTAATAGTTAACAAATTAAATCCTTAAAAAATATATTATTTTCATTACATAGCTTTTACATTTTCAAATAATTTAATAGTAAAAAATTAGTGATTTTTGATTATTGTGAACATAAACGCATTCAACTAAGATTAGTTCTATTAATGTATTGTTTTAAAGTAACAGGGCTATTTTGGGATGGACCTCGTAATTTTGAGCTGCCGTCAGATGGCAAGGATGGCACCTGGACTGACACCTCATCACCAGACTTTCACGCCACATCAGCGGTAGGACGTTTGGCCCCTACGGAATTAACATGCACCAGAACTGCTTGCATGGTGGTGGAAACGGGTCTAGAATCTGAAGCCCGTCAGTTCTGCAGCCGAGACCTTTCACCAGGCCACATCCACTCTTGCTCTTAAGTAATCATAAGAGCATTTGAATGCAATTAAGTAACAATTCGGAAATGGAAGCGATTGTGTCCATTTTTTTTGACTTTGAAACAATCCTAATGAATTATAAATCTTAAGATCTTAATAACTGGAAATGTAAGGCACCAAAGAAAAACATTGAAATATGGATTAAATACAAGGGTTCAAATCAACCATTTTCTACAGTAAATTTCAAATAATTTAAGTGCTTATGACATGCATTTCGAACTCGTATATCCTTTTAACAGACATTAAAAGTATGTGCATCTCACTTTCGCATTTAAGGTGTATCTCTACTTTAAAATTAGTCTTATTTGAAACATTCGGGTGTTTTCTATGTAACAGTAAATGGAAAGGGCATTTCCTTCGCTGAATTATTTCGATTTCTTTTTGTGTAATTATTTACTCTCTTTGTAGATGCATTGTGCTAATCCATAAGTATTGAACTGTTGAGCAGTAAAATAGAATTTCTTTTAAATTAGTATTCAATAGGCATACCTATTGTACAAATATCTGTTGTTTTGCAGCAGAACATTGATCTGATATGGAGCTGAGTTATTTCTCTGAATACACAAGTGTTTGGTGATGATATTTTATTTAGAATTTTAATTTGTGACTGAACAAACATTTCACTTGCATTAGTTACGATGAATAGCTAATCTACTTTACAAATATGCATTGCATTGGAGCAAAGAAACATTACCTCTCGTTGAAGATTTGTCTTACATGAAACTATTTGTTTTAATTTTTTGAACATATTGGCATTTTACGATGACATTTCTTTGAATGGGCAAACATTCTGCTTGCACTAACTGTGATGAATATATACTATAAAAATATCTACTATATTGCATCGGAAATATATGATTTATAGTTAAGCATTTTTCATATATGAATCTGTTTAGGTTAATGCTCTTTACACACAGAAAACATGACGATGGCATTTCTTTAAAGATATGATTTTAATTTATAAATGCGTAATCATTTACTTCGGATCTGTTGTATTGAAACATTACTTGGATATTAAATGGATCACATGCATGTATGTAAGCATGTTTCACATTTCTTCTTAAACAACTGAGACGAATAAGACATGAAAAAGGATATTGTCAGCTGTACAAAAAACTAATAATTAATATTCAGTTAATTAGAAATTAACACAGTTTTTACCACTACTATTAGAACTATAGTAGTGTTAGCATTACACAAATAGTTGTGTTAAAATTAAAAATTAACACTACTATTTTTTAAAGTTTCTGTTTTATTTTATTATGCCTATTTCCAATACTTTTATTTATCTTAAAGTACTGATTTTATCGGACTTAAAACTAAGATTAGGTGAATCATTCAAATAAAAAACATTCTTATACTCCTGTCTTTGTGAACTGAAATTACAGTGTTAATGTGATACATATGAATAGCTTAAGAAGAAATTTAGCGATCGGTGATTCCTAAGTATTGACTTTTTCAATTGATATTCTAATTTTAATTAAAAGCAGATGATAAAGATTTTAGACGGTAAAAGGAGTTTGGAGAAGATGATATTTACCATCATAAATTAGAATATGTATCATTTTTATTATAAACAAATAAAATTTTCTTTCGTGGCACTGGTTGGCTTTTTGAGAATCAAGTTCCTTTTTAAATTAAGATAAAAATACGAATAAAAGAAGGGGTTTAAAATTTTGCAACAACGTCTACCATATTTTTACGTCTGCGTTTAGTAACACTTTTTAAACTTATGAATAAATATGTCGGATTAATATATTTCAAAGTTAACGATAAAAAAAAAAGATTTTGCAATTCATACATTCTTATCTCTGTTTTAAGGGGACAATGGCCTTTGAAGTAATCAAAAATGGACGTAAACGTGGAATTTTATTTTCATCGCCAAAATATATATTCACCTAAAATAGTGTTATAAAATGTATTGTTCAATAAAATAGATATTTGTAGGGTTAAGAAGAAAAAAAGTATATCTTAATGACTTTTCTCAAAATAATATCGTAATTATTATTAATTATCTTTGAAATGTTCCAGATGTCATAATTTTTGAAGAAATTTAATGAAATTGATAATTGATTTCGGTGAAACATTAAAAGAAAATGGGGGTATGCATTTTATGTTTCGAGTTATTTTAATTACTTAAAAGTCAAATATAACATGAAATTTCTATGAAAATTCAGTAAGAGTGCTTAAAAATATTTCTAAAAATTAGCATTTAATTGGAATTACAAAATCATAATTTTGTTCCAAATAAATTTACATTGGGTAGTAAGAAAAAAAAATATTTTTGTGCCAGATTATTTTAATTTTTTTTAAAAATTATATATCCTTTTTTATTTTTTTAAAAATAACATATTTTGTTTTAATATGTTTTTTAAGAAATTTGGCGTATTTATATTTTAGTACATATGCATAAAAGATTTCATAACCCTAACTTATTAATTCCCAAAAGTGGGAAATAGAGTCCACTGCCCTCTTAAACTATTATTGCTATTTTGATTATTTGACTAAAATAAACGATTAAATTATTACGATACTCATTTAAAAGTATTTTAATCGATTTTCTTTCTTCTTCGAATCATGTTCAGTTTCGCTTTAGAAACGCAAAAAAGAACAGCATATCTTAAAACGTCATACAAGCGGAAAAAAATTAATTTCTCCCGTCTATTATACTGATATTCAGAGAAAACTTTAAAAGGGAAACAGCTGCAGTAAAAAGACTTACATTCCTCTATTCGTGCGCAAGACTATTAGTTCCTTTTTCCAATATTTATCCTAAGTTGCCAGCCAATTCCCTCTGCATATCAATAAACTCAACTTTTAATTTCCTCTTGCCTTGGCAAATAGCCCAAAGCAGAAGCGAGAAAAGCAAACGATAAAAAAAAAATAATTCCAAGCGTAAATTGTTCAAGAGCCAAAAGTTTTAAAGCTTTTCGATAAAACTTTCTAGGAAAAATTATTTTCTCAACATATGACGAGGATGTATGCATATTTTTGGAACGATTTTCAATTATAAATTTAAGTAAAATCATAATTGGAGGCGAACATGAAAAGTACTAAGAACGCAAGAGAAATTTCAAAATTATAAAATCATAAGCAGTAAATTGAATTGATGTCTTTTGTATGTTAATTCTTGGAAAAAGGAAAGATTAAAATTAAAACTAAAAGAATTTTTGAGTTGAAGTATTATTCTTATTGATAAACTAAAAATACTATTTTTTATTAATTATTTTAATACCCTTATCGTTGAAATTCAAAGATTCAATTCAATAACGACTTTTACGCAAACATTTGAGGATAATTATCGATGCCACAGAAAATATTTCAAATTTAAAACTAAATAATTTATTAAATATATTTTTACCACTTTTTTAGTTGTTTAAAAAGTTAATTTTTATTATTGTAATAATTTCTGATTATAAATTTTTCATTTATTAGTAATTTTTATAAATATTATGGCATTAAAAATCAATTTTTCTTGAATGGAATTTAAATTAATTTCTTCTCTTAATTGTATAAATTAAATTTCTAAAATTAAATTAAAATAATTTATTAATTGATAGCTAATCTTAGAAAGTTTTAAGCAAATATATTTTCCTCTAAATCGCATTATTATAAAGAAAACTCAAAACTTTAATTTATAATAAAGTAAGGGAAAATTTCGTCTTTAATAAATGTAAAAAGTCAACTTAAAAAAAGTGTATGTTAGAATAACTATATATTTAAGTTAAATAGTAAAATTAAAGAACCTTTGTCTCAGCCCTAACAACTGGTCTGACTTCGCTATTTTTTTTTAGTTTATTTGAAATCTCAAGACATCCGAATACGCCAATCAATGGTCGTTTACCTCCTCTTTTTTTAAATTTGACAGATATCCCAAACTAAATTTTGACATTGCCAAAGTCTCAAAAATTAGACCACATTCGCCAATTGATGCACAGTTATTTAGTGATCTATATGATTATTGTACAGATATAGTTTCAAATAGTAATTTCATTTGCTGTGATAAATTGTAACACATCAAAACTGATTAACATCATTCGATTATTGCTATAAATGTAATATGTTAATAGCTGGCCGAAGAAGACGATTCATCTTTACAGCCTTAAAAGAAGTTAGATTGATAAAAGTGTGCAGAAATAATAAATACATGTATTTATAAATAAAGAAATTCAGAAATAAATTAAGATTATAGCAATTTTATGAATGTTTTGGATTCTAAATATAATCAGGATTTTTATGGAATATTTTTTTTTTAAATAGACCAAATAATATATTTTTTATTGTATTTCTGTTTTATGGCAGTGGTGCCTGAAAGTACTCGGTCGGCAATATGCAAAAAATAATAAAAAATAAAGAAATATTGTTTACTTTGGCAAAATATTTACAAGAACCGCTTTGAAATTTTTGGTTCTCTTTGAAAACGATTCACAATTTTAGGGATCCCAAAATATTTTTCTGTGAAAAATAAAAATATGAAAACTAAAAGAGATGATACAAGATTTTTTCTGTATTCATAAAAATGAAATAAATTATTTCCCAATAGCAGACGACTTTTATTTTTATTTTTTTAAAGTTAAAATAATTCTAAAAGTATTCCTTCTGTGGATATTAATATGTTATTAATATTTAACAAAAGAATACTTCAAAAAATACTTGATTATCCCTCGCATAAAAGATAAAAACCATCTGAAACGATAAAAATATAAAAGCGTAAAAAGGGTAAATAATTTTTTAATAAAGTTTATATTTAAAAAAGAAGTTACAAGTTTATATACAAATATGAAGAATACAGATGTTTTCCCTTTAAAAAAATAAATGCTTATACAATCCAGACAAGCGAACGAAAAGATGAAAAATTATTTCTAATACCTAAACTTCAAAGTCTAAAGAACGATGCGACAAAAGATGAAATTTGCACACGTTACTTCCTCTAGAGAATTTTTTAATGAAATTATGTTATGTGTGAATTTTAACGCTTGCCTAAATATTCATGAAATTACTATCTGGAAGATTTTTCAACCAGGTATTTTGGAGGTTAATCGCTTTTTGAAGAGGCGGTAGATATCAAAGAGGGAAAAAAACTTCGCAAGGGAGAATGTTGAAGATAGAAATTCCTATAAAAAGTGAAGAATTTTCATGAGATTAAGGGCTTTAATATGATTGAATCGCATGTACTAGCTCTAAATTATTTTTTAAAACAATGCTAAACAGTGAACAAAATAGTTGAAAAGAGGAGTTCTTCTGCCTTAAAAGTTGAACTTTTGGGAAAGGAGAAGCCATTTGGATAAAATATAAATTGCTTTTTTATTCATTTAACTGAATAAATACGCTATAAAAACCACATAAATTTCTACAAGTTCCAAAAAAAAATATCCCTTTCCAAAAGAGGATGAGTAACAAAAGAATTTTTCCCTAAAATAAAAGAAAATATTCCTCCTGTAAGGAATTTCAAAAGAGAAATTACTTTCTGCAAGTCTGTTTTACCTTTTTATTTTGTCTAAGATCCTTATTTGTAACACATAGACATGCATGCTTTCCTTAACTATATAAATTATAATAATTTATTTTCATTAAATCTCCCTTTCTTATCCAAAACAAATAATCATGTTTAAATTGAATCAAACAGGAGGCACAATTTTTTGCTAAAACTCAGACTCAGATCAGCCAGAAACTCAGACGTCTCAATGAGGTATTTTAGTTTTTTTGAGTGGACCCTGAATGTCAAGGTAAATTGAAGTGAAGCATGGTTTAAAGTGCCATCTAATGGTACAATGAAGAGGTAAAAATATATGAATGTTATATTTTTTAAGATGTATGCTGTCTATCATTCGCGGATTATTTTACTGCCTACGAAAGAAAATGTTTTGTAAAGAACTTATTCTAAATTTTAATTTATGTGTGAAGATAGCACATGCATGAAATAAATTTAAACACAGCAAATAGAGACGAAATATAATTTTTTAAAATTGCGAATGTTGAGCAAAACTTGAAAAGTATTTTCAGTAAATATATTACATAAAGAATCCATATAAATAATGAGTAAATATAAAGTTTAGCAGAATATGAGATACATTAATTGTGAAAACAAGAATATATTAACTATTAATAAGTTCGTATGCATCTAAGTAAGTGATCGACAGAGGTTTTCTGTGAAATGGGTGTTAATGATTTCAACGATTCAAAAACTTGGGCAGTTCTTCCCATTAAATATTAAAGTACTTTATGATGTGCTTCAAATATAACAATCGCTCTCAATGTTTTAGATAACGAAGAATCATTGGATGACAATTAATCGATTTTTAAACTTTTATAAAATTTCTCCACTGTCCAACTAACTGCAAGTTTCCATTGATAGGGGAGGACATGGCCATTTTCTGGAGTGTCTGTGACGAATTTCTGATGGCCTTGCAAACTACCAATAAAGGATGGAGGGAGGGATGCTTCAAACAACTAATGAATCATGCAACCAGGCACATGTCCGTTTCGTTAATGATTTTTAAAGCTTCTCAGAGTATTTTATGTTCAATGATTGCAATGATGGGGGGTTTAATTAATTTTGGAATGGGAAAAGCGTGCTTTTCTATGTCTTCTTTGAAAAACGATTGCAATGAAGCGGTTGAAATGCTTGTTCTGAATATTCCATTTCCATTAAGAATCTGGAGATAAGATTCTATTAGAACTGATTCGATTTGTTGAAATCGACTAACTTTATAGAACTTTTCCAAACGGATGTCTAAATTTATTGTCTTTGGGATTGATTAATGGGTATTATTAAGGTAATCAACCTAAATATTTAAAACAAAAAGGAGATATAATCTTTGCGGTTGAATTTATGGTACTTAAATTTAATGCATAATATGGGTTGATGTTTAACCCTTTATTTACCGAATTATTTTGCCTCCATTCTTCGAATTTATTTTTGAACCACTTGTTAAGTTTTAGTACAGAATAAATCCAGGAAGAAAGAAAACTTTTTTATTTAATTAAAGTAATTATTTGAATTAAATTAATAATTTTTTGTAATTTTTAATGTTATTTTTAATTAATGTATGTTTAATTAATTATTTAATTAATGTTAATTTAATTTTTAATGTTATTTTTAGTTGACGTCTACTTCTTTCTTTTGGAAATACGTTCTTCGTGTTCTTTCAAATACAATTAAAAAAATAGTCATTTTGTGAAGACATCAGCCGGATTTAAACGGTTTCCATTAATTAATAGCATTTTGCAGTAAACGATGGCGTGGATCAGGTTAAAATAGGAGCGAATGAACTTGTTAAAATTTATCTGCCACACGGCAGACGACTTTTGTTGCTAATCGAATGGGAGAATCAGAAAAGGATTATGTAAATCAAATTAATTCTTACTAGCACAAAATCCCCAAATATGTTGTTAGGATATTCTCATGATATTGCGAGGCATTCAGAATATCGGGCAATATTGCGGAGATGCTGTGAAATCTTGTGATAATTAGGAATTTTATCAGAGAAAATAATTTACCTGATTAGTGCAAGGGATTTTTATATTGTTAGCGGACGAAGATTAGGAATTTATTCTGCATTAAACACTCGGCATTGAAGTTCCATTACATATTTATTAATACAATTGAATTATCATTTTACTGGGGTATTAATTTAATTATAATAAGATTTTGGTGCAATGGAAAAGAAATTTAGGCATTAATTATTATACTGGCATCATTCCTTTTACTTTAAAAAATATCTTTTGACATGAAATTAGGGTCTACTAAAAGTTGGTATATCAATGAATTTCTTAATGGGATTTCAATATATTAAAACATGGGTTAAATTGGAAATTATCAAAAGTAATAACTACTTTTAAATAACATGGTAGGTATTATTTTGAAGCAGTAAATATTGAGTTAAGCTAAAAAATATAGTGCAAAATTTAATAAGGTATGCAAGAGAAATGCTATTAGTATTGCTAGTATGGCAATGAACATCTTGCGTTTTAGTTTCAATTTTTATGAAGGAAGAGCTATCATTAAGAGAAATTTGAAGAGATGCTACAGCAAAAAGTATAACTGAATTACTCCAATAACCGTCCCTGTGGTCTGGCAAAACTGTGGTTGCTTGCCTTCAAGCAACAATTTATTTATTTTGAAATAGTAAGTTTATCTTTTGCATGTGCAGTCATGGAGTTGAAATTAAGATTGTAATATTGAACTTGATAAGATTATTTAGATTCAATACATTATTTTCCTAAAACCATTATTGCTCTTGAAGATCAAAAGAGTTTCTAAATTTAATTGTAATGAAATAAGGTCAGTGCCAGATGTAATATCAGCTAAGACTCTTTCACATTTTTCATATTTCTTTTCATATTACACAGGATTTTCAATTTGAGAATTATTTCATAATACAAATGATAATCAATCATTCATAAAGATGATAACCTATTTAAGAAATTTTTGTATTTGCCCCCCAAAATACAAAAAAAAAAAAGAAAAAAGAAATGATATTTTCAAGTTATTTATTGAAATTATTGTACGAGGCATAAGCAAATAAAAAAATCAATTTATGTTCAGGATTTCGGAAGGCTTTTTGAATTCGAATTGCCAGATTATTCGGGAGAAGTTGAATTTATCCCTTTGAAGTCACTTCTTTGTTATCATAGCTTCTCTCAACTCTAAATGAAGACCTACGAAACTTTTTAATGTCAAGACTACAATAAAACAGACTATTACAGGTTAGTGCTAAGGATACTGTTGAAAACTGATAGTAGAAAAGTTAATGTTAGAGCAAGAAAAGGTATTTCACACGCCATTCAGTATGACATATTCATGGCATGACAGTGTGAAAGCATTTCTATGCAATATAAAGTAATGAATTCGAAGTACTTCTATTTTTACAGAAAAAAAGATGACAGAGAAGTAAATAAAGGAGAAGACCAAGATGTAGCAGTGATGTGGAATGATTTTGAAGTTGGCATGGGACTGATTATTACAAGACATTTAGTAAAAATGAGTGAGCATCAATTATAGAAGGTCAGACTTCAATCAAACATGTTTTCCATTTGTAAGGATATTCCAGAAAAATTAGAGAATAAATAGTTTTCTTTTATGAGGAAATATTACGCCAGGCAAAAATTGTAAATATTCCAAAAAGAAAATTCATGGAGCAATCACTCCAATCTTGAAAATGGTAACTATAACGGACTGTACTTTGGACATGTCCTATATCCAGGTAACTATAACCTGTAATAACATGTCCCGTTTCGTAACTAGATAAAGATGATTCTATTTTGTTCCTGAATTCCAAAATGTAAGTTAAATTTGATTATCAGTTGAAAGCAAATGTTATGATAAGATGTTCGTTTTTTGTAGATTTTAAATCCTTTCTTTGTATTTTAAAATTTATCAAAAGTTTCTACATGTGTTTCTTATAAATTATCAATAAATATGCTTAACACTGACTTTCAATATTTTTTTTTATTACAAATACTTATAAATGCCTTATCATAAAGAAAAACAAATTAATTTTGAATGGCTAATTTTTAGTGAAAAATCTGTTTTCCTTAGATTTCAATATTTTTTAAACATTTCACACGTGATCGTAAATAAATATGTCAAATATTACATTCCAACCAGTCTGTTATAGAAAAGCTCTAGAAAAAATAATCAGTGTAATAAAAACTCACCTATAAGTAAATGCAGTTCCAAAATTTTGAAAAAAGAAATATTTAAATTAATATTTGTTTCAAATCTTGCTTCAAAACATATTTCTTGTATCACCGAATAAAAAAAAATAATCAGAAAACCATTCGTTTAGAGAACAGTTTACAATGAATCACAAAATTCAATTTGAAAATCAGTGGAAAGCAAACCTAGGTTACAATAAATACACATTGTCTTGTTTTTCTCGCGAAATCATGTCAGTTTTCCAAACGTAAGATGAGAAGTAAAATCGATAAACAAATATGTACAACAAACTTGATAAGCAACACTTTATTATGCAGGGAATAATGAACATAACAGTGAATAACTGTATACACTAAATATAACATAAATAAATAACAGTATTTTAAAATTGTTTGTATCCAAAAACTATTACATGTAATATAAATAGTGACAAAACAATTGGAAGTTTACCAAGTAAAAGAAAATGATCCAAATTTGGATTTTAATAATTTCCAACAGGTTATTATTATCTAAACATACTGGAAAAACGGATATTTTCACAACATCGTGTCTTCCAATAAGAAGAAGTCTCATAGCAATGGGGTTTTGATGTTAATAGCTACTTATAAGAGAAGTTTCACAACGTTGGATTAGACATGCAAAAAACACCGATTTATCTTATCTAATGTGATTAGTAACTAATCTAATATGATTTCTTTTTGTGATTAAAACAAAAACCTTCTTTATATAGCTCTTATTGCCAAAAAATATCAACGAATTAAAAGAATGTATGAATTCTTTCTGCCGCACCACTGAGAAAAGTAAAACTTCAACATGTTTGAAACGAATGTGACAATAGATTAGATGTTGTCGAGTTCCGAGAAATTCGAGCATCAAACATTTGTAAATGAAAGAAGAAAAAAAAATCGAATTATTTATTTTTTTACGTTTTTTATGTGTCACTGATTTATTATGTGTAATGATTTCGATACGATAAAAGTTTAGAATCTGGTTATTCATTTATCCTATCGCATAAATGAATAACCAGATATGAATTAAAAGCATCAAAAAACAACTCAAGCCATAGCTCAAACTTTTATAATGAATAAATTATGAAATGATTTTTTTCTTCACATTTTTGTTTTACTGGAAGATGCACATAACTGTTGACAAGTAAATAAGTCAAGGAAAAGAAAAGCAAAAAGGAAATAAGAATTCTTTTTAAAGTCTAGGAAAGAAATTAGTGTAGAGCATTCTTGAATAAGTAAATAAAGAATACTCCTTGTCTCCTTTTTTTTGACATTTCGGAACTAACAAGGCCCGCTAGTATTTCCTTCTAAAGGCTTTCTTTAAAAAAGATAAATTTGAAAATAATTTTCTAAAAGAAGTTCAAAAGAATTTTGCGTTAAAAACAAAATGGAAAAAAAAGAGAGAGAACTAACTCTCTTACTTCACTCAGTTTCAAAACTAATAAAAAGAGAAAATTCGCCGAAAAAAGGAAACTTCTTTCTTTTGTTTTGTAGGCTTAAAGAATAGGAAGTCACAAGTGATTTCACATCGAAGGTGTTATAAAGTCTTCAGAAAGGAGTCTCTTCGAAATTAATTTAAAATTGTTTCCTGGAAGAGAAGGATTTCCTTTAGATAATTTTAATTCTTATATTAATTTTTTTAGTTTTAATTTCTGAAAGAAATACAATAGAACTTGACTGATTCACACCTGATTAGAACACTTTAAAATTTCCATTTATGTAAGAAATTGAATTAAGAATATTCGAGTACAGAATATTTGACTTTTGAATTAAAAATTGAAGTTACATTTTATTTCAATATGTAACAGTTTTAATAAGTCAGACATATATTCAGAAATTATGATGATTTAAATTTAATGAAATGTGGTAAAATGGCGCCATTTCTTCATTATTTGATCAAAATCTAAAATTACATTTAGTTGCTCAATGTAATTCTTTACTTTTCTAAGCAGGACGTTAGTGTAATCAGTTTTATCCTATACCATATTTGACCCAGTTGAAAATATAAATACCTTTTGTATAATTAAATCTCAATCTTAAAATCTTTGTTTTTGAAATGTAGCAGCTGCTTGTAGATCAGGAAAATAAGATGTCTTATAGAAAACGACTTTCTAGAGAATTTTATACGGAGAATCATTAAAGAATTTATGTGTTATAAGATTTAAGTTCCATATGATGGCAACACGCACATATATAATTAAGTTTATCTTTTCTCACAATCGGCAACTAGGGGACAAACATAGTTAGATGGTATTGACTATGCTTATAATGTGATTTCTAGTTTTTAATTGGTGTAAAAGGCTATCAGCCTTCTTTGTTATTTTTTTTTCTGTTTCTTTAATTATTTTGTTATTCTAAATATTATGTACATCTTTTAATTTTTAATTAAAACTATTTTAAATACCGTATCTTACGTTTTTAATTGGCTTTGATTATCACTTAAACTCGCATACATTTGTATATTTAAAATATACCTGATAATACGGATAAATCTGTAAGAATATATATATATAGTTTCGTTTTCAAACTATTTCTTTAGATTAGTTACTTATATATATATATATATATACACTATACATAAAAGAGAGTTTTCTATTTTCTTCTGCAATAATGTTGCATATGTTAAAAAAACTCTATTCTCATGACGGGATACATTTGAAAACATAATAATAAATAATAATGATAAAGGAAAATGTCACTTTTATTTGTATTATGTCAAAATCACCGTTTAAAAAGTTAAATTTCTTTGACCAGGCTAATTTAAGGAAGATAAGAAATCGATGTTAAATATTTAATCGATTTTTATTTTTCTCGTCGAATTCAATTTTTGATATTGTCTCGCACGCGATTTGATTTAAGAACTCAACTCAACGATTTCTGGAAATAATGCAAACGATAATTAAGGGAAACATTTTTCCGAATACTTTTTTTTCTAAATATTAGTTTCATTTAAAATTCTATTCTTGTAACTGTGAGCGTTATTTTCTAGTTTCATATTAATTTTCTGGATTAAAAGAATCTGATGTTCCAACATTTTGGTATTTAGAGAAGTCTTCTTTAGGTGTGATTTTTATTTGACGATATTAAATTCTGATGCAACAGATATATAATTTTAATGATTCATTAAATTTAGTTTTTGACAATTCATATTGAATCTATGTACAAAAAGGCAAAAATGTGAAAAAACCACATTGCCACATTGCAAAATAAAGTTTAAAATGTTCCTCTTGTATTCCTTAATTTACAACTTTATTGAACAGCTCTTCAAAGGGTAACAAACAGTAATAAAAACGAATGCATTCTTCTGCTCGTGTGCAAAAATATTAGTTTCTTTTCCCACTGTATCCCCGAAGTTGTCAGCCAATTCCCGCTGCAGTCGAATAAATCGAAATTTTAATTTCATCAAGTTTTGGCAAATAGCCCATAATGTAAGCGAGAAAACCAGACGAAAAACTTTCGTGTGTAAATTCTTCAAGAGTAAAGTTTTACAGCTCTCCAGTAAAACTTTCTCGGAAAAAAAGAATTTTCTCAATCTATGGAAAGGATGTTTGCATATGTTTAGGATGTTTGGGAAAGAATTTGAATTAAAAAAGAGTAAAAAAATTCTAAAATGAAGACGAATAAGACCCGAACAAATTTAAACGTATACAAATCGTGTTTATTGAATAGATTGATAGATATATGCTATGTGAGAATTACTGAAAAAAAATACTTAACAAGGTATTGACGAGTTTTCTCCATTTAAAAATATCAATTTGGTAGGCAAATTAGAAAGAAGTTAGTAAGCTTCCAAGCATAATAACACTCGTTTACAAAAATGCTGATGATAAGTATTATTATCACAAAATATATTTGAAATTTAAAATCACATAAATTTTGCAGAACAGTTTTTAAAAATGCATTTTTCTCAAGGTGCTTAAAAATAAAAATTAATAAATTTGATTATTTTCTACAAAAAATGCTTTTATTATAAATATCATGAAAATTCGAAATCAGTTTTTCTCCAAATCACTATAAAATTGTACTAGGTATATGAAATAAAAATTTTGTTACATTCATTCGTTTATCGACAGTTGATTTTTCAAATAATAATAAAATGCATTGTTATCATAAATGTATATAAGAGCGCAGAATCTGAAGATAAAAGATAACCATGTAAGTGAAATTGTAAATTTGTCTGCAAGATTTCAAATGTTTGAACTCGAAAAAAAGTTCTGTTTAAATAAAAATATATAAAAAAATTTAAAAAATCATCTACCGGGGGGGGGGGAACTCTGTGAAAACTTTAAAAATTCATAAAATCTGGAAATTTAAGTAAAATAAAAAATGATTTGTAGATTTAGCATCAATCAATCACGGGATTTTTATAAGGTAAGAAAAAAAATAATTTAAAAAAAACAGCTGATAGGTGACTTTTTATACATACGTAAAAGAATAGAAACGTAAATAACAAAAATAATGTTATCAAATCATTTATTACAGCAATATGTGTTCAACATGTCCACCACTACAAGTGATTATCCACTTTTAGGCGTGTCACATATCCAGGAACGGCAGAGAGCAGCATGTCCTGCTGTACACGTGACATCTCTCGGCGGATTGAATCTTTCAATTCCGACAGATTGGAATGGACGGGATCGATACACCTGGGATTTTAAATTTCCCCATAGCCAAAATTCTGCTGGTGTCATATCTGGTGACCGAGGAGGCCATGGAAACATGCAATATCTACTAAAGATTCTCTCTTTCCCGAGCGTCTGTATCAGGAATACCTTGACTGGATTAGCAGTGTGACTTGTTGTTCCACCTTGCATAAACGTAACAACAGAAAGCGCATATTTTTTCCCTCAAACATGGAACAACCTTACGCCCAGAAGCGTTAAATAACGCTGAACATTTGGTGTTACCGTTTTCCACCCATTTACCGGACACTGTTTCAAAGAAGAAGGATCTATGACGAAGGATCCTGTGAACCTACACCACGCTGTGATTTTGGGAGAATGCAATGGATTTGACGACGCCCAGATGCGACAGTTATGTGTATTAAAGTCACCATGGAGCGAAAAATGAGCTTCATCTGTCCACAAGATGTTAAAGATCCAGGAAGGATCTTGTTCAGTTTTGAAGAGAGCCCTCCTCGCAAATGTTTCTCTCACTACAATATCAAATGCTAAAAGTTCATGACAAGACTGCAATTTGTATGGATACCGATTAAGAACTCAATGAAGAATGTTGTGTATCTAGGAGGGTGATAATCCCAAACATCTGACAGCTTCTTGCGCACTGCTAGTCCATGCCGTGATTTCGGAAATTAATATTTCCCATTTTGCTGCAACGCGCTCCGAAAGTGTCTGCATTAGACTTGATCTTCCGGATCCAGTTTCTTCACTGTTAAAAGTCCTTTCCCATTCTTCACATTTTTCTGAAGTCGGAATTTGCGCAGTGCAACAGTCGCTGATTCCTGTTTCAGGTGAAACAGTTTCGCCAACAAAGCTTTATCTTCCCCCCCCCCCATAGCATCTTTGTCTACTTAGAAACATGCAACGGAGAAATGATTCTGGATCATAGAGTTGATATACTGATAGAGGGAGTGCAACCCTACTTTGGTGTAGGACAAGATAAAATCACGTGGCCTGGTGACAGAATTTGTGTTCACTGTAACCGCATTCTCCGTTCCCCATTATATTTCAATGGCAGATTTTTTTCTCGCTTCTAACTGTTGGATTCTAAAACTTATTTAAGCCATGGCTAACTATTGCTATGCAATTGGATTCAGAGAAAAAAATTCTAAGGATAGTCCTGTATCATTTCACAGGTATGTGCAATAAACATATTCTGTTTATATCCATTTTAAGTCAATTTAAAATTTCGTAACCTCCATCACTCAATGATTTTGGTGTTAAAACTGAATAATATTTCATAGTTTGGTTTAGTTATTATATTAAATTTATTTAATTTGTTATTAAGCGTCATTTAAACTGAAGTAACTGCATTATATTCTGTTACTTGCTTTATTTTAATCTCGAATGTGTTGCAAGTGCTTGGCTGCAAGCTTGGCGTGATTTTTTCTCGCCAATACAAGTGTTTACATGAACATTATTGACCGCTTAATAATTGTGTATTTATTTTAGTGCAAATAAGGTTCCTTATTATTTCCAATATGTTGTTTCTTTTTTACCATAAATATTCGAATCGTATTATACCGTAAAAGATATTAAATCATCATAGTGAATGAAATAATGAAACTAAAACGTATGTTTTATTAAAATTGTTATATAGTAACATTTCATAAATGTGCTAGCAGTAATTGCATGTTTTTATAAATTTTAATTAACATCTAAGAAGAAACTAGTAGATATTTTAAAAATAAACTATTAAAAAAAGAAATGCTATCTTTAGAGATAAAAATTTTGTCTGAATTTTAACATTTATTAATAACTTGAGATAAGCATATACCCTAAAATCACCGTTTTCGTAAAAATTTTGAATTTCCTTATTATTCTCTATTAAATCAACACATTTAAGATTCCAAAAATGATTTAATTTTGTCTTTGCAGTAGTTAGAAGCGAAGTTACCGCCAACACTGTAAACCAGAAGCGAAATATTTAAAACTGATATTAACAAGGAGAAGGCACGAGGTTTAAAACTGAGTTCGGAATGAGATTTTGTATAATGATAGTATACATTTAGAATGTTTATTATTGAAAACTTGAGACTCAATAGTCAACCTTAAAACTTAGCTAATATGCTAATAATGAGCGCTCGAGTAGTGTAGTGGTTAAGGCACTGGCGTAGCATTCAGGATACCTGGATTCGATTCTGAGCTAGCGTTTTTTTTTCTTTCTAAATTATTTCAAAACAATTTAACAGTTTTAATTAATATCTTTTTCATTTCTTGTGCAAAAATAAATATTATTCAGAATATTCAAGGAAAAAAAAGACTTGCGTCACTTTTATAATCTGCTAATTTATTATAAGTTTTTTTCTTATCTATATAAGATAATGATAAAAGTATTTGAACATGTAATGTAAAATTAAAAGATGTTTTTATGTAAAGAAAAGAAATAAAATGTTTACTTAAAGAAGAAAAATACTCACTTTTAACTAATGCACAAAAATAAAGTAAAAAAGTAAACATAATTTAAATAAAAAAATTCGGCTACTCGGCGCCAAAAAAGGTCAGATTTCTCCCAAGTCACATGGGTCATGTTGCATACACTTGTTTAGACGAGAAACAAGCAAATAGCTTCCTCTATTTATATATCAGCTCTATGTTCTGGATCAAGAGCGTAAGTATTTATAATCACCTGTCTCATTTACATATTTCCAACTCACAAGGGGAGGGCACGAGGTTGAAAATTCAGTTCGGGATGAGATTTAGTATAATGGTAGTATACATTGAGAATGTTCAGTCAAAAAAATATTAAAGCGCAATGGGCAGTCAATTTCGAAAAAATGGCTTTCAAACTTTCTACAAAGTTTATACACAATTAATATGTCTTTGTTACCGACGCGCGAGTGGTATAGTCATTAAGGCATTGGCGTAGCATTCCGGAGACCAGGGTTCGATCCTGGGATAGCATTTTATGATTTTTTTTCTTTATTTTCTCAAATTAATTTCACAATTTATAAACAGTTTTAATTAATATGTTTTTCATTTTTTTATGCAAAAATAAATAATTTTCTCCTAATTTTTGGATTGTAAGTTAATTTTTAGAAGAAAAATAATTATAAATATGGATGCATTTTTTTAAATATTCAAAATTGCTTAAATTAAATCAACATTTTAACTATGGTTTCAATTAATAAGATACTAATTTTTATATAGAGAAATACATGTCTTTCACTTAATACCTGAATAATAATTTAATAAGATATAAACGCGTTTTTGAAAAATAATTTTAATAAAATTACAGACAGAAATTGAAAAATAATTTTAATAAAATTAATTAAATCTTTTATCAATCAAAAACGAATATTTTAAGAATAAATATCTCTCAAAAATAAATAATCATTGATTTATTACTTGAATTATTATTTTAATGTTTTAGCATAAAGAAAAAATTCCATATATAACTTATATGATGATAAACAATTAAATTACTGATATCATAAAAATATTTAATTAATTTTTTTATTACATAAAGAAACAGAATAGTAATTATCGTAAAAACATTTTATTCCAGTGAGATATATTTTGACATCCCGTAAAATTCAAAAATAATGATTATCCTCAAGAAGGAATCAATAAAATAAAAAAAGATTTCATTTACCATAAAAAATATTTGTTCCTCTTCAGAAAATCGGCCAGTGCAGAAATCATATTGTATGTTACTACTTTTTCTCTTTGATTATAAACATTTTCAATGTTTGCCGTTTGCCAATATAATTTTATTTATTTCAGATGCTCTCTTTAATTCTCGATATAAATAGATATAAATTCAGCTTCGTTGAGTTATAATAAATAATTTATCTTTATTAAAACCCAAAAATATAAAGTTTTCAATGATTTTAAGATAAAAATAGTTATTTTGAAATATTTTCATAAAAGTTAGATTTATAATTATTTTAACACTTGAAAATTAAATTATAGTTGTAATTCAAGAACGATATACATGATAATTATTATTTTTCTTTTAAAAAATAAGTTATAACTTATGTATTAACAGAGTATACATTTATTTTTTCCATATAAAAATAGGTATCATTAATTGAAACGATCTTCAAACTGTTAATTTAATTTAAGCAATTTCGAATATTTCAAAAAATGCATCCATATTTATAATATTTTTTCTTCTAAAAATTAAGTTATAATCCAAGAATTAGGAGAATAAATATTTATTTTTGCATAAAAAATGAAAAACATATTAATTAAAACTGTTTATAAATTGTAAAATTAATTTAAAATAAATTAGGGGAAAAAATTAAAAAATGCTGTTCTAGTATCGAACCTGGGTCTCCGAAATGCTACGCCAGCGCCTTAATCACAACACTATTTCCGCTTCCATAACGGCGACACATTAATAGTATATAAGCTTTGTAGAAAGTTTTAGGACTTTTTTTTTTTTTTTTCGAAATTGACTGGCCATTGCGCTTTAATATTTTCATGAATGAATATTCTAAATGTATATACTATCATACTAAATCTTATCCCGAACTGAATTTTCACCTTCGTGCCCTCCCCTTGTAAGTCAAGCGCTCCTTATTAGCTGTTTTTTTAATTAATTTTTTTTCTTACCTAAAAAAAAATCCGTAACTTATCGATGCTAAATCTGCAAACCGTTTTTTATTTTGCTTACTTTTACGGGTATTATGAAATTTTATAGTTTTTACGGACTTTTTAACCACCCGGTATATGCGAATTACCTACACAATATACAAAAGAAAGAAAAGAACTTTTAACAAGTTAAGGAGGTATTTAGATAATAAACTAATACATAATTATATATGAACAG
Organism: Argiope aurantia; assembly: GCA_026543865.1. Lineage (NCBI taxonomy): Eukaryota > Metazoa > Arthropoda > Arachnida > Araneae > Araneidae > Argiope > Argiope aurantia. The sequence continues at coordinate 19,535 of JAPMOR010080553.1, read as the reverse complement.
ATATATTTTAGAAAAAGAAATCATAAAATTTGTTATAAGACATGATTTATAAAAAAAAATCCTGATGAATTAATGTGAAAAATCATATATGTAAATATATTACAGAAAAGATGTTTGGGATCTTAGATTTTTTAAAAGACAATACTCTACTGTTTAGATGCTGAAATATTTATCTCTGAGAAACAAAATTATAAAATGTTTTCATTAAACAATTCCTTTATTGTCTTTCAAAATCCTAAAAAAAATTATAAACACTTATTTATTAACATTTGATTTTTTTATCAAATAATTTAAACACATTTGAATTTTTCATTCCTATACGTATTATTTTATTAAAATTTAATAAACATTTTAAGTAGTATTAATATTAATTGAATAATAATACAGAAAATATGCAATTTCTTTGCATAAAATATTAGCAGCAAAATCTATCTGAAAAATTTGAAAGAAATAAAAGCAACAACTTGTCTAATAAGATATAAAATATGAAAATAAATAAAAAATATAAAAAATAAATGTTTGATTAAGGGAAAGATGAATGAATGAAGAAAATTGAAGTGTATTTATAGGAGAAAATAAATAATGACGAGATACTGGTGCACCCAAGAAAAAGAAATGAGAAACGCTTACAACAACTAGAGTTTTTATAACGACTTAAGAATAGATGCAAGGTAGCACAGGCAACTGGTTGGAGAATATTTTTTAATGAATTTATGTTACATGTGACTTTCGGAACCTGTTAGAATATTTATAAAATTACTATCCTCAGTTTTTTAACACTCTGTATTGAATCGTTTTCTTTCAATATATTCTTTTATGAAGAGAGTGAAGGGTTTCAGAAATATTAAATAATTTGAAAAGCAAGAAAGCAAATGATTTTTCTAGGGAAAATTCTTTATTTCTCTATATACTTGTATCTCATTATTTTTTATTATTTTATTTTTAAACATCCTTATTGTATCACTAATAAAATGATGGGAAAATGGTGTTTCCATTTTGAAAATTTTGATTTTAAAAAACCATGAAAAAAAGAATATTATTTTTATACTTTTATCGATGAATGAATAAGCAATAAAAATGAGATAGATTCGTATAGGGTCGTAGAAAGCATACCCAGAAAAAAAAACAGAGATATTATTCTTAAGAATTATAGAAAATACAATCTAGAACTTAATATAAAAAATAATTATTTTCCGAATGTTTATGTTATATCTTTCTGGATAAGGATTGCTTTTTATGTGAGGCATATAGCCAATTATTATTATTTGATTTGTGCTATGATTCCTTTTCTTATCAGATAAACATAAAAAATTATTTCTTAATATCATATGTTAGGTAAAAATTATTAAATATATGAGAGATTAACTAATTGTGCTGCCATCTACCTTGCTTTATCACCTAATGATTATTTTCTAGTCCCATCATGCAGAAGCCTTTGTAGGCGATAAGGCTTTCCTCAGAATATGGAGCTATAACTAAGTGCGTAAATGAATAAGAATACTGCTGGCAAAGTAAAAACAAAGCACTTTTGTTTTGCAAGAATCGCATCTCAGAGAATATTTACTCAGGTTTCATTAAATTTTATTATCTATTATAAAATGATTAATATTATATTATAGATCAATGTTTTATATTATAGTTTCATTATTATTTGTGATCCTATTTTTATAAAGTACTAAATTTTATTTAAATTTATTATTTTTTAATTTATAAATTTTATTTGTATATTTTGTTATTAAAATTATTTAGATACGATTAAATAATTTATATGATTTTGTAACCAGCTTAAAAAAAACTGCTTTTAATCTTCCATAGAGTACGGTTAACAGTTTCTAATCTTTAACTTGCTTCAGAAGAACGAAAATAATATTCTGCTAGTTCCTTCAAAAATATAGCATGGAGAATAATCTAATTTTACTTCATAAAATAGAAAAGATATAATAGAAATATATTTATTTAATAAACGAGAATATTACGATAATAAAATAGCCTCAAAAAATGGATTATATTTCATTATTAGAGAAGATTTCGAATCCATTTGGCCTTAATAATTAGTCATAATGGTAATTTAATGAAAGTAAAATAAGTGAAAAAAAAACCCTGCCTTTTGTAAAATAATAATCTGAACTGGATTGCTTAAATAATAAAAGTCATTTTAAGGATTATTTTTTTTATTCATTGGAATACATATTTGACCATTTTCTCAAAAAAAAAAAATCTGTTTAATATTTAAAAAAAAACACTCTGTTTTATATTTCAAATATAGGTTGTGTTGAAAACGAAAAATATTTTCACTTTAAATCAATTCATTTTAGAACTCGAAGATATATAGGAATAGATTTAAATATGCACATAATTTGATGTAAAATAAAATGTCTGTGACAGTTTTGGTGCGTATGCATGGTCATGGAATGGATTCATCAGAACATCAAATAAAAAAAAATGAAGTTTAATTTCCAGGTTTGTATACTGACAAACGACAGGTATATTAATTACCAATATAATCCTCTCGTTGCAGTTCTCAGAGATTTATACCTCAAAATGAGACAGATTAGAAGACTTTACAGTTATCTCTACAGTCCTTGTTTGAATTGCAATATAGTTTTGAGACAGGAAAAGAAGACATTAGCAATTATTATATCAGGTATATCCAAACAGGCTTGGATTTGTTGATCTAGTAAGTCAATCAATCTGATGTTTTCGGTTTTGAGAAATACTTTAAATACGTGAATCCTATGTGAACTAACTTTCTCTCCTTAAAATAAAAGCAGGAACGAAAATATCATAGAAACGGGAAAACAAGAACCCAAATCCCCCCCCCCATCTTCCCTAATCTCTCAGAAGCATCAAAGTCTCTATTGCTGTATCTCACGATCTATGAGTGGACATATACTCGCATCGTTAATGACAATGAATATATGGTTGAGGTAAAAAGTTGACCTATGTGTCACGCATCATCTTAGTAGGAAGATTCGATCAAAAAATTTAAAGCAGTCTCCTGTTGATTGGACTTTAATTTGAATACTAATCAAGGACAGTTTTATATAAATGCTTTCGCTTAAATATATTTACTCCTGACATTTAGTATTTTAGGATTTTGAAACAGTTCTATGTCAAGTAAAGGGCATAGGCTAGTGTGCTTGCTATTTCATATGTAAGCTTCGTTGAGTTTTAAAGTATTGTATTTTAAATATAAATAGACTAACTGAAGATTCGAACAGATTGTATTTATGAAAATCCGCATGACAGCGAATTGCACAACAATTTGCATTATATGCTTACATTCTTATTCAATAAGAAACGAGTTTTTTGTTTTCATTACAACATCCAATCATCTTTCATTATTTGATGTTCTATGGCATCAATGCCATTTTGGGAAGTTATAATACACCATAAAGATAAAATTTTCAATAAATCACTTCGAGGTAAACATACAACTAAATTTATTTCGACAGGCGAAGATATAAACAAATATATACATTCTTAAAGATAAATATATAGATTTAGAAATTATAGGTTAGACTTCAAGAATATACATATAAGTCATTTTAATGTAATATGACATGGAATAGGAAATGCAGTGGATCTGCAAGCGCCACCTCTGGTGACTTTTCACTATTGAATTAAATATGAGGCATAGATTTTGAGTAAGCATTGTGTTTTAACTAAAAAAAAACATACTTTTTTATCAATCTTATTTTAACATAGAAGTCTGTGCTTCGATCTGATTTTCAGCATAATTTCTTCAAATGCTAGGGCAGTTACCATATTGTAGTCAGATTTCGAATTTCATCCTCAAAGAAATATGTTTCCTTATTTGATAATCACTGCAACGTGGCCATTTTGAAGTCATCATCGTCGTCGTTAACTTACGATAATTTTATTCTGTAAGAATCATTCCGTAAAGAATCATTTTGAAACTTGAGGAAGGTCATTCGATGACCGATCAATCATAAGGAGATAGTTCTCTCTAACTTTCCAATCAATTTTTAACTTTCCAATCATCAATGACAGAACGTTTCCCATTTTGTCAGTAGTCATCATGGTTATTTTTGCTGTCATCTTTAACTGATCTATTTTTAAACAATTCACTCATAAGAATTGCATCCATTCACTCATCTGCTGATGTATTTGAACTGTTTTAATATCGTTTGCATTCAAAAAACAAATAACTGAACGTATGTCATAGTAGGAGGGATTTTTATTTGATTGAGGCACTTTAAATACTCACAAAAAGACGTAATCGCGGTCGATTTCTTCCATAATGTCGCCTGTGGCTATCTAAAAGATGCAGATGCTCAATGGGTATGTGTGGAATGACGCCAGCAGAAATGGAGTGGCTGAATACTGAAACCAAATATAATGAGAAATAAATTCAAAATACTCAAAAACAGCCATGAATTATACGGATTATATTTTTCTAAGTCGTTTCTCAGGATTGATATCAATCTAGAAATCCTATTTCTTGCTCATATGTGAAAAGAAAACTAAAAAGTGAAGTTGGAAATGTTAGTTGTTTGTCTATAATATATATTTTTCTATTTCAGCAAATTAAATCGGGTTTATAACATCGCAGTCAAAATAATTATGCCGGAGTGTAAAATTCATTAGCTTTTTTCATCCTAATAAAAATTATTATTCATAAAAATACAAAAATAAAGTGCACGGAAAATGCTGTACTATTGCTTGGCTAGTTAATAACTTATCTTTCACGTTATATAGGGTTTTACTATGCAATCTGTAAAAAAAAAAAAAAAAAAAAATGTAAAGTCTGCCAATAGGCATTCTGATCATTTTCTAAAGTGATGTAATTTATTAAAAGCAAGCAGAAATAATTTTTATTATCCGATTAAGCAATAAAAAATAATACCTATTTATAAATAGCAATTATTCTGAAAAGTCGATATTTTGACGAAAATATTAAAAACTTTCCTTTTAATAAGCTAAACATCTTAATAGTTTTCTTTGAAAAACCACCATTTTTACTTCTGCATTGTTGTAGAATGTTAAGTTGATTTTTTTTATATATAAATTACATTTTAGTGCTATTTTATCAGTAAGCGCTACTTATTCAAATTCTAAATTTGGATAAAACTTTTCTTGCAAAAAAAAATCTTATTAATATACATTGGATATTTTCGGTTGAAATGCGTTTTGTTTATCTCTCATTATATTTCATATATTTTGAATTTCACAATAAACAAATCTGTTCTTTTAAAATTATTTCAGAATTTTTATAAAGCTTCTATATTAGAAAAATTACAAATCTCAAATTATTTATCGGTTGAACTTCAATATTGAAATATTAAGTAAAAATAGAGGTTATTTCTTAATTTAGGAACTAGATTATATTAAATAACATCCAAGAATTAAAATAAATCATTTGATAGTCTTCTTCTAAACTGAAAGGGTTTTTAAAGCTCTTTCAAGCCTATATCCTCCCCCTATAGGGCCGCGGTGGCCTGGTGGTAAGGTCTCGGCTTCGGAATCGGAGGGTTTCAGGTTCGAGGCCCGATTCCACCGAAGAACCGTCGTGTAAGGGGGTCAGTTGCACGCTAAATCCGTCATGACCAAACGTCCTCCCCCTGGTGTGGTGTGGAGAGGGGGGTGCCAGCTCAGGTGTCGTCCTCGTCATCTGACCGTGGTTCAAAATTACGAGGTCCGTCCCAAAATAGCCCTTGTGTTGCTTCAAACGGGACGTTAATATATCCAAACCAAACCAAACCCCCTATTGCTTTCCCATTTTTGAAAACACCTTTGGCATTAACTGATATATTTTGTTTCCTAGGTGCATTTCCAGCATATTTTATGCTTATATAAAAAAATCTAAATAATTTAAAAATTAAAAAAGAAATTATCTTGAACGCAGTAATAGATTTAAAAAAATCTTTAAACCGTACAATAATCTCTGTACAAGGAATGTGTTAGTTCCATTAGTGAGGGGTTGCTGGTCTGAATTATCCTAATACCTCTTCCTATTTACTTTTTAATGTTTCTCGATGAGATTACGAAAAAGGGCTTTTTGCTGGTAATCTCTTTTCGAAAATCCATTCGGTTGTTGCTGCCACACTTCTAAAAGGATAAGGTTTCAGTTGTGGCAACGAATTTGGCAGAAATTAATCGTGTATCAGACGAATGCCCCTTTCTAATATCGTTTCTTGGCCGAAATAAAATAAATAATGCATGAATCTTAATTTAAAGGTATATTGTTATTAGTGTTTAAAAATTTCTGGTAGGTATTGGGGGAAAATAAAAAGTGAAAATAATCCCAGATATTTATGCATACATTGTGGAAAATGATTTCTTCTTTCGTTCATATGCAAAATACGTTTCGCATGGAAATATTCTCATGGAAAACACAAATAAAGAAGATTATACTAATTTGTTTTATCTATAATTATTGTTCGGCGTTTCTGTGAAGTGACGTCTCCTTCAAATGGCACTATTAATATAATGTTTAGTTTCTTACATTTAATAATTCGTCTCATAGAATGACGATAATCATTCGATTTCTTTGAAATCACTTCCAACTTAATTATTGGCTTAACATAATACAAATTTGCATTTATTCTTTGATGACTTTAGTAAGCTAAGTGCCCGAAATAATAACAAGTGAAGAAAAAATGTTTACTTATACAAAATATTTAGAAAAATCACATTAAAATTTTAGGCTCCCTTTCAAAAGATTTCTCAACTTTTGGAATGCCAAAATATTTCTCTGTGAGGAATGAAAGTATGAAGATTAAAATAAATTATATAAGATTGTTTCTGCAGGTATTCATAAAAATGAAGTATATACATAATTCCTTAATAGAAGACGACTTTTATTCTTTTAAATAATTCAATTAATTTTTAAAAATGTTCCTTCTGTGCGTATTAATATAATATTATAATAATATTTAACAAAGGAATAGTTCAGAAAATGCTTGATTATTTGTCGTATAAAAATCATCTAAAAAGATGAAAGATACAAAAGCGAAAAAGAGCCAAATTATTTGAAAAATGAAGTTTTCATTACGAGAAGGCATAAGTTTATATAAAGAATGCATGTATTTTTCCTTTTAGGAAACAAATGATTATAAAATCGAGACACGCGAAAAGATAAAAAGTTACGAAAGATATGAAAGATTACGAAAGATACGAAAATGAAAAGATAAAAAATTATTTTTAACAGCTAAGCTTCGAAGTCTAAAAAACGATGAGCGGAAAGATGAAATTTGCACACGTTGCCTCCTCTATAGAATTTTTTAATGAAATTATGTTATGCGCGAATGTTAACGTTTGCATAAATATTCGTGACATTACTATCTTTAGATTTTTCAGCCAAGTATTTTGGAGGTAAATCGTTTTTTGAAGAGGCGGTTGATGTCAAAGAAGAAAAACAACTTCGCAAGGGAGAATGTTGAGGTTAAAAATTCTTATAAAATGTGAAGAATTTTCGTGGAATTAGGAGCTTTTATATAGTTGACTACAGTGTTTTAGCTCTAAATTAATTTTTAAAACACGACTGAATTTTGAATAAAATGGAGGAAATGAAGGGTGTTTCTATGTTGAAAAGTTTTGCTTTTGGCGATGCCATTTGGATAAAATTTACATTTTTTTTAAATGAATAAAAAAAAACTATAGAAACTAGATAGATTTTTACAAGATAAAAACAAAGATTTTCCAAAAGAAGAAAAGTAATAAAAGTTTTTTTCCCCTAAAAATAAAAAAAATAAAAAATATTCTTGCAAGGAATTTTAAAAGAGAAATAATTTTTGCAAATCTGTCTTATCTTTTTTGATATAAAATACTTATCTCAGACACATAGACATGCATGTATATCAAAATATTTTGGAAACGCTTTCCTTAATTATATAAAATATAAATATTTAGTAAAAGTTTTTTTATCCGCTAAATCTCTCTTTCTTAACACAGACAAATAACATGCTTAAACTGAATCAAAACAGGAACTAAATTTCCAGACGTCGCATTCAAGTATCTTCGTTTCTTGAGTAGCTTCTGAATGTCTAGGTAAATTGTAGTGACCAGCAAAGTATGGTTTAAAGCGCCATCTGTTAGTACATTTCTGAAGTAAAATAATATAAATGTTATGGTTTTGAACACTACATGCTTCTCTACACTTTATAATTTTACTCTCTACCGAAAAGAGAATTTGTTGGAAAGAATCTATTCTAAATTTTAATTTATGTATGAGGAGGCATGCATGAAGGGAAATTTAGCACAGTTAATGCAAAATTTTATATACAGTTAATGAATGGAAAGTTTGGCAGAATATGAGATACTTTTAATTGTATGAAAACAAGAATATATAATCTTTGATTAAGCGTATATATCTAAGTAGGTGATCTAGGGAGGTTTCTGTGAAACAAATGCTGGTAATTTCAACGATTCAAACAGTTGGGCAGTTCTTCAGACTTCTATTAAATATTAAAGTACTTTATGATGTGCTTTAAAAATAACCATCCCTCTTAATGTTTTAGATAACGAAGAATCATTGGATAACAATTCATTGATTTTTAAACTTTTATAAAACTTCTCAACACTCCAAGTAACTGCAGGTTTCCACTGATAGGTGACAAAACGGCCATTTTCTAGAGTGTCTGTGATGAATTTCCGATGGCCTTTCAAACTGCCTATAAAGGATGAATGGTGTGGTGCTTCAGATATCTAACGAAGCACGTAACTATAATAGTTCAGCCATCCAGAGGTCTGCTTCGTTAATGGTCTTTAAAGCTTCATGTTCGACGATTGTAATTATGAGAATTTAATTAATTTTCAAATGGGAAAAGCGTGCCTTTCTATGTCTTCTTTGAAAAATGATTGCAATGAAGCTTTTAAAATGCTTGTTTTGAATATTCCATTTTCATTTAGAGTCTGGGGAGACGATACTATTAGAACTTGTTCGATTTATTTGACGAATGAAATCGACTAACTTTATAGAACTTTTCTAAACTGCTGCTTAAATTCATTGTCTTGGGGATTAATTAATGGGAATTGATAGTGTAATTAACCTCAATATTTAAAACTAAGAAGACATATAATCTTTGCTGTTGAATTTCAGATACTTAAATATAAAGCATTATATGGGATGCGTTTAACCCTTTACCAAATTATTTTACCATAAATTTTTCAAATTTACTTTTGAACCAGTAGTTAACTTTTGGTACAAAATAAATCCAGAAAGAAAAGAAAAACTTTTTAGTTAATTAAAATAATTATTTTAGTTAAAATAATAATAAAAGATTTTAAATGTTATTTTTAAATGACGTTTACTTCTTTTTATTAGAAATACATTCTTCGTGTTCTTTCAAATACTGTTAGAAAAAAATAGTCATTTTGTGAAGATATCAGCCGGATTAAAACGGGGCATTAAAGTACCGTCGGTAAATAAAGGGGTAAGATCCAATATGTCGATTCATTTACAAATAACACATACAAGTGTTCTCTGGAGTAACTAAATAAAAATTCAATATATTGATAGAAATAAAAATTAAATTGCTTTAGAACTCATAAAAATGTTAATATAATAGGTTTAGGCATAAACACTTTTTCCAAGTTAAGCCATAAATTTTTTCTTGAACTTTGGTTAGAAATAGAAAAGTGCAGACTTTTATTAATTAATTAATTATAAGACAGAAGGTAAAGTCTGTAATTGAAGTTTTTTATTTCTTCAATCCTTTCTAGATTGAAAAATCATTGTTTTAAACAAATACATAAGTGAATCAAAAAATTAACTGAAGATTATTAGGAAACAGCAGCAACAACAACGAAAAAATAATAACGATTTTGATTATCAAGATACCATTAAATTTTTAAGTATTTTCCTCGGATTTTGTTGTTACTCAATAACCTCGGATATTGTTGTCAAAGTATTGTTATTCTCAAAAAATTCACGAATATGCGAGATTGTAGTCCAAAATGTTTAGCTTTTGCAAAACCTTCTTATATATTTCTTTCCTAAATTCTTCATTGTTTTTATTATAGACAACCGTAAGGTTAAAATATTCTAAGCGATAGAATGCGAATTTAGATGGGAGCACTTATTATCCACTAAAATTCCACTTCTTATCTTAGAATTAAATTGATATAGTGCCATAGTTTTCGAAATGCGATAACACGACAGATGAGCGGACATGCTGTCTAGTTGTTTCCATTAATTAATAGAGTAAACGATGGCCTGGTTTAGATTAAAATAGGAGCGAATGAAGTTGTTAAAATTTATCTGCCAAACGGCAGACGAATTTTCTTGCTAATTACATGAGAGAAACAGAAAAGGATTAAGTAAATCAAATTAATCCTTATTAGCCCAAAATCCCCAAATATGTTTTTAGTTTAACCTCATGATATTGTAAGGCATTCAAAATATCGAACAATATTGCGGATATACTGTGAAATCTTGTGATAATTAGGAATTTTATCAGAGAAAATAATTTACCTGATTAGTGCAAGGAAATTTTATATTGTTAGTGGATCAAGATTAGAAATTCATTCTGCATTAAAGATTCGGCATTGTAGTTCCATCACATATTTATTAATACAAGTGGATTATCATTGTACTGGAATATTAACTTAATTATAATAAGATTCGGTGCATTGGAAAAGAAATTTAAGCATTAAGTATTATACTGGCCTCATTCCTTTTACTTTAAAAAATATTGTTTGAGATGAAATTGGGGTCTGCTAAAAGTTGGTATATCAATGATTTTCTTAATTATATTTCAATATAAAATTCAATTTCAATTAAATAAAAGATTAGCACAAAGTTTAATGAGATGTTCAAGGGAAATACGATCTATGGAAAATGAGAGTTTTTGCACTTTAGTTTCACATGGGAGTTTTGCTAAGAAAGGGCTTCAATATTATGAAAAGAAACATGAAAAGATGCTACACCAGCGCGTAGAATTGAAGCAGTCCAACAGTCGTACCTGCGGATGAGGAAATCTGCGGTTACTTGTTTTCTAGCGCCATTTTTTTTTGTTGAACTAGTAAGTTTGCCCTTTGTTTGTGTAGTTATTGAACACACACACACGCACGCACACACACACACACACACATGCTGAAGTAATGGATAGATTTATCAATAATTATTTTGTGCAACAATTTGTTTTATTTAAATTTCAACTTTTTAATTTATTTACAACGAGATTGTAAATAAATATATCTAACATTATATCCCAATGAATTATTTACAGAAAGGCACCGAAAAATAATATGTGTAAGGAAAACTCATTTATAAATAAGCATATGCGAAAAATGTTGAAAAATATTATATATAAAATAATATTTATTTCAAATTTTGCTTTAAAGCATTTTCTTGTAAACAGCGAATAAGGAAAAAAAAGTTTTGTTCAAAGAAAAGTATAAAATTAATTTCTAAATTAACTTTGAAAATCGGAGGAAAGCAGTCCTGGGTTACAATAATTGCACACTGTCCTGCTCTACTCGAGAGGTCATGTCAGTTTTCCAACTATAAGCGAAGCAGTTGATTTAAAAAATAAATATGTACCATAAACTTGATTGATATCGCTTTAATACTCAAAGAATATTGGTATACTAATTAATAACCTGATATGATAAATATAACATAAATAAATGACCGGATTAAAACTTTTTTTTATGTATTTATTGCTGTTACATGTAATATAAGGATAATAAAACAATTAGAAGTTTACCAAGTAAAGGAAAATTTTCAAAATTTTGATTTCAATAATTTTTAATAGGCGGCAATTATCTAAACATGCTGGAAATGTGGATATTTTGATGATTGATTTTATCTGTGATTAGTAACTTATCTAATGTGATATTTTTGATAAAACCAAAGATCTTGTTTATAAACTATTGTCTAAATACTGAATTTAGAGAATGCATCAATGCTTTTCTGAAGCACCACTGAAGAATATAAAATTTCAACATGTATGGAACGAATGGGACAATAGATTAGATGTTGTCGTGTTTCGAAAGGTTCACACATCGAATATTTGCAAGTGAAAAAAAAGTGGAAGATTTTTTCTTCATTTTTATGAGTCACTGATTAAATGTGTATAATAATTTTGATAATATAAATGATTAGTTTCCGGTCATTCCTTTATGCTATACATTTATAATTATTTCTCAGAATTTTAAAAGAATAAAAAGCGGCTCAAGGTGTAACTCAAACTTTTATCTATACTTATATAAAGCTCAATGTGTGTGTTTCTGTTGGTGCTCTACAGGCCCGACCGCTTGACCTACAGCTATCAAATTTGGTCATGTATACCTTGGAGGTCGGGAATGTGCCCCTGGGGTCCCTTTTTTGAATTTTTAATTTGAATTTTAATTATTAATTAAAAACTAACTTTCCTGCCAAAATATCTTCATTTTCCCCACCGCCAAATGAGTAAGGGTTTAGTTTCCCCCCTCCCCCCGCTAATGAGGCTAGGCTTAAGATTTTTTGGCCGATTATTTCAAACGATTCTGTTTATTTTCTTAATGTTTGATGTATTTAAAATTAAACATTGTGAATTAATCGATCTTTAAGATTCATTCTGAAGTACTTTTGAATTAAAATAAAACAGAAAAAAGCTGCATAGCTTTACCCTAACTGGCATAGAAAAATTCACGAATTTGCGTTACCGTAACTGGCGTTGAAAATTCATGCATGCGCATTGTGTTCTGATTGTTGACAACTATTATTAACGGATGATTCTTGATTAAAATTATTTTTAGGTTAGTTGCACGCTTTTGTAATTAAATTGTATTTATGTTAGTAATATATTTTTTATATATGCTTATAGTTTTAAGTGCATCGTTTTTTAAGTAGTTTTTTTTAAACCTGTTTTCGACCGATTATTTTAAACTATTCGTTTTATTTTTTTAGTGTTTGATGCCTTTAAAATTAAAGATTGTTAATTAATCGATCTGCTTATGATGAATCTAAGAAAATTTTGTTGACAGATTCTTGAAATATTACATAAATTAAGAAAGATATTCTTCAGTGCCCATAAAGTTTAAATCCTCAGTGACTATTTTTAGTAATCATATTACAAAAAAAAAGCTACGTTTCTGTAAAAAATATTATTATATTGCCGCATTGAAAAGAATCAGCCGACTCTTCATGGCCGAATGGTCATCGAACTGATCTCATAATCAAGGGATTGCGAGTTCTAATCCTGGGATTCACATTTGTGTATATATTTAATTAAATGATTTTATGTTTTTCTTTATTTCATGTTCCAGAAGATTCTGGATATTTCTTTAGTTTACCAGACAAGTGTTCTGGACTTTTCTTACTGTCTCCAGAAAAGTATTCTGGAAGTTTCCCTGATAGTATAAAAGCAGATTTGTCAATCACTGTGTTCTGAGTTCCGCAATCCGCGCTGTATCAAATGCAATGGAAACCACACCACTACTGAATGCCCACAGAAGGAGAAAATACCAGAGCCCACCTGTATTAACTGCAATAAAACAGGACACCTGGTCTCCTGGAAAGGATGCCCTGCCTATCCAACAACAGCCCCAGCTACAGGGAATAGAAGATCGTATGAAGACACCCTTAAAAATAGGAAAAATATCCCTACGAAAGTCCCAGAATACACCCACATCAAGACACAGACCCCAATATCAACAACAGACACCTGATTCTACCCCAACTTCATAAGACCACTGCCCCCAAACCAGCATCCCAGAGATGAAAGTTAATTGAAGCGTTTAAAGAAATAAGAAACCTATCACAAGAATTCCCCGGACTCCTAACTGCAGCAGCCAAATTAAAGGGAACTAAGTCTAAAGTAGAAAGAAAACTCATATTCCTAAATGCTCTTTTGGATTAAATCAGAACTCTCCCGCCCACCCGAAACAAGCAAGCTTCTGATTCACACACTGAAACAATAGTTTATCCGCCACCTGACCTTCACCAAAATCTAAACCTGCGTGCATCACCCTCTCCTACTCCCCTGACAGCCTGCTTTCCTATTGGACAAGACATCGCTCCCACTCTCCCTCGCCTGCCATGCGAACTTTTCTCTAGAGGACTCTGTCACTTCTTACTCAACCATCCTCAGGACGTCCACAGCTCAGGCCAAACTAGGTCTCGCCAGGTCCTTTCATTTGCAAGGTTTGGAGGTAGCCCATCTCGGCCGGGTACTCCATCAATCGTTGTCATCTTTACTGTGTTCTGAGTTCAGTTAATAAATTGATTTAGCTCTACTTCTTCTGTGTGTGTCATTCAGTTCTATACTAAAGTATCTACGTGTCAATATTAGTTGTAGATTAATCCTTTCCACTTTAATTTAAAGTATAAATTCTATGGGAAGGGAAAATTAGAGAGATACATATTACGTTACGACTGAAGGCCTTTATAATATTATGAGTGAATTATATGACTATCAAAATTTGAAGGTTTAAAATAATTTGATGAAGAAGATATTTAAGTAGGAATTGCATAAAATATTTAACTATTAAAATTTTAACGAACATTAAGATTGGCGAACCGGCTTGTCGCCAAAGGCGGCTAGTAATAAACAAATTATGAAATGATTCGCATAACTGTTGACAAGTAAATAAGTTAAGGAAAAAAATGGAAGGTAAACAAGAATTCTTTTTAAAGTCTCGGAAAGAAATTAGTGTGGAACATTCTTACCATTTGTGTAGAACATTAGTAACATTCTTAACATTAGTGTAGAACATTAGTAACATTCTTAACATTAGTGTATTCTTAACATTAGTGTAGAACATTCTTAGTAAAGAATTATCTCTGTCTCCTTTTTTTTTTTTTTTTTTTTTTTTGATACTTCGGAACTTAGAAGTCCCGCTGATATTTCCTTCTAAAGATTTTCTTTAAAAAAGATAAATTTAAAAATAATTTTCTGAAAGAAGTTCAAAAGAATTTTGCGTTAAAAACAATATGGCAAAAAAAAGGAAAAAAAAAAAGAGAGAACTCTCTTATTTCACTCAGTTTCATAACTAATAAAAAGAGAAAATTCGCCGAAAAAAGGAAACTTCTTTCTTTTGTTTTGAAGGCTTAAAGAATAGGAAGTCACAGGTGATTTCACATCGAAGTTATTATGAAGTCTTCAGGAAAGAGCCTCTTCGAAATTAATTTAAAATTGTCTCTTGGAAGGGAAGGATTTTCTTTAGATAATTTTAATTCTTATGTTTGTCTTAAAATTTTTATTTATGAAAGAAATACGTTATAACTTGACTAATTCGTTGCTGATTAGAACGCTTTAAAATTTCAATTTACTTAAGAAACTGAATTAAGAAAATTTTATTAACCGTATACAAAAAGAGAATATGACGATTTTAAAATTAAAAACTGAGGTTCAAATTTATTTCAAGATGTAATAGTTTTAATAAAGTACATTAAGGAATTATAAGTCTTTAATTTTAATAAATTATGAGATAAAACATACGATTTGAAATTGCACAAGTTCGAAAGAGAATAATTTTAATAAATAAGTTAATAACATTTTTAATACAATCACAGAAAAAAAATGAAAATAAATTGAAAAATACAACAACTATTAGGTTTTAACTTATTGAAAATAAACATTTTATTGGTTTTTTTTATTGAATAACTAGCCGCCTTTGGCGACCAGCCGGTTCACCAGTATTACTGCTAGCTACAATTTTCAATTAAATATTTTAAGTAACTGGTCTCTTAATAGATTCTCAAACAAAACATTTTTAATCTTCAAATTTTGATAGTCATAACAAACTTATACTGTTGCTTAGATCGTTTCATTCAATTTACTATATATATATATATTGCTAATTTGTTGCCATTTCTGGTAAAACTTTAATTTAAAGTGGAAATGATGAAATTGCAATTAATATGGATATATTTTTTTAATAAAACTAAGCGTTTTATTTTATTTATAATCTTTATTGTTATTTATTATTTATTATTGTTATTATTGAATATGAGTATTGCAAACAGAATCGCTCGGTATTTAAGTCTTATGTGAACTACAAAATATTTTTCATAATTTATGTAATATCTCAAAGAATAATTCAACAAAAATTTCTCAGATTCAGCATAAAATTCAGTTTTTAGTTTTGCTTTCAAAAGGATTGAAATGAAATCAATAATAATATTTTGTTCCGGCCTATAAATATATTTCAAAAATTATGAAGTCTAAATTTAACGCAGTAAGGTATCATATTCTGAGAAATATTCTGTACACACCAAATTTTAAATAAATGAATGAATGTTTCTATTTTCCACGATCCACTAAGACTTATTTATGAAGTTTTGAATGTTAAAAATTTAGAAAAACTCAACATTTTCATAATCTTAGGCCAATTAATCTTGAGAAACCTGTGCGCAAATTGGCGTATTTTCTTTGAAACGACCGATAGAAAATCTAAAATTATCCGTCTCATTTTAATAATGATATTCAGATTTTCATTAATAAGTCAGTTTAAGTGATTGATCTAGTTGATTGGAAATTAACTCTTTTTATTTAAAATATCAGTGTTTCAAGAACATTTTGTTAATCATGATTTCCACAGAGGAAGAGAGTGCAAAAGATCATAAAATAATTTTTCTTGAATTTATTTTTTATAATAAATAATATTTCATATTTGTTTCATTTCCTACAAACACGCACGCACGCACACACACACACACACACACACACACACACACATTGAGCTTTATTATAAGTATAGATATGTGCAATAAACAATACTCCAAGAGTTTTAACATTCTTAAAATTATTCACTTACAATAACTAAAAGCTCTAAACGCAGATTTATTTAACTAATAAAAACTAATTTTTACAATTGTACAGTTTTAACTCTGAATAAAATGGTTTCAAGTGTGAAATAATAGATTAAAATAATGTCTTGGATCGTGAGTAGATCCATAGATCTAGGATCTTGGATCTATAGTAAGGAATATTATTAAGTAATATTAGGGAATAAGAGGTCATACACAAAATTGTTTTCCTTGAAAATCCTTATATATTTATGTGTATTAATGAACACTTTTTTCCCAACTTTTCTAATATAACTGATATAAATCTGTAAGAATATGTATTTATGTGTACAGTGCATAAAAGAGGATGATCTTTTTTCAACTCCAATAATGTCGTATATACTCAGAAAACATTCTGATGATGAAATGCATTTCAAAATATAATAAATAATAATAATAATAAAGGAAAATGCCATTTCAATTTTGATGTCAGAACCTCCATTTTATGAAATTAAAATTGTTTTACTTGGCTAATTTAAAGAAGATAAAATACCTACTATAACCGCTTAATCGATTTCATCTTTCTCCTCGAATTCATTTCTTGATTTTGTCACGTGAGTGATTTGATTTAAGCAGTACAACTCAACGATTTCTAGAAAAAATGTAAACGATAATTTAAGGAATTTCTTTTTCCGAAATCTTTTTTTTTTCTTCTAAATATTAGCTTTATTTAAAATTTTGTTCTTTTACCTGAGAACTTTATTTTGCCTCATAAGTAAATTTTCCTACTTTCATATTAATTTTAAGGATAAGAAAAGGATATGATATTCCAGTATTTTGATATTTAAAGAAGTTTTATTTTTAGTATTTTGTCAATACTAAATACGGATACAACATATATGTAATTGTAATGATTCATTAAATTTAATTTTGGAAATTCGTATTAAATCTATATACAAAAAGGCAACTTTTTTTTTAACTTTGCACAAAACAAGCTAAAATTGTTCCTTTAGCATTCTCCAATTTACTAGTTTATTGAAAAACTCTGCAAAGGGTTACAGGCAATAATAAAAACGACTGAATTATTCTATTCGTGTGAAAAGAATATTAGTTTCTTTTCCCACTACATGCCCGAAATTGTCAGCCAATTCCCGCTGCAGTCCAATAAACCGAAATTTTAATTTCCTCAAGTTTTGGCAAATAGCCAATAATGTAAGCGAGAAAGTCAAACGAAAAACTTCCTTGCGCAAATTCTTCAAGAATCTAAAGTTTTACAGCTCCTCAATAAATCTTTCTCGGGAAAAAAGACTTTTCTGAACCTATGCAAAGGATGTTTGCATGTTTTGGACGTGAATTTGAACTATAAATGTATGTGAAATTCTAAATGGAGATGGGTAACATGTGAGAAAATTTAAAAGTATAGCAATTGCGTATAGTGAGTCGGATGGTTTGATAAAGATTACTGAAAAAAAAACTTACAAATAAATTTATAAGCCCATTTCTTCATTTAAAAATATTAATTCGGTAGTTAAGCTAGAAACTCTATTTAAATAAACGACCCTGAATATATTTACTGATAAAATTCAAAGCATACTAATATTTTGTTACAAACAATATTGAAGATAAGTATTATTATAATAAAATATATTTAAAATTTATTACCACATAAATATTATAGAAAGAGTTTCTGGAAACAGACTTTTTTCAATGTATTTAAAAATAAAATTTATTTAATTTAATTATTTTTAATAATAGTATTATAAATATCCTAGAAACTTGAAATCAATTTCTCTAAAAATCAGTTTTATACTATACCAGGTGTATGGAATAAAAATTTAGTTCAATTATTCCAATTATTAATACTTGGTTTTTGAAAATATTATATTAATATAATGTATTGCTATCATAAACATATAAGAGCACGGGACATTAAAACAACAACACATCAATAAGTAAGTGAAATCGTAAAATTGTCTGCAAAATTTCAAATATTCGAATTCAAAAAAAGCTCAGTTTAAATAAAAATGCTCACAAATTTCAAAAAAATTAAATGTACGTAAATTACCTACACAATATATAAAAGAAAGAAAGAAAGGAATTTTTAGTAATTTAGGGAGGCATTTGGATAATACACTAATACATGATTAGGTATGAGTAAATATATTTTAGCCACATCAAGTATAATTTGTCTTATAAAATAAGAAGATCAAGTATAATTTGTCTTATTTTATTATCATAAAGAACTAAAGGACATGATTTATAACCGTAAAAAATCATATATGTATTTTTAAATATATTCTAGAATAGATCTTTAAGATCCTTGATCTTTTGAAAGATAATACTGAAATTTCGAGACCTTGAAAAATTTCTCTCTGATAATTAAAAATATAAAAATTCTTATCAGATAATACCTTTATTGGTTCATTCCTTAAAAAATTATAAAAAATTCTTTCGCAGACGATTTCTCTTTTTTCTTAAAATTTGCACGAATTTTAAACTTTATTAGTTATTATTTAAATAATATTTAATGCAGTTTTTTCAATAATATTAATATTTATTGAACAATAGTACAGAAAATGGGCATTTACCCTGTATAAAATATTAGCAACAGAAATCTTCTCAAAAATTGAAAGAAACAAAAGCTCTAAATCATGAAATAAGAAATTAAATATAAAAATAAAGGAAAATATGAAAATTGAATATTTGATTAAGGGAAAGATGAATAAATGTAGAAAATTTAAATGTAATTTAGAGGAAAATAAATAATGGCGAGGTATCGCCACACGCGAGAAGAAAAAATGAGAAATTATTCTTATAACAGTTAGAACTTTTTGAACTATGTGAGAGTAGATAG